>CM053623.1:302461229-302476560 GCA_028646595.1 Phalanger gymnotis
TTAAGTTCCATTCTATAAAGCCAATGGCATATGATGTGACTGTCAGTGAAGTGATGCCTTCTTGTTTCGAAATATTTCTATAAGTTCTCAACCTGTTTATCATGTGCTCTAAGAATGTGTATCACACATCTTTCTCTTTTGTGGTCAATACATGTTAATAATTCTGTAGCTTCTTTCAGTATGATGGGGCCAGCATTTCCTTAATATTGTATGGGTTTTTCATTACATGCTTTTCCAGTGTGTAGTGGTTCATTATACAGTTGTTCAGTGACTAGAGTACAATAGAGACTGGTATTGGGTAAGAACAAAGGTACTCCAATAAAAGGCTAAAACGTGATGAAGGAGAAGGTTTCAAAGAAACCTTAGATGACTTGTATGAAGTGATGTAGAATGAAGTATGCAAACCTTCCTCTATGAAGCTTTTCCTCAGCCTCTCTCCTTAATGGTCTCAAATGTTATCATTTAGACTTTTCCTATTCGCATATTTTACAATTTATTTTTCATTTATCTCTGTACATGTCTTATCCTTTCCACTAGATTATAAGTACCTTCTTTATGACTCATTAATCTTTTTATCTTGAACCCTTTGCACATGGTGCTACTTAAAAAACAAAAGAAAACAATTTGCTTACATGACTTGGCCCTTTGTAGAGTATGTTGTAGTGGGATTCCTTTTCTTTTTTTGATCTTTTAAAAATTTTTAATTTGTGGAATAAAACAAGTATTTCTATAACATAGTACAATGAAAAAGATGAGTGCACATGAAACTACAAATCTACTATGCATAACTTGCTATTCCTTTCAAATATACAACAAAATCATCACATAAGTTTCTTTTTTCTCTGCCCCCCCCAACCTTAGAGATGGTTACCATTAGACACAAATAGGTATATGCATGTAAAATTATTCTATACACACTTCTATTTATCAGTTCTTTCTCTGGATGCAGATAGCATCTTTCTTCATATGTCCTTTATAGTTAATTTGGGTATTTATAACAGACAAAATAACTTATTCACTCAAAGTGGTTCTTAAAACAATATTGCTGTTATTGTATATAATGTTCTCTTGGTTCTATTCTTTTCACTCTTCATTATTTCATGCCACTCTTTCCAAGTACTTCTAAAATCATTGAGCTCACCATTTTTTAAAGTACAGTGATATTGTGGGATTTATTTTCAAGGCAGGAGTTTAAGTAGATAAATATTGAGTCCCTTCCAACTAATAAATTCTGTTTCTGTGATTCAAGGGGCTTGCTTTCCCATATCTAGACAGCCTTTATGCCACCCCCTTCCCTTCAACTCCCCTAGCCACTCTCTAGCCCACATAGCTGCCTAATACCCAGGACACATAAGAATTTACCTGAACTCATTTTGTAATAATTGACATACTCCTGCCCATCCCTGTGATTCTAAGCCCCTTCCAGGCCCCCCTTGTAATTTTTCAAATCTAACCCCACCCTCCTCAATGCAATCCCTCCAATCTTCCACTCTAAAGCTATCCAGCCCTTCCACTGTGCCCTGTGGAATGCCTGCTCTATAGATAACAAATGAGATTTTATTTTGGCCTTTTCCCTTCCACATCCTCTCCTAATAACACTGCTCCCCAGGCTTCTCTTTCTAGTGCTTGTTGTACTTTCTCTCATACTCTTCCTGCCCTGACTTGCTCAATGCATTTTGGAGGGCAGGAAGGGGGAGAACGTAGTTTGGATAACTCAGCAGTACCCAGTGCCACTTACAGATTTTCTTTCTACCACCTTCTAGTACCCAATAATCCCCAATAAGCACCATCAAAAAGTTTGGTTCCTCAGCAAGCAAAGTCAATCTAAATTCATATATACCTGGTTACCCTCTCTTAAAGTCTATATTTTGTTCTGGTTGAGATTAGTTGAAAAAATAGAGAACCATTTCATATAGTCTTAATGATAAAATACTGTAATTAATATGATTCATGATTATGCTCTACTATGCTACTTAACATGGAATACTTTTTGAAAACATTAATATGAGGCTCTGTGAAATCCAACCCTAATTTTCTAATGGATTAAAAGTTGGATCCAACAAAATCACTTTATTTTTTTTCCCCAGTACTCAAAGGAAAAGGAAAAACTTACCATAATTCTGGAGTAGTTCCTCTTTAGTAGAAACAATTAGGGACCGGTCTTTTGCTGATAGTACTATGGCAAGGCACACATAATGCTGCTCAGAAGAATTTGCTCGCCTCACAAGTGTCAAAAGTCTGACTGGGTGGTTATTTGGAGATGAACTAAAATGTTCAATACAAAACCAGCTTGAGTAGCTTAATCCAGATGGAGGAGGGAAGAATCTTTCACCTGGAGGAGGTGGAGGAGATATATATTTGTGGGGGAGGGGGAGAGAGAGAGATTTATATATATTTACATATATTTATGGATGACACGATGGAAAAGTTTGGAATTATAAAAAATAAAATCTCATAAGCCCAAATGTACTGAATAGTATTTACCAGTTCCAATTCCACTGATTACAGTACCATCAGTAAGACCTGTTGTAGCAGCATTATTTGTAGGTGCATTATGAGGTGCCAAACTGGGTAGGAACAGGCAACTATTAATAGTAAAAAAGAAAAGAAACAAACGCTTTAAACAGAAACATATTTTCTTCTATCTCATCATTGGTTTTGTATTTCTCAGCTAAAGACAACTGTATGTAATGAAACTGTCCAAATTTAACAGCCTGCCTGCCACACCGTGGAACGGAATTGGCCCTGGCTTCCAAAAGCCTACATAAACAGAATACTGTATGTCTGTTGTCTGAGAACTAGCCTAAAGAAGCTTATCACTACGGGGGACACAGAGTCATAAAATTTTCAGCCGCAACTCATAAGAACCATGTATTTCAGTACTGAGACCTTCCTTGTTGTGTTCTGAGTGTTGGAGGGAAGACTCCAACTGATGAAATTATGAAGCCTTGAAATATTAAAACGATTTCTATTTTGAAGGCTTATTGTAGCATGGCAATGACTCTGGTTCGGAGGGCAAGGTCAAAGAAACGAAAGCTCTGGAACATTCTACAAACTTGGGAAGGCTTTCAGTAGGGTTCTGGTGACAAACTATGCTTGCTGTTTGAGGACAAGCCTAGGTTTGGAGAGGCTCATCACCAGCAAGCTGGCCATCTGATGATGAGCACTTTGGCCATGAAACAAATCAGATTACATATTCATTCACAGCCGGTAAGGACCTTAGACATCAGCCTTCCCCCCCGCCCTTTTTTTTTGGTAGATGAAAAAACTGAAGCTCAAACAAGTTAAACAGTTTACAAGTATAAGAGGCTCGATTTGAAGCCCACACGACTCCATAACTTCATAACTTCATGACCTTAGAGTTCAGTACTCTAATAACTATGCCATGCTCATTTTAAATGGATAAATATATGTAGACACACACATACACAGAGGACTTAAATAAAATACTTACCCAAATCCTTCAAGTGATGTGTCAAACTCAACAAAAGCAGGGGTGACTGATGATCCATGCAGCCTGATATCATGTGGAGTTGTCATTGAGACCAAACACTTTACCCTTGTCAAAGGTACAGTGCTTCCTTCAGCAGATTTTACCAAACTCTTGCTTATCCGATAGTGGTTATCTTCATGTAAACTAAATACATTATCAGAACCTAGTCCTTCAACAGATGTGACCATACTACCTATAAGGAAAGAAGTGGTTTTTTTTTTTTCCTTTTTAATAGGTTTTTATTTATTTCATTAAATTTTTCCCAACTACAAGTAAAAAAATGTAAAATTAATTTTAAAAAATTATTTCTCAATTTTCTCCTTTCTAGCTACTTTTTTGTGCTTTATTTTTTTTTGTTTGTTTCAAATTAATTTCAGCAAGGCCAAGTGACTTGCCCAGGGCCACGTGGCTAATAAGGAGTAGAGGATGGATTTTCACCCAGGTCCTGTCTCTGATTTCAGCACTTTCTTCATTATACAACTGTCTCTTTATACAAACTTACTAAATTTGAATACATTACATTTGTATATGTGTGATTCTTAAAATATTATGCTCTCTTAATCTACAAAAATCTTTATACAGATTCTCTTTGAACATAGAGAATTTATATGTACATTTACCCCTTTAAAAATTTTGATTGACAAATGGGTTGAGAAATGATTAAAACCTAATGTTTTATTACCTAGTCTATTATTCTTACTAAAATTGTCACTGGGAAGAGGAAAAGAAATCTTATTCCTGGTTATAGCTTTCTTTTCATAGAAATAACGAGATTCAAAACATAGATTTAAGTATTTTTGTTAACATTTAATCATCAACATATTTGTTAAAGTAAAAAAAGGTATATAAATTTTTCTATGATCCTACAAATAAAAATAAATATTTCAAGAATCTAAAACTTCAAAAATTTTTGCATTGTATCCACTGACAGAAAAGTCATGTCTTAAAGTATCAATATCATAAATAATAGATTATATGTGTTTGTATTTCCAAGCTAATCTTTAATATTTTAGGACTTTTTTAGGATTTTTTTTAAAAATTAGGATTTTTTTTTTGATAAAATGACTTAGTGCTGGATACATGGCAGTTCTGATAGGAGGAACAGAATTCAAATATACATAAAACAAAAACTCCCAGGTAACAGACATTAATTAATAGGCAGTTATAAGATGAAGAATAACAGCTAAAATTACAGTGCTTTATGATACACTTTAGACATGTTATCTCAGTTGAGGGCTTCCACGGTTTCCAAAGAAATCATGAAGTTTATATAACACAAACACTACTAGTTGCTGAGGCTAGTAATTTCCACAAAGAAAAGGATGACTTAAGGAATGCTGATTTCCTCTCATGACAATGTTTTTCCTGTCCTATTCAATGACTACATTAATTTCAATCCATCAAACAATAATTAAAACATTAGTTGCAGCACATTGCATTTTAAATTCATTCTGATTACTAATGGTCCTGGAAATAAAATTTTACCATAAACAATGAGAAAATGACTACTCTGTCAATACAAGGGGAGTGGCTTCCATGTAATGCAACTCATATATTCCCAAGAAAGGAGCTTCTTTTCCTATTGAGCATGTAGGAAACTCCAGAAGACAATGGGAACAGAAAAGGTTGTCATAGGCTGTATACCAAAAGCTTCTTGCATCAGTTCACCCAATGGTATCACAATGTTGTTGGTGAAAGTCTAAGTTAGAGAACATTAAAAACTTGTTTATGAGCATATCACAGCAATGAAAATGGTCAACTATGCCAATTTATCATTGCAAGTGTTACAGAATTCTTACTTTGTTGTTGAGACTTCCATTTTCCAATTGTCTGGAAATATCTCATTTACATATAGCTGCTTGTATTTCAATAATGCCACTAAGATGGCCTGTGTAAGTATTTACCTACTTACCCATTATAGTCATTCAAAATATCCAGGTGAATGATCACAAAAATGATACACAGAATGTAAAAGAGAGAATTCAGATTCCACTTACCTCTCATCTCTGGTTCATAACTTAATGAACTGGGTTTGTGGATGCGATACTGTTTTAAAAGTTTTTTATCCCAGGCACCACAATTTAAAGGATTTGCCAAACGTAAAAATTCCCTAATAAAGAGAATCAATTAAATGGAAGTTTAGTGAATTTGCCATGGAAAAACAAATATACATATTTACAACATCAAATATAAACAATGCAATTTATGTTAGCAATACCTCCCGCTTTCTCTTTTAAAGTTTTATTGATATGTTTGTTTTTATAGTACTTACTTTCCAAAAACTCTAGTCCCTACAGAACTGTCTCTTGTAAAAAATGGAATAGTTATACAAAATAGACTGACACATCTGCAATGTTTGACAGTAGAAACAGCATTCTGCGTGTGCGGTCCACTGCTTCTCTATCAAAAAGAAAATTCTATTTTATCATTAATGATTTAGAATCAATATCAGTCATTAAATTAATCTGAATTCAAGGGCTTTCATTCTTATTTTCTTTTACATAAATGAACTCATTGTTTATACTATTGTCTTAGTTCTGCTTTCTTGACATCGGTTCATTTGCGTTTCTACAAATTTCTCTAAAAGAAGGAAGGAAACAATTATTTATTACTTAATATGTGTCAGTCACTTTGCTACAAGTTTACAAATAGTATCTAATTTAATCCACACAACAACCCTGGGAGGTAGGTGTTATTATCCCCATTTTACAGTTAAGGAAACTGAGGCAGAGGTTAAGTGATTTGCCTCGGGTCACGTAACTATTAAGTATTTACGACAGAATATGAATTCAAGTCTTCCTGATTCCAGGCACAGAGCTCTACACACTGTGCCACCTAGCTGTCTACTACTAAATAGCTTACTACTCTGAATTTTTCATATCTATTGTTGATTTTAAATAGGTTTCTTTAAGAAAAAATTTTCTTTCATTTTATTAGATGCCTTGCCAGTCCTTTATATTTTTCATTTCTCCATATAAGTAACCTCATAAAATCAAAGTGAAAAAATAATGCTTATAAACAACAGAGTATTTTGAAAAGCCTGTTTACATAGGACCCTATCTAAGTTGTGTTTTATTCTACTGTATTAAGGGTACTTCTTTTAGTATGCATGGCTGAGTACAAAAAAGGCCTTTTCAATGGTTGTTAAAATTTTTGTTGTCCAGTCGTTTCAGTTGTATCTGACTCTTTATGTCCCCATTTGGGAGTTTCTTTACCAAGTTACTGGAGTGCTTTGCCATTTCCTTCTCCAGTTCATTTTACAGGTTGGAAAATGAGGCAAACAGGATTAAATGACTTGCTCAGGATCACACAGCTAATAAGTGTCTGAGGCCAGATGTGAGAGGAAGATGAGTCTTCCTGACTTCAGGCCCAGCATTCTATCCACTGTGCCAAAATGAACAGTCTGCACTGACTACATTGTCCTTCCATCTCTATCTAGACACCTTGGCGAACCAGTCCAAGTCTATATCCACTGCCAAATCCTAGCCCTTCACTTCTATTTATGTACCACTGATGGTGGTACATAGTGTAGATACACAACAAGGTTGTATTACAGAATCTCAGCTAGGCCCTTGTCTCAACAAGGTGAACCATCTTTTACACTTTCCTAGTTAATTCACTACCCCACTTGCCATAACTATTACAAATGTGTTCACCCTTCTTCAAGCCTCTCATCTCACTCCTTCTGCCTCCCCCAGTTCATCTTCTGCTCTCTTCATCTGACATCACTTAGATGTCTTACCCTACTATCTCCTTCTTTACTCCTGTCTACCACAAAGAAGCAGCCTTTCTACTTGCTAAGATAAGCAAATCTGTCTACATGCACTCTGCATATCACCTCCCTCTCCCATACTTCTAAACCCTGGGCTATCTGGTTTCCCAACTCAGCATTCAACTGCAGCCACTCTTCCAAAGTGAACAATGCTCTCTTAACTGCCAAATTTGGTGGCCTTTCCTAAATCTTCATCCTTCTCAACTCTATCAACTACCATCTCTCTCCTCTCTAGGTTTCAGTGACCCTCCTCTCTCCTCATTCTCCTCCACGTCTGACAGCTACTACTGTTTCCATTGCTCTAGCTTTGTCCAGGTCACATATATAAATATACATATACAGACATGCATACACACACACACACACACACACACAAACATATACTTATAGGTATAGGGAGGGAGGGATGGAGAAGAAGGAGGAGAGGGAGGAAGGGGGGAAGGAGAGAGGGAGGAAGGAAGGGAGAGGGGGAAGGGGATAGGGGGAGAGAGAGGGAGAGAGAGAGAGAGAGAGTGAGAGAGTGAGAGAGAGAGAGAGAGAGAGAGCAAGTGCACTAGCCCTATAAGGATGTTATGAGAATAAACACACACAACACACACACACACACACACACACATACACACACATACACACACACAGAGTTGGGAGACAATATTTTTGCCTTTTTTATATTCTCAGTGCCTAGCAGAACACTTGGTATAAGATATGTGTTTAATAAGTATTTCATTATTAACTACCTGATTTAATGGCAGGGAGTTGACCAAGATACTCTGAATCAACTGATTTCCCTCTTGCTCAGTTATACTAAAATTACTCACAATACAGAAACGATGAGGTGTTAGGGTATTAAAGGAAGTGCCCAGAAATGTCTACACTCTGCTCCCCTTGCCAGCTGTGAAGCTTTTTTTATTCAACCTAGATAGAATTAGAAGGCAGCTAGTCACTGGCTTGCTCAAAGGTCAGACACATTCTTGGTAACCCAACAAGGAGCAAGCCATTTTCCCCTAAGGAATGAATCAAAGCAAGAAACAGCTCTCAAGTACATAATCATGGTCAGTAAAGAAGTCAACCAGCCCTGTTCAGTGGAAGGTGAGGCACAAAGAGGAACAGGCCCAAGGAGCTGAGCTGAATGACCTGACACCATAACATGACATGTGGCCGTGTAGTTCAGGAGGTCTCAATTTCCTCTATGGGTTCCAATCTACTGCTGCACTCTATTTGTCTGCCTTACAGCACTGTGTATAATTGTGGAAGAATGTGAGAAGGTAGAGAATTGTTATTATTTTTCTTATGATGCCTTTCAGTAAATGCCTTTGCTTTGATTGGCTCACCATTGACTGGCTCACCATTAAAGTTAAAGACAATGGTTGGGTCTTGTGAGATATAACTTTAAGGAAGTAGAAACACAATGTAGCGTCTCCAAAGAACTCCCTACTGTCTCACCAGATCATGGTGCTACCACCCTGGATTTCTCCTCTTAAAAGAATCTCATGAGACTCCCCTGTGAGCAGTGGCCAGCTACCCACAAACTCTATGCAGCCCAGTGGAGGAAGCCCTTCAAACCTCAGAAAGGGGTCACACAGCTTGGATATTCCTCTGGATCTTAAGACCAGATCATATCATTCTACCTACCCATTACTTTCCATAAGAAGTGGCTAGGGGGCACCAGAGTGCCCAGAATACCACACTTGGAGTCAGGAAGCCCAAGTTCAAATCCTGCTCAGATACTTATTAGCCAGGTGACCCTGGGCAAAGTACCAAATCTCTGCCTCAGTTTCTTTATTTGTCAAGTGGGGATAATAATAGAACCTACAGGGATGTTACGTGAATCAAATGAGATAAAATTGCAAAGAATGCTGCAAACCTTAAAGCTAATATAAATACTAGCTATAACAGTGATGTAGTAACTTCATTAATTGAGATGACATAAAATTATGTAATCACAGTGTCCTGATCACTCCCTCCATTACACTTGTAATCCAGTGTTTTCTGTGTAACACTAACAAGTCTTCTACCTTGGCCCAGATTTAGAGACCTAAGGCTTGTGGTATCATTTCTGAACTTTAATAGTATTAGGCTAGCAAAAACAAAACATAAATAATCAAAAAACTACAAAAAAAATAAAGACCAAGACTTAATGCTAACACCAAAGTACAAGTCTGTGAATATCACTTGATCCATCATTAAAAATAAAAACAATGGTTGGGTATGAAGTTGTAAGAAAAAAATGCAGATTTTAAGAGAAAAAAATCATGTTCAATTAAAAGAACAGATATTGCTTTGAAAATGCTCCAATCCCAGGATATCCTATTACTTCAATAATGACAGTTTAATTTTTTCAGTGTATCTACTTCCCTCTCCACCAACACAGACTGTCACCCTTCTATAGAGGAAAGAGTCTTTAAGAGTCATAGTTGCAAAAGCCTTTCTCATCCATTCAGTCAACATGGTGAAGAACCTTTCCAAACTCAGTCAGGCTGATCTTCAAACAATGGACATGTGATCCAGAAGCATGCTCATACTTGCAGGCTTCTCAGCCTTGGAGGCCTTGACAAACATTAAGTTCAACTAGGGAAAGGAAGAATAAATGACATAAAATAAGGTCCATTAGCTGATTAGCATCCAGTCTTAACTGGTGAGCATTTCCCTTCACTGCCTTTTGGTCGCAGAAGCAGCATGGTATAGTAGACAGAGAGCTGGCCTCAAGGACAGAAAGACCTGGGTTCAAGTCCCATATCAAACACATGCTAGATAAGAGACCTTGGGTAAGTCATTTAAATGACAGGTGATATAGGCAAACTTTCTATGACTCTGAGTTGCATAAAAGGCTTTGACCTGTATCAGTAGAAGGAGCTCTCTATATCATTGAAATCATAGGTCCAGGTCATAACCTTATCACTAACTTTTGTCCGGAAGAATAAATGAATTGGTATTATTACTAACACCATTCAAATGTGAAAAAGAGAAGTCACTGACCTCAGTACGATGGGCTCCAGTGCCTGAGAAGCGAGCCTTTCAAACATTCTCTGGAGGGGTGGGTGCAGGGAGTGGTCTTCATCAGCCAGTGCCGCACTGCATCTTTGTAAAAGGCGTGCATGAAGCCCGGCTTCACACATCACTTGTTGGTTTCTCTCTGTATGCACCAGGGATTGCAAAATATTTGCCACGGCAAGCTGAAGGTCCAGAGCATGCTGGTGTAGAAACACAAAAGCATTCTATGACATCATTCTTACAAAATCAAATATAATGATGGTTTTTTTGTTTCCAATTTGATAATATCCTTTACTATGATGTCTCCACATGCTTATAAAAGATTTCTGAGATTTTATACATGAGTTCAATACAGCATTAAGTAAATGCACTAAGTTTATGTGACAATTCAGGAGATAGTGCCATGCACCTAGTAGCTCATTCTAACAGGAAGTATATCAAGATTCCCCATTTGTACCACATATTTTTTATATCAGATGACACTGATCAGTAAAAAAGCATTTGTGAAACACATACCATGTGTCAGGCACTGTGTTTAGTACTAAGGGAATCAAAAATGAAATTAGTAATCCCTGCACCCATGGAACATATATTCTATCAAGGGAGGGAACACTTACAACAAGGATAATGGGATAATTAGAGGGAATAAGGCAGGAGCAGTCAGGGGATGGGGTCAGGGTAGAACTTGAGCAGAATTTTGAAGCAAACAAGGAATTATAAGAAGAGGATGAGAAGCAGCAGTATCCTGCAGCTATGAAGGATGCTGCACAAAGGTGCAGAGAGGGAAGGGAGAACAGGAGGCCAGGCTGACTGGACCAGAAAGCTTGGGAAGGGTTGGAAAAGTGGCTGGTGGTTGTGTGATAAAGGGATTTAAAAGTCACATGGAGGCACTTTTGGGTTGCATGGCTACCAAAAGAGAGGTCTAAACACTTTCTACCCTCCTCATGACCTCTCAAATCTCTATAAAACAGGAATTAGGAGCAAAGGACAAAAACCACTTGAGCTATTGCCCACAGTCTGGAACAAAAGCCCCAATGAGGCAAAAACTCTAACCAACTGAAAGCAAAAAAGTCTAATCACTAATCTGTTATGTGCTAATATAGCACCACCTTACACACACACACACACACACACACACACACACACACACACACACACACACACACGCGCGCACACACACACACACACACACACACACACACACAGCTTCCAGGAAAAAAAAAAAGCCTGTTACAAAATCCAAGAAATATAGTGGTTAAATTGAATAATTCTTAAGGGCAAGCAACAAACTCTGTAAGTGACCAGGAGAAAGACTTTCAAATATAAAGGCAAGGGAATTCAAAGAGACCCAAAACTATGTAGGACCAAAGAAACCCCACAGGAGAGAATAATGTGCTAAAAAAAAAAAAAAGCAAAGGGTTAAATTTTAAAGAGGCTTTTGAAGCATTCCTATAAAGAAAGCCAGACAAATCGTTTTTCTTGCAAAATCCCCGGACAACAAAAAATGCAAGAAGATTAAACAGGTTCAGAATCCAAAGAAGGCACAGAAGATGAAATTAATTACCCCAGAGGGAGGAAAAAGGGAAAGTAAAAAACAAAAAAGAGAAATACATCTACTGAATTAACAACAACACAAATAAAATAATAATGAGATTAAGAGATTTTTTTTCTAATAAGACACAAATAAGTGCAAAAGCATTTTCACCCTTTCAAAAAGGTGAAAGCAAAAATAAGATAGAAGAAATAATAGGGGAGAAAGAGGCTTCTAACATCATGGACTAAACATCTCAGAACTTGGCCATGGGTGAATCGATGTTTTTGCAGAATGGGAAGGCACATAAAATGGTAGAGGGAAGGGAAAAATAGAGAGAAATATGTGATATGCCATACTCAAGAAAAGGA
Source organism: Phalanger gymnotis (assembly GCA_028646595.1). Classification (NCBI taxonomy): domain Eukaryota; kingdom Metazoa; phylum Chordata; class Mammalia; order Diprotodontia; family Phalangeridae; genus Phalanger; species Phalanger gymnotis. Next base: position 302,473,388 of record CM053623.1, read on the forward strand.
TTAAAAATGAAAGGGAAAATCACTTCTGTGATTTCTCAGGAAGAAGATCTATAGCAGAATGGGTGTGAGAGAGATCTGAAGTCTGTTCCCATGGGGTAAGACATTCTACAAATGGAAATGCTACAATAGGTATACTTTTAAAAACCAACAGCATTTTTGCAAAAAAGAGCAAAATCTAAGAAGCAATAACAGAAATGGAAATTTTACTCCAAATAACTACTTTTAAAATACTACATATGCCAAGGACAGGTCATATGCACTGGGAAATACAGATTAGGAAAAAACAAAAGATAGCAATAAAATGTATTTTGAAAGGTACAAAGTTAAATAAAATATCTGGGGAACAATCTGCCAAAACACAAAATACTTGTAAGTATTCAATTATAAATTACTCTGTAAAGAAAGAGAGGGCAATTTAAATAGATGGAAAAATGTTAAGGCTGGGTCACGGCAATATAATCAAAATGACATTACCCCTAGTGAATTTACAGTTTTAATGCTGTAGATTCAAATTAAGAAAGGGATACTTTATAGAACTTGATCTAGAATATATCAAGGGAAATAATGAGGAGAGGTAGAGTGAAAGGGGGAATAGCACATCTAGACCTCAAATTACATTATAAAGCAGCAGTCATCAAACCAAATGGTATTTATTTAAAAAAAATAGAGGTAGATGAATAAAAATGATATCAATTAAAAAAATAGAGGTAGATGAATAAAAATGGTATCAATTAAAAAAAATAGAGGTAGATGAATAAAATAGACTAGCCAAAGGAGAATAAGAAACAATGGAACTCAATAAAATAATATTCTACAAACCGGAAAACACAAATTACTTAGAAAAGCTGACTATTTGTTAAAAACTGGGAAACAGTCTGGAATAAATTAGACTTAGACTAATAACTTATGCCACATTCCACAATGCATTCTAAATGAATATGCCACCTTAGTATCTGAAAATATTAGAAGAGAATCAGATCACTAGCTATAGGAAGAGCTACATTATTTACCAAACAAGGGCAATTACAAATTAAAACAGATAATTTGGCTTACATGAAAGTGAAAAGTTTCTGTACAAACAAAATCAATACACTTGAGATAAGAAGGGAAGGGGTTGAATGGGAAAAAAAATTGTATCATATTTCTCTGATGAGTGTTTGGTATCCAATATACAGATGTTTATTTACATATGACACAAAGATATTTTTTTTCCATTAGAAAAAACCACCAGAATCCATTGACCAATAGATAAGTTGTCAAAGTATATGAACAAAGTATTCTTGAAAGAAATGTAAACTATTAAGAAGCATATGAAAGAATTCTCCAAATCCCTAGTAAGAGAAATGCAGGTCAAAACAACTTTTGAATTTCACCTCACACCACACTAACTGTCAAAAATGAAAAAACAAAGAGATAGTCAATATTGGAGAGGTGGTGGGAAAATAGATATACAAGTGTATTGTTGGTGGAGCTGTGAATCAGTACAATGACTATGGAAAGCAATTTGGATTTAAGGCAAATAAAAAATTAAAATGCCCAGAAGATGAGATAAACATGCACATATACACCAAAATATTTAAACCATTAATTTCTAGCAAAAAAGAAAAAAAAAAGAAACAAAGTAACAGAGTAGATGCTTATTTATTGAGGAATGGCTAAAAAACTGTGACTCATGAATGAGATGGAATATTACTGTGCTATAAAAAGTGGCCAACATGATAAATACAAAGAAGCATGTAAAGAACTACATGAACTGATGTAAAGAGCCAAAAAAGCAACATACAAATTGACTACAACAATGTAAGTGGAAAGACTAGCCCCTCCCCCACCAAAATCAGTCACATTTTACCAGGAATGGCTGGAAATAAGAACTATAGAAGACACTCCCACTGCATCCCTTTGCAGAGGTGGAAGAGGTCCATGAATATTGTTCATTGAACATATTTTTAGGATTTTCTGGATGGACTGATGAGTTATGCTGACTTTTCTTCCCCTTGTTCCCACCTCATTTTTTTCCCTTAAAACTATTGTTATATGGGATGGCTCTCCGGGAGCAGAAGGGAGGACATTGAGGAAAATTATAGTGATGTAAAAAACAAATAACATCAATGAAAACTTTTTAAAAGTTAAACAGAGCAGTGCGTATTTGATCCTGGAAGCAATGGGGAGCCACTGAAGTTTAATGAATAACTAGGTGCCATAGTCAGACATGAACTTTAGGAAAATTACTTTGGCAGCTATCAGGAACAGAAATTGCAGAGAAGAGACGCTTAAGGCAGGAAGTCCATTAGAAGGCTGCTGCAATAGCTCTGATGAGAACTAGCTGAGGGCCTGAACTAGGGTGGTAACCATGGGAGTACAGAAAAGGGGGGAGAGACATGATAGATAGATAGATACAGACAGAAACAATCTAATTTGTCACCTGAATAGATATACTGAATGAGGGAGAGTGAGGAATTAAGGACAATGCCAAGGTTTTAAACCTGGATGATTAGGATTAGTGGTACCTGTAACAGAGGGAAGGGTAGAAGGGGAGTGGATTTGAGTACATGATAAAATGACTACATGCAAAAGCAGAATTGCAAGGATAATCCTGTACATGACTTATAGAGAAAAACAGGACAATCATCAAATTACTGTCTTTAGCGTTAGATGACTAAAGCTGAAATACTGTTATGCATTGGTGTGTTACAATGGTTCTTTGAATGCTGTGAAAATGCAAAGTCTACTCTTGCTTGGTTACCTTGTGTAGAGTTTGAAACAGATTTTACAAATTTCTGAATATTCGGGCTTCTGAGACTATATCTTGTCCATTAATCAGAATCAGTCACATCAATTCAGTTTGGTGAATATCAGGATAATCTATCTGTTTCCCATATATAAAAATCTGTCTCTGAATTTTGAATAAATTTTTATAAAAGGTACTTTATTGCTATTGTTTGTTCTTACATAATCTATATTTCCCAATGCTTACCTCCCCTGTTGGCTTCCCAAAGGAGCCATCCCTTATTATTATAGGAAGGAGGAGGAAGAGGAAGAAGAAGAGAAAGGGAGAGAGAGGGGATGAGGGAGAGAGGGAGGGATGAAGGAAGAGGGAGAGGGAGAGGGAGAGGGAGGGAGAGAAAGAGAGAGAGAGAGAGAGAGAGAGAGAGAGAGAGAGAGAGAGAGAGAGA
>CM053623.1:302477060-302504870 GCA_028646595.1 Phalanger gymnotis
GGAAGACAATGTGAAATATCTCATTGGAAAAACTGCTGACCTGGAAAATAGATCCAGGAGAGATAATATAAAAATTATTGTCCTACCTGAAAGCCATTATCAAAAAAAGAGCCTAGATAGCAAAACTGAGGATCATGCTCCAAGGCAAAATATGGACTTTCAATAAAACAGAGGACTTTCAAGCTTTCTCAGTGAAAAGACCAGAGCTGAATAGAAAATTTGTCTTTCAAACACAAGAATCAAGAGAAGCATGAAAAGGTAATCAAGAAAAAGAACAAGAAAAAGAAATTGCAAGGGACTTACTAAAGTTGAACTGTTTTGTTTACATTCCTACATGGAAAGATGATGTGTATAATTCATGAGACCACAGTATTAGGGTAGCTGAAGGGAATATACAAATACATACATACATACATACATACATACATATATACATATACATATATATAGACAGTGGGCAAAGGTGAGTTGAATATGAAGGGATGATATCTAAAAAAAACAAAATCAAATTAAGGGATGAGAGAGGAATATATTGAGAGAGAGAGAAAGGGAGAGATAGAATGTGGTAAATTATCTCACATAAAAGTGGCAAGAAAAAGTACTTCTGTTGGGAGGAAAGAGGGGGCAGGTGATGGGGAATGAGTGGATCTTGCTCTCATCAGATTTGACCTGAGGAAGGAATAACATACACACTCAACTGGGTATCTTACCCCACAGGAAAGAAGGAGGAAGGAGATAAAAAAGAGGGGATGACAGAAGGGAGGCCAGATAGGGGGAGGAGGTAATCAAAAGCAAATACTTTTGAAAAGGTACAGGTTCAAGGAGAAAATTAGATAAAGGGAGATAGGATAGGTAGGAGCAAAATATAGTTAGTCTTTCACAACATGAGTATTGTGGAAGGGTTTTGCATAATGATACACATGTGGCCTATGTTGAATTGCCTACTTTCTTAGGGAGGGTGGGTGGGGAGGGAAGAGGGGAGAGAATTTGGAACTCAAAGTTTTAAAAGGAGATGTTCAAACTCTTGTGAAAATTAATGCTGAAAACTAAAAATATTAAATAAATAAATAATGATTTTTTTAAAAAAAAGAAAGAAAATGCTCAGTTCTTGTAAGCACACTTGGATTTGGTTTTGGCCACGTTTTGGCATAGTTCTGGATGAAAATGTGAATTTCATCAATAAAAATTTTTGCAATCACAAGTATTCCAGAGTTTGTATAGTCTTGCCAATGATATGATTCTTTTCTTCATAGAAAATTAGCTGTTGTTTTGCTTGTCTTGTTTTGTCAACTTTCAAGAAGCCCACATCACAATGTAGAAGGATCAACAACAGAACCTTCAATTTCTAGGTCCCTCTGAAGTTCTTTGCTGGTTTTTGGGCTGTCCTGCAACAACAGTTGGTCACTTCTTGGCACTGCTCTTCATTTTCAACCAAACACTCCTTTGGGCTTCAATGGGACTGATCCTGTTTCACTGTGGACTTTAATGATCATATTTCTTGACATCAACAGCTGCTGCAAGACCTTTCAGTTACTGAAGTGTATTCTTTAAGAGCTAAAACTTTTGTATATTTGCTTGAAGCAATATCCATTCTTTTTCCTTAACATTTCTTAGAGTTTTGAGTTCCATATTCTATCCTTTCCTCTCTCCCTCCACTCTCCCAGAACAGTAAGCAATCAGATATAGCTTATACATGTGCGATTATGTAAAGCATTTCCATATTAGTCATTTTATATAAAAAGATCAAACAAAAGAAAAAATGGAAAAGTGAAAAATAACATGCTTTGGTCTGTATTCAATCAGTATCAGTCCTTTCTCTGGAAGTAGATAGTATGCTTCATCATTAGTCCTTTGGGGTTGCCTTGGATCACTGTATTGCTGAGGATAACTAAATCATTCACAGCTGATCACTGTACAATATTGCAGTGTACAATGTTCTCTTGGATGTTCACTTCACTGTGTATCAGTTCATGTGAGTCTTTTGGGAATCATCCTGCTTGTCATTTCTTACAGAACAATAATATTCCATTACAATCATATACCACAGCTTGTTTAGCCATTCTCTAATTTGATTTCTAATTCTTAGACACCACAAAAAGAGCTGTTATAAATATTTTTGTACAAATAGGTCCTTTTCTGGTTTTTTGGATGTCTTTTGGATATAGACCTAGCAGTGCTATTGCTTTGGGCATAGTTCCAAATTGCTCTCCAGAATGGTTGGATCAATTCACAACTCCACCAACAATGCAGTAATGTCCCAGTTTTCCCATATCTCTTCCAACATCTGTCATATTAGCCACTCTGATGGGCATAAGGTGGTACCTCAGAGTTGTTTTAATTTACATTTCTCTGATTAAGAGTGATTTAGAGCAGCTTTTCTTAAACTATGGGTCGCTACCCCATACCCACAGTTTAAGAAGTGCTGAAGGGGTACCAAGTGAAAAAAGTTGAAGATGCCCTGATTTAGAGTATTTTTTTCATGTGACTATAGAAAGTTTTCATTTCTTTATCTGAAAACTGCCTGTTCATATCCTTTGGCCATTTATCAATTGGGAAATGGCTTGTATTTTTATAAATTTGACTCAATTCTCCATATATTTGAGAAATGAGGCATTTATCAGAGAAACTTCTTACATTTTTCCCCCCAGTTTTCTGCTTTCCTTATATTTTGGTTGCATTGGTTTCATTTATGCAAAAACTCTTTAATTTTATATAATATAAATTATTTATTTTACATTTTGTAATGTTTGCTATATCTTCTTTGGTCCTAAATTCTTCCCTTATTCATAAATCTGACAGATAAACTATTCCATGCTCTCTTAATTTGCTTATGCTATCGCCCTTTATGGGAAAATCATGTACTCATTTTGATCTTATCTTGGTATATGGTGTGAGATGTTGGTCTATATCTAGTTTCTGCCATATTGTGTTCCAATTTTCCCAGCAGTTTTTGTCAAACAATGAGTTTTTATTCCAAAAGCTTGGATCTCTGTGTTTATCATATACTAGATTATTATGGTCATTTACTATAATGCAATTTGTACCTAATCTATTCCACTGATCCAGCACTCCATGTCTTAGCCAGTGCTAGATTGTTTTAATAATTACCACTTTATAATACAGTTTGAGATCTGGTATGGCTAGACTACCTTCTTTTGCATTTTTTTTCATTGATTCCCCTAATATCCTAAGCTTTTGTTCTTCCAAATGAATTTCATTATTTTTTCTAGCTCTATAACATAATTTTTTTTTGATACTTCAATGGCACTGAAAAGATTAATTTAGGTAGAATTGTTATTTTTATCATGTTGGCTTGGACTACCCATGAGCAATTAATATTTCTCAATTGTTTAGATCTGACTTTATTTGTGTGAAAAGTGTTTTACAGTTGTGTTCATTTAGTTCCTAGGTTTGTCTTGGCAGGGACTCCCAAGTATTTTATTTTATCTACAATTATTTTAATGGAATTTCTCTTACTATCTCTCACTGTTGGACTATGTTGGCAATAAATAGAAATGTTTATGATTTATGTGGGTTTATTTTGTATCCTGCAATTTTGCTAAAGTTGTTAATAATTTCAAGTACATTTTAAGTTGATTCTGCAGGATATTCTAATATATCACCTGCAAAGAGTGATAGTTTTTGGTTCCTCACTACCTCTTCTAATTCCTTTAATTTCTTTTAATTCTCTTATTATTATAGCCAACATTTCTAGTACACTATTAAATAATAGAGGTAATAATGGGCATCCTTGCTTCACCCTGATTGTATTGGGAAGGCTTCTAGTTTATCCCCATTACAGACAATGGTTGCTGATGGTTTTAGATAAAAATTACTTATCATTTTAAGGTAAGCTCCATGTATTCCTATGCTCTGTAGTGTTTTTAATAGGAAGGAGTGCTATATTCTTTTAAAGGCTTTTTCTGCATCTACTGAGATAATCATATGGTTTCTTTTGGTGCTGGTATTTATATGGTCAATTATACTGACAGTTTTTCTAATATTGAACCAACTCTGCACTGTTAGTATAAATCCCATCTGGTCATAATGTATGATTCTTGTGATATATTGCTGTAATCTCTTTGTTAGTATTTTATTTGAAATTTTTGCATCAATATTCATCAGGAAAATTTGTCTGTAATTTTCTTTCTCTGTTTCGGTTCTTCCTGGTTTGGGTATCAGCACATTATCTGTGTTATAAAAGGAATTTGGTAGGAGTCCTTCTTTGTCTATTTTTCCAAATGGTCTGTTCTTTAAATGTTCATTAGCATTTGCTTATGAACCCATCTGGTCCTGGGAATTTTTTTTCTGAGGAAGTTCTCTGATGGCTTGTTCAATTTCTTTCTCTAATATTGGGTTATGTAAATATTTTATTTTTTCTTTTGTTTATCTGGGTAATTTATATTTTTGTAGACATTCACCCATTTCATTTAGATTGTCAAGTTTATTGGCATGCAATTGGGAAAAATAGCTCCTAACAACTGTCTTAATTTCCTCTTTGGTGGTAAATTTTCCCTTTTCATTTTTTATACTAGTAATTTGGTTTTCTTTTTTTCCTTTTTTAATCAAATTAACCAATTGTTTATCTAGCTTATTGGTTATTTCACAAAATCAGCTTCTAGCTTTATTTATTAGTTCTTACTTTCAGTTAGTTGTTAGTTTTCTTACTTTCTTACTTATTTACTTTCTTACTTCTTACTTTCAGTTATATTAATCTCTCATTTGATTTTTAGAATCTCCAATTTGGTGTTTAATTGGGGATGTTTAATTTGTTCTTTTTCTATTTTTTTAAATTCATTGATCTGCTTTTTCTTTATTTTATTGATGTAAGCAATTAGATATATAAATTTTCTCCAAGTACCATTTTGGCTGCATCCCATAATTGTTGCTTTGTCATTTTCTTTAATGAAATTATTGTTTCTATGATTTGTTCTTTGGCTCACTTGTTTTTTAGGATTAGATTATTTAATTTCCCAATTAATGTTTAATTTCTCTTTCTTTTGCTCATTACTGAATGCAATTTTTATTGCATTATGATCTGAAAAGGAGGCATTTACTACTTTTGCTTTTCTGCGATGGGTTGTGAGGTTTTTATGTCCAAATGCACAGCCAAATTTTGTACAGGTACCATGTACTACTGAGGAAAAGGCATATATTCCTTTCTATTCTCATTGAGTTTTCTCCAGCGATCTCTCATATCTAACTTTTCCAGAATTTTCTTTACGTCCTTAACTTCTTCCTTATTTATTTTTTGGTTAGAATTATCTAGTTCTGAGAGAGGAAAATTAAGGTTCCTCTACTAGTATAGTTTTATTATCTATTTCTTCCTCTAACTCATTCAACTTCTCCTTTAAAAATTTAGACGTTATACCATTTAGTGCACACATGTTTATTACTAATGATTTCATTGTTTATGGAGCCTTTCAACAAGATATTTCCTTCTTTATCTCTTTTAATTAGATCTATGATTGAGATCATGACTGCTACCTCTGCTTTCTTTGCTTCAGCTAAAGCATAATAGATTCTGCTCCAGACCCTTACCTTTACCCTGTGTGTACTTCTACATTTTAAATGTGTTTCTTGCAAACAACGTATGGTAGGATTCTGGTTTTTTTTTTTTAATCCATTCTGCTATTTGCCTCTATTTTTCTGGGTAAGTGCATTCCATTCCCTTAGAATTGAGCCTGATCTAAGTTTTAAATTATTATCTCTGGAGCTCTGAAGTAAGAGAATATTGAGAGAGAGTATGAGAAAATGGCACATCTCCTTTTTCTTTTTTAGAGGACAGGCTCTCCTAGAAGTGAATCTAGTCAATGCATTGCCTAGAGCTTAGACACTCTCTGTGAGAAAGGGTGGCCCACCCCTTTGGGGTCAATATCAGTCCACTGTTACAATGGAATCTCACAATATGAGCAATATCTCAAGGTCCACATAAACAAAAGAGAAAAATAGAATTAGTCTGGGTTATAGAATATACTCATCAAATTTCTTTTTGATTCCATTTACTACTAAGTAGGATTTATAAGGAGCTTCCATAACTACTCATAGTGTCCAATGTGATTCACAATTGGAAGTATAAAGATCTATGCTATATTTGAGAAAAGTAGAATAGTCTTATAAAATACAACTGTTAGGGAGAATGTCTGTCATATGGTTACAATCCACAAAATTGATAATTATGGCACACTGGAGAAAAGGCCTTTTCTTCTTCAATGCAAAGGAACAAAAACATCAAAATTTAAGAAGCTTCCTACTCATTTCCTTATGGATGGAGTCAAGAAAAATAAAAAAAATATCGATAAGCAACATGTGTGATAATGATAAGACAATGGATCATTCTCCATAAAAGAATGATGCCTAACAGAACGCAGACAATGAAAGCATGACAAAGATTTCGTCTTGGAAAATATCTTGTTACACAGAAAGAAAAAATTGTGGAGTATAAGAAAGAAGAGTCTCCATGTATCTTGTATCTTGGGTACTAAGCTAGCCACCAAGTGCACATGTGGATCCATCTTATGTGCATGAAAAAATGTCTGCAGTTTACTTCCATGGTTATCTATCAACATACAGGACTATCAGGCACACAGTGTAAGCATTGCCTTAGAAAGGCAAGCAGGGAAAGAATACGATTAATAAATGTCAACTGATCACTCTCTTGGCCACTTTCCACTTCACCCTACCAGCCCTAACCCTCAACACCCATTCCACCTGATTCATTAAATATATGAAGACCCATCCTTACTTCTGGCTGTGATGTTGAGCCAACAGAGGATAAGAGGTCCAGCATGGCAAGCATGGCTCCAGGATGGATGACAACGGCATCAGAACTCTGGAGAGATGAAGCTGCTGGCTGTTGTTTCACATCAGCAACATTTTTGGAAGGGTACCCAGAGGGCGTTGAAACAGAATGATATGCATGCCTATGGAACAAGAAGAAAGAAGAATTTCATGTCTACCTACAATAAAAACTTGTCTATTTTTTACTTTTTTCTTTTATATACTGTTATGCAAAAAGAAAAAAAAATCTATACTTCAGAGCTGGGTGATGTCATCTCTTAAGGCTATTGCATCAAAATATTTATCATTAACTTTCAATTATTCAAGAATATGAACCCAATTAGTGAATCTTTTAGACAGTCATTGTTCCATTCACTTTTCCTACTGTAGTTGAGTTATGGGTCAAGAGCAAGAGATGAAAACAAAGTGATTCAGTACTCATGCTAATAAATGCTTGTTGGAAGCTCTGATAAAGTTTGATGGGAGGAGGAAGTTAAACCAATTACTAAAATGAGAATTTTTCTTTTCATGCTCTGTATCAGTCTACTAGGTACCCAAAGGCAACCAAAAGTTAGTCAATCTAAAAGTGCTCAATGATGGTGATATTCTGGATGCTCGAGCTTCATCTTGGGGTATATCAAGAACTTGGCCAAGAGCCGTCACCCTTCTTGCACGTACCCTATTTTCTACTTGGAAGCTGCTATCTAATGGCATTCACGTTAGAGAAATAACTTATACCAATGCAGCCCGACTAAATATTTTTAGTGCAGTTTTCTCTCTGGCATGTGCTTCTCCTTCCAATAACCAATATAATTTAATATTGTGCTTCTGAAATTTGAGATTTCTACGTTTCCTACTGATTCAGTATTTTGGCACTAAGAAACAGATAGTGTCTTACGGCAATGGGATAGAAAGAGAAATGATTACTTGAGTCTGAAACATTAGAAGTGCTCCCCCTTCTAATGACTCTTTCTTGGAATTAACTGCTTGAAATCACACTCCCCTAACAAGACAGTTGCAGATTAAATGATGCTTTGAATTCAATGATTTGTTAGCTGAGATAGACAGAACCGGGGTTTTAACTGTTCCATGAAAGTATTCTTTCTTTTAGAAATACTAAGAAAATCAGTACCATTACTTCGAATATTATAAATAAATTAAACTTGTTTTCTCAAAGATAAGTCCATCTTTGCCTCTGCTACACCAACACCCCAATAAATGTGCAGCTTTTTCCTCCTGATTTTTCAGCAATCTCTTTAAAAATTGCTTTACTTCCAAATTCATTAGAGAATAAGCTTTGAAATTGCTCAACATCACATCATCACCTTCCACCCTAAACACAAAAGTTGGAATTTGTCTTTATTCTATCAGAAGTAACCTCATCAGAATATAGAGAACGCTCCAACAAATCTGCAACCTTCCAGGCCCAGTATTGCCAGAAGGAATCTTTCTGCTCAATTTTTTTCCTGGTCAGTCTGAATGAATAAAGTCAAGTAAGGTTATTAATTCACTCTCCCCTTAATAAAGGATATGGCATTTAATCAGGTCACAAATTTTAGTATTCCTAGGGTAATATTTGCAAGGTTTTTTTTTTCTTTCTAGTTCTTAGAAAAACTGATGCTTAACAAATACCACACACTCAAAGTATGAACTTCCCCACATGGTTAATGTGACTGAAGCAATACTAAAGGAGACATATGACAATTTATCACTAGGAGGGTAGGTCTCCCATCTTTGGCAATGGGAATAACATGTTCTAAAACAAGTGATATTTCCAGAAATCTTAAACAGACTTAATCTACTAACATTCTGAAGATATTCTGACTAAAATTGATAATAAAAACAAGCCTAAAACAATGATAAAATGTTTTGACATAATGACTAGAGATTTAAAAAGCTTTCCTTTCTAAATTCTGTCAAACAAAAATATTACACATACACATACTACATACATATATATGCACATATTATAACTTCTGTTGAATGTGAAAGAGCATGGTATTTACAGTGAACTGCAGAGACAGTAAGACCTGTGTTCAAATCCCACCTCAGACACATACTGGTTGTTACAAGGAGAAATAACTTCTTGGTGTCCCAGGCGATTCTTCTGCTTAGGAGAAGTTTGCACGCTGGGAGCAAACTGTACTAAAAGGGGCAGTGAGTGCAGTAGGAGGAACCTTGGCTCTTGAATTAGGAGTCCTAGGTTCAAATCCTGCTTCCGAGGTTTACTATCTGAGGGACCTGGGGAAAGTCACTTACCCTCCCTTGTCCTCGGTGTTGTCATCTGTAAAATGAGAGGCTTGAACTAAATACCCTCCAAGGTTCCTTCAATCTCTAAATCTATAATCCTAAGTAAGATAGTAGCCACATGATGGTATTAGTTTGGACCCTGTTCTTGTTCAGGATGCAAGCTATACTGTCTTTGGTCAATGAAAGTGTTGAAGAGAGAAGAGAGGTACTCCAACCCTGTATGTGATAAGCTTCAATTTTCACTAGAGGAATTAAATAAACCATTTACAGGTAGGAATAAGACATTATTTTTCTCTGACAAAAAGAAGTTTAATTATTAAATTTACTGAAAATGTAGTGCACTACAGTATTTTCTTTAATTAAAGTATGTTATCAGTCTTACAGTTCAATTAAAAGTAACCATAAATTTAAAAGTCCTTAGTATCAAACTATACAATTTTATAGACTATAGCTCTATCAGAATATTTTATTCTAGGACATTCACTCTAGGTGCAACTAATTCTTTAATAATTCTTTAAAGGTAACTACTACTCAAAAGATGGGAAAGATTAAACCCTCTTGTACGCTTTACTTCCAATTATAAAAATGAACATGGTTATTATCATTCACTGTAAGAAAAGAACACCCACTAGATAAAGTACTTTAAGTCAATCCAATTAAGGTTGCTGAACTCAGACAAACGATTTCAATTTGTGTTTTTTTTTAACTGCAATAACTTTTAAGCACAGAGAAGCTTCACTATCACCTTAAAACAAATAAAAAATTTTGTGAGATTATTCCAACCTATAATGTAGTCTAGACAAGAGGCCTGAGCTTCCTGAGACATAAGTCTCAGAAAAGATCTAAGAAAGAAAGCCTCAATATGCTGGTATGGATATGATGGCTAGTTTTACTGAACTTCCTTTCCCCGCCTCTTTTTTTGACAAGACATGGCTCAGTGTAGAAGAGGGGTGGGTAGAGATGCATTTGAAAATGAAGATAATATAAAGTCAAAATTGATCAACACTTAAACAAAAATTGATGTTGTTAGTTAAATGAAATCATAACATCTCTAGGAACACATCTAGCACTATAAATAATAAGACAGCTGATGTCAAATAGTGCTCTAAGGCTGACTAAGTGCTTTACATCTACGATTTCATCTGATAACAGAAAAGCCCAATGTGGTAAATGCTATACAAATGATTATCTTTAGATGATGGCACTGAAACTAAGATGAAGTCACACGGATGGGGACAGATGTCTAATTCAGGTTCCAAATCCCAGCTGTCCTCCTGACTCCATACCCAAGCTGTCCAGAGCATACCTTTCTGCCTCTCCTAATAACTCACATCTCATTTTCCAAGTACTCAACACACACTGTTTCGCTGGAATGTCAGAAGCACCACTGAGCAGATAAGGGTGCCTGGTATTCTTACTCTTCGTTCCAGATGTGGAATCCAAAGTGAGAGAGGTTCTGTGATTCACTAGGTTCACAGAACTACCAAGTGCCAGAGTCAAAAACTAAACCTGGGTCCTGCTTATTCTGAGGCCATCTCTCAGAGTCAGAACATTTCAGAAATGGGAGGGAGGATAGCAACCATCTACTCCAACCTATGTCTGGAAAAAGAATCCTTTCTACACCACACCTTCAGCAAGTACAGTCCTTTAAACAGGAGATAAGCCATTTGTTAAGGGAGGCCCTAAGTCATGTAAAACAATAGACTGAAAAAGAATATGATGAATAATTCAATTTATCAAATAGTTTTTAAAATGTATCACACTTCATAAAGTACTGAGACACAAAGACTAATAAAGATAGAAACAAAACTAATAATCTAGCAGAGAGGTAAGACAAATACATAGATAAAATAAAACAAATAAATAGGAAAGATCTGACCATTGTTACATGAGATATGTGAAGAAAGAAAAATCAGGAACACCTAAGGAGATGAGGACAATCTTCATGAAGGGAGTGGTCTCTGAACACAAAGCTTTCCTGCACACTATTGCCAAAATGATATTTCTAAAGCACAGCTATGCTCAACTCCAGTTGCTCCCCATTGCCTTTAGGATCAAATATAAATGCATTTATTTGCACGTAAAGCCCTTCAAAACTTAACTTCAATCTACCTTTCCAGCCTCCCTGTTACATACTTTTTGGTACAGTCAAACTGGACCCATAGTGATAAAAGGGATATTTGGTTGTCTATTTAGGGTGAAGGAGAGAGGGAGGAAAAAGTAGCCTCAACACTTTGCTGATTGACCGGCTAAGTGGGCTTAGAAGGGGAAGGATTTTAGTAGGCAGAGATGAGTGGGGAAATCATTCCAGACACAAGGCAAAGCACGTCCTAAGTAAGGCCCAGCAGCAGGAAATATCCACTAGTATAGCTGAGTTAGAATACTGAGGGCATGACAATAGCAAACCATGGAGCTATTCTGATGGCCAGAGATTGGGCGAGTGTGAGAAGCAAGCCTATGCAAGAATGGAGCCCTTGTCCAAGAATATCAAGTCAGATAATATGCCTGATGATTGAAAGAAAGCCACCAAGACTGCTTCTTCCTTGACTCTTGCTTGGGATGGAAAGTGACAAAGTTCCAGGGACTGGAACTAGGAACTAGGTGTGATTAGACCTAGCTAAAATACCGTGGGCTGAGACTTGGTAAAAAGAAGAGAAAGCTATTGGAAAAAAAAAGAATGCAACAAAAATTACAGTGATGGCTAAGGAAGCTGAGTTCTCAGATGGGGAAAGGGGGCACCAAACAGAAGACACGATCTAGTAATTTTAAGGCTTCATTCACATGTGATAGAGCAAGCTGCCACTACGTTGTGTTAGGGACTGGAGTGGGGGAGAGGGAGGCAGTATTGTGTAGGGCACTACCTCCTATACCACACTGCCTCTGAAAACATATAAAGAAGCACAGGTATTACATAGTTCCTACTCACTAACTGAGCTTACAATGGCTATATTTTCATTCAATATTCACTTTACCTCTTCGGTCATCCCCGTTTTCTGATACATGCCAATGGAAAGGAATAAAACAAAGACTGAAACAAAGCATCAAAATGAAAAATAGAAAAGCATTATCCATATTGGCAATAGTCAACAAACAAGCAAAACACTAGCCTCCATTAATATGGCTTTCTTCTCCTAATCTTCCATTATAATAACAGAAGATCACTTAGGTGTAATAAACTTGACTCAATTTTTTTTTAATTTTGTTTTACTTTAGACTCAAGGGTCAGAACACAAAGACTCACTCTTTCCAGCTGATCTCATACTATAATGCTTGGGAAGAATAAATGAGAATAAACAGTAAACACAGCCCCAAGATTCCTGGAAAGAATAGCATTTCTTTTCCTGTAAAAATAATGTCATTAAAACTTAGGAAGCTTAACCTGAACACGAAGAAAGGAGGGTATTTCTATGATTAAACTGTAAAGATTGTAGAGTTTTTTTTCCTTTTTCAAAGTAGGATTCAAATATTTCTGTCATTTTTTTTAGTTGTGTCCAACTTTTCATGACCTCATTTGGGGTTCTAGTGACAAAGATACTGGAGTGTTTTGACATTTTTTTTTCCATAGTCCATTTTGCAGATGAGGAAACAGAGGCAAACAGGGGTAAGTGATTTGCACAGGGTCGCACAGCTAGTAAGTGTCTGAGACTAGATTTGAACTCAGGAAGATGAGTCTTCCTGACTCCAGGCCTGGCACTCTATCCACTGTGCCATCTAACTGCCTCAAATATGCTTCAAATATACTTTTAATTAATTACTCATTTATCCTTCAACTTAGTTTTCAAGTTTTGTATACGATTTGGACTAATATTTCAAAGAAAGATATCAGAAAGGAACTGAACTCATTCCAGAAACCGACCTCACGATTTGGATAGCTTTTGTTCATTTTTCACAGATTTTTGACTAACAAACCTTCCGATAGCAAAATACAGCAAAGCTGATAGAACTTAACTGATTAAACGTCTACATTAAAATTTCTGTTTGTTAATAATTTGAAACAACCAAGGCATGACCATTTCCCCCCTCCCACCCCACATTTAGTGTGTCCGCATGTGGTGGTGCTCTCTTTCTCTGGTACATCCATATACAGAACATATTTTCAAAGAAAGGAGGGAGAAAGGGAGGCATTAAGTAAGGCTTTAATAATTCAAATGGACGCTAAGTTCCAATTCCTCATTCACTTCAAACAAAACATGGCTGTTCAAAAAATAAAATGCAAATTTGTCTAAATAATTCTATGTATTTACAAATGACTGTGCATTTCACTGGTGCTATATATCACATTTCTATTTCAGAAGTACAAGAGAAACCTGTAAAACTGTAAAACCTCTGGTTTTACAAGTGAAAAAGTGGCAAAGAATTTAAGAGACAGAAAAGGAGAGAAGCAGCACGTCTTTTAGACCCCAAAGCAGCAAGAGGTAAGACAAAACCAGATCACACAAACACAAAAGGGAACAAGGAAAAGGAGCCAAGGGAGGCTCCCTTCTCTTAGAGGGTCAGTACCTTTTCCTGGACACAGCTGGCGTACCCCAAGGAGAGGGGAGAGAAGATTCATTTGTCAGGCAAGGAGGGATCTGTTCTGCATGACTACAGGTAACAAAACAGACATCGGGGTTTAGGGGGTTAGGAAATGGCAGAAGAAGTCTGAGGTTAGTTAGTTGTACAAGAATACCAGTAAAAGCTTAATCAAATCCACTTTTTATATCCAACGAGAATGACAAAGAACATTACTATAATACACACATCACATGGAAAAGGAAGGCATGCATGGCACAGATGTTTGTTCCACAAAGCAATTCCACTTTACCTACCATATTTTCCATTTGCTATTATGAATACATATGTGAGGGCTCCTAGTAAAGAACTTTTTACCAAAGGAGTTGGCACATTACATGCAATTTAAAGTATTAGAGGTTTTCCTTTGTAGCCAGCTCTCTATTTACTATACGATAATATGTTATGCCTAAAACTTCCTTTTGCCGAACCATGCTAATAAATGAGGAATTTTATCAAGAAGAAAAAAAAAACAACAAGAAAAAAAAAAGGTCAAATCTGCACACGAATGAACTACAACCTTGCGTGGATGATGGGATTATAGTGTTCTAAATACAAAGTCAATTATATACCAATTATTTTTTCAAAAATATATTTTATTAAAGCCCTTTTTCCTTAAATCAAAGACATTTCTGGATTTTTTTTAGAAAAAGAAATGAAAAACTGATATGGCAATTATACCATATCTGGGTTATTGACATATATATCTATTTAAATACTTTAAAGGCTCGGTTATATCTTAGTACTTGGGAAGGCTTCAAGAGTGAATTTATGTTAAAAAAAAAAAAGTCATTACAGTTTCCAATAGAAACTGTAGCTTGAAAATTACCTAACAAACAAATGTTCAAAATTGAGGACATTTATCAAGGTTATCTGGTACTGATTATGTAAAAAATAATGAAACAACTCCTTTATTTTGCCAAATAAAACCATAATAACATTAGGCAGATGGTAATAATAATTAGAAAAAGTAGCAATGTCATTCCTTTTATGCTATTTTTAGGAAATCTTAATTAAAGAGATAAGTTAAGAATTGAGATGTTTTTAAGTATTATATAGTTCTACTTTCTCTTATTACAATCCTTAGCCATAGAACCTTTAAAGTAACATTCTTCTCTGAATACATATTGTTGGTATAATTTTTCAAATTTTTTCATACATAACAGACATTTAACATCCCATTTTAATAAGATATTAAAACAAAAAAGAAGTGATCAAGAATAATTTTTATGAAGATGGTTGTTTTCCATCTGCCAATCAGAACTATTAAGCTCAGGTGTAATTCTTTTTAAAATAGTTTTCTTATCTTTTGTTTTCTCATACACTATATTGCTCATTATATCCTCTTGCTCAACCCCCTCTCCTAGAGACTCAATGCTTATAATAAAGGCTTTTTTTTTTTTTTAAAGATGCGTAAAACCAACCAACCTATCAGAAAAATCTGACAATCTAAGTAATGTTTCACACCCATGGCCCTCCAGGTGCATACCTTCTTATGAGAATAAAGGAATTAAAAATCTAATTGTAAATGATATAGTTAGAGTACGTAACATCTAATTTCTTGGAAGTGCGATGTTATTAACTTATACCTAACTGGGTGTATGGATATCACATTAGGATAATCAGATAGTTTGGGATTTTTTTTAATTGACCCTCAAGTAAACTCCTAATCTGATGCCCCATAATGATCACAGAAGGAAGATTAAGCTCTTGGAAACTAGGTGAACAAGTAAAACCTCCCACAATACAAGTGACAGAGGCTTTGAACTCCAGAGATGTCAGAGAACATGTGTGTGGCTGCTGTGGGAGCACCCTCACTAGCTTCTGAGAAGCCCCCCAGAAGAAGGCTGGCTCCCACATGAACTTCTTGAAACTGCCTGTAGGTGGAAAGGCTGTGATCTGCACCCATGGAGGAGTAAGGGGCACTCTGACTATGTAAACTGGATACCAAGTGACATCAAAACACCAGGGACATTTACCAGAAAGGTAGACTGCGAAGTTGGTCTGTCTTTTGAAAGTAGGTGGGATATAAATCCTAAAAAGATTAAAATAAATGGTGATTGCTTAAACATGTCAAAATTTACTGAGACCATGCACTCCCAACAGCTAAATTCAGAGAAAAAAAGTAGACCCTTACCTATCGAAGGAATCTGTGGCTACTTTGTAGAGGTAAATAAAGAGTTTACTACAGTGCCGTAACGTGGGTGAGACAGAGTCCATAGATGTTAAGTCATCTTCCAGAAGTCGCTGAAATGGTTGGGTATTTGAGGGGAAAACATTTAAGGGGCTTATCTTCCTTAAGTCTGAAAAGCAACCAAGAAATCGGACAGCATCTGCCAGTTTCTCATACTGGATCTCTGTTTTGAAGAAATGAGAGTTAGCTGGTTCATAACGCATTGCTGCAGTCAATGTGCAGAAGACAGTGTGGAGAAGTTCAAAGACTTGATTCTGATTCACTTTTTCCCAGCCATTCTTGGGTGGACAACTCAAGGATCTTTCCATGGCAACAAGCAAAGATGTAATGTAGACAAATCCTCCGACTTTCCTAAAAACTGTTCTTGTGCGATGACTCTCTCGTAGAACTGAGAGGAGGGCCTATAAAAATAAAAAAACAATACCATGAAACACAGAAATGAAAAGGAGTAATAGGGTGTGATGAATTAAGGAATTCTCCTTGTAGTTTCAATTCAACAAACATCAATTGAACACCTAAAGACAAACTACGTGGTGATTCAAAGACAAAACAATTCCTTGTATTCAAGGCACTAGCTGGTCAGATAATAGTAGCTTAAGTTTATATAGATAGCACTTCGGGGTGTGCAAAACACTTTACACAGTATCCCACTGGATTCTCCCAACAATCTTGTGAGGAATTATTAGCACCATTTCACCGATGAGAAAACAGAGGATGTGACAGGTTACATGATTTTCCATAGTCAAATAAGTGTTTGGTGGGATTTGAGCTCAGGGCTCTCTGATTCTAAGTTCAGTACTAAGTAAGACAAGGAAGCAACTAGAAAAGCAGTCTGTGTGCAAGTAAAAACATATATATATATGTGTACATATACATACACACACACACACACACAAGTGCCCAAGAGGTCTAGAGGATAAAGAACTCACATCTGGTTTGGAGGTTTCAGAAAGGTCTCTTAAATGATCCTGGGAAGATGCATTGCATTTTGATAGATGGCAATGGGAGCAAGGGCAGAAGAATATGAGAAAAGGCAGACACAGAAGGGCACATGTTACTTGGAGAATAGCAGAAAAAAAAATGCTTTTGGCTACAGTGTAGGATACATGTATGTGCCTAACAGTGTATAAGATTGAAAATAGAGGTTGAGCATTTATTATGGAAGACTCAATGTCTGGCTGAGAAATACGGATGCAAGAAGATAGACTAAATTGGAAACTACTGAGTATTTTTAGCAGAGGAAGCTTCTATACGACAAGAATAATCCAGCAATTGTGTGCAAGATGAACTGAAAGAAGAGAGAATCAAGACAAGGACAGGAATTGAGAGTAATGTAATTATCCAATGAAGGCTATGAGGGTTTGAACTAAGATGTGGCAGCAGAAATGCGAAGGAGATAGATATAGCAGGGAGAATTTGTATAACAATGCAAGCGACTCAACACTTTAAATAAAGGAGGAGGAGAAATCAACGGTTAAGGGGAAATTTCTAGCATGAGAGATTAAGAGACAGGTAGTGCTGCTAATAGAAACAGTGAAGCTAAGAATGGGAGTTGAACCCCAAAGAGACAAAAAACAAAAAGGAAACAGACCTCTATGTACAAAAATACCGATAGCAGCTCTTTTCTGGGGGTAAAGAATTAGAAATTGAGGGTACGTCCATCAATTGGGAATGGCTGAATAAGTTTTGTTATGTGATTATGATAGAATGCTATCGTGCTGTAAGAAATGATAAGCAGGATGCTCTCAGAAGAACCTGGAAAAATTTACACTGGCTGATGCAAAGTGAAATGTACTGTGTACAAACTAACAGTAATATTGTAAGATGATCAGCCAGGAATGACTTAGCTATTCTCAGCAATGCAATGATCCAAGACAACTTTGAAGGACTCATGATGAAAAATGCTATCCATCCCCAGAGAATGAACTAATGGTATCCGAATACAGCCTGAAGCATACTTTTTTTTTTTACTTTATTTTTCTTGAGGTGTTTTTTGGTCTAAGTTTTCTTTCACAACATGACTATTATGGATATGTTTTGCATGACTACACATGTATAACATGCAAATCCCTTGCCTTCCCAATTGGGGTGGGGAGGGGGGGGGAAGGAATAAAATGTAGAACTCAAAGTTTTAAAAACAAATGTTATAAATTGTTTTTATGTGTAACTGGGGAAAAGTACTAAATAAATACAAAAAAAAAAAAAGAAGAATAGGCATTGGTTTGGGAGATAAGGAGTAGGAAAAAGTCAGCCAGTTAACACACATTTATTAAGTACTTGAGCTGGGGATACAAATGCAAAAACAAGGTCCCTGGTTTCAAAGACTTCACTTTCTAATGGTGGAAGACAACATGCAAATAACTATGTACGTCCAAGATATATACATTATAAATGGAAGGTAGAATGAGCAGTGGGGAGGGTAGGGGTACCGGGAAAGGCCTCCTACAGAGCTCAAACTGAGCTTTGTCTTGAAGGAAGCCAGCAGGCAGAGGTAAAGAGAAACACTGACAGCACAGGAGGCGCCACTGAAAAGGCATGGTGCCGGGAGCTGTCATGTATAAAGAAGAGCAAGCAGGCCTGTGTAGCTGGGTTGCATTGTGCCTAGAGCAGGATAAAGTATGAGAGAAGGAGGGAGAGCAACATCTGGCTACTGCAGTAGTCTAGGCATGAAGGGATGGGGGCCTGTACTAGGCAGAAGCAACATGAGAGATGCTGGGATGGCAGAAAGGACTTAACAGTGGATTGGATATGTGGGGTGGGTGTTAAAGAGGAATAAAATCAAGAATGATAAGGAGACCCTGAGCCTGGGAGGTGGGTGGTGCTTTGGACAGTGACAGGAAAGAAAGATTTGGGGAAAGGAGAACTGATGAACTTTATGATGACCATACTCAAAATTTACAGGTGATGCATGTCTTCAGATATCAAATATTATGGTTAATAATTTTTTTTAAAACAGGTAAAATGTAGTTGCAACCAACATGGCATTCATTCTGACACACTGAATCTATTAATACTGCCTGAGTACCTGCATAATGTGAAGTATCTTTAAAATAATGAAGTAACTGCAATCTGTTTGATCTGCTATCATTGCTGGCTCTCTGTCTCTGACATACTCTTTCCCTCTCCCTACACTATCACTCACCTCAAAGTTTCAAGGGCCTGGGATTTCATTGCTGCGGTTACTTCCTCCATCAGCACAGATGACATCCCTCCTAATTAATACCTTAGGAAATGGTCTCTATGAATCACTGTGGCCAAAGGGGAAAAACAAAATCACTTCTTGCTCAACCTTGTAAGGTTAAGACTCTTGCATTCAGCTAAGCTAGTCCTTGGAGAACAGGCTGACAGACAACCACAGAGTTTGCCTAGGCCATGCTAGCAATGCCTATAACATCATAGGATCAACCATGTCAGAGTACACTGTGCTGGCAGAAGCTTTGAGAACCAAGGTTAGCACCACTACCTCATAATCTGATGCAGCACTATGACCTTAATGGGTGAAGGCTCAATTATTTACTAAATATTTCAAAAATAATTTCAAAGAAATGTCCCTTCTTAAGGGAGAGGAAGAGTAGCTACATCCCTCACATTAGAGAAGTACATTTAATGAAAATGGCACTATTTGCTGCAACACATTTGCTTATACTAACACATTTTAAAACTACCCAGTAGCACTGAGAACCAAGTTCTTCCTGAGTTTACACCACAGCTTGGAAAAGCATTCTAAATGCCACCCCTGACACTGCTGCCCCTTCCCATGGACCCACACATACATGGAAGGAGAGAAGGTGAGAAGAACGAAGCTGCAAAGAACTTCCAAGCACTGTGGGCTTGGCGCCAATCTGCCTACCCCATCGAACCTGGGTTTGTTTGTTCTCTTATGTTACTTTGATGGACTTCTGAGACCATCAGCATGATCACACTCCCAGAATCCAAGACTCCCTGTGACTTCCTGTACTCCAGAGAGGTCTCTCACAATGCACTGAGGCCTTCCTCTACTAGAAAGAAGGCTGGACTGGGAAGGAGAGGACTCAGGTGTGAATCCTGCCCCTGACACTTCTTCCCTGTGTCACTTCACTTCCTAGGTCTCAGTTTCCCAATCTTAAAATGAGGGTGTTGGAGATAACCCCCAAAGTCCCTATGAGCTCTAAACAAACAGCACCGTGACCTCTGGAAATCAATGTGCCATCAGGCTGCATATCCAGACAACTCTGTTTCCTAAACACAAATGTGGCTAGGACAAGCAGCTTCTTCAACCTTTTCAAACCATCTGTTCCCCTTTGCTGCTTCAATTACTTCTAGTAAATTACTTCAAATTGGCAAATATTACTGAAGGCTGATACTGATTTGGATTTGTTCACTTTCCTAGGAATGAATCCAACTGAAATTTATCTTGCTGGAGGTACAAAGTACCATAGTGGGTAAAGTACTAAAGTTGGAGCCAGGACTATCTGTGGTGAGATCCTGCCACAGAAAATTACAAAACGTGTAAGCAACCCTGAGTGAGTAACTTATTCACTCTCAGCCTCAGTTTCCTAAGATGCAGAAAGAAAGAAAAAGAAAGAAAGAAAGAAAGAAAGAAAGAAAGAAAGAAAGAAAGAAAGAAAGAAAGAAAGAAAGAAAGAAAGCACCTACACTTCACAAGGTTGCTGGAGAAAATATATATAAAAACAGTTTCCAAAACTTTAAAAGTGTTATATAAAGTTAGATATTATTATTTTAAAATAATGTTCTCAATTATGTCTTACCCCAGATGAGAATTTAACTGAAAGAAAAAAAGGAAGTAATGGGTGGGTCTTTAAGATAACAATTTCAGTTTAACATTTAAAAAGTCAACAACACTATGTCTTTATTTTTATAGATGGAAAAAGAGAAAGTCATTCTCCTCCTCTATAATCTGTTTCTCTCACCCAGGGCTAACAACTGTCACACACAGCATTTAAGAATATTGTCACAGGAACATGGAGACAACAGTGGCAGTAATTCACTGTCCTGAAGCTGTTAACTGTTTCAACCATTTTGGAATTATGCAAAGAAAATTAATAAATCATGCACACCATTTGACCCAAAGATTCAAATTTTAAGATTATACTCCAAGAAGGTAAGACAGGAGAGAAGGTCCAAATATACAGAAATGTTCAGAGTAGCATTGTTTATGATAACTAAGAGTTGGAAAACAAATAAATGACTAACAATCAGGGAACAGATGAGTGAGTTTTGGCAATGCAAGGGAATATTACTACACCACCATGGATGGGGAATATGAAAAGTTCAGAGAAAGGTGGGAAGACTGTCAAAGTGAATTATGAAAAAGAGAGCAGTCAATAGCAGACCAACTTACAAAATCATAATGAGAAAGTAAACAAAGTCAGTACCTAAGAGGCAAACCCCAAAAGTCAAGGTCAGCCCCATTCTGAATCAGAGAGCATAACCCTTGTTTCTATCAACAAGCTGATTGTTGTATGTTGGGTCAACATACAATGTAAGGATTACCCTTACATACTCTTGAATGGTGTAATTACCTAGGGAGGAATGTCTCCCACTGAGTGATGGAGTCTATTTCCCACAGATGTGTGATGCAACACTGGTCGTTTAGAGCCACTGGATTTTACACAATGGCTCTCACTAAGATCTGAAAAGTTAATTTCAGCCCACTCCTGAAGGCAATAAATGACTAAAAAGAATCAAAGATGTTTGTAGTAAAAGAATAAAGACAAGACTTCCCAAACTTACCCTTAAAATGTCAGTCTTCAGTTGTAATTCAGTGGGTGGAGCTGAATGCATCAACCCTAAGAGAGTACCCATATCATCATCCCCACTAGGAGAGAGCACCAATTGCTGGATGATCATCAGGGCATGCTGCCTGCACTGAGGATACCTGACAATATTGTGTGCACACCTTGCACCGCCAAATTCCCGGAAGATCCCTTAAAGCAAGAGGTGAGAAACAAACAAACAAAAAATTAGGACAGTTTAGGATTTCCACAAGTATTTCAAAAAAAAAGTAGTTCCTCTTTGGTAAAGAAGTTTAGATTTAAACTTTAAATTGAATTCTGGCTTAAATCCAGGAAAACTTCAGATTGTGGTAATAATTTATTTTTAAAGATAACTGCACATGACTAACAGACGTAAAGCTTTTTTCCTCAACCTTCCAAGGATTCTAAGTGACCAATCGCATGAGCAGAAGCCCATTAAATAGAATCCAGACTAGTCACAAATACTTTTAGTAGAAACCAGGGAATGTATGGTATAATATGAAAATCATAAGAATCATCGTCATTATTATCAGCAATAATTATAATGATAAACCAGATTCAAATGAAATGACTTTCAAAATGTGACCAGGAAAGCTACAAACCACTGGAAGGTAATTGATAGTTTGTTAACATAAGGGAGGAATCCACCACCTCAGGAGATGGTAGTCACAGAAGGTTCAGAATATCATTACAAGGGGTTCATTAAAATACAATATAAAACAAATGGTAAAAATATACTGCCCAGATCCCTTAATGAACACTTCTCTGACAGTTAAGGCAACAAGATAACTGACTGAGCAAATAAATTATATACACCTGGTGGGGTGGGGGTGGGCCTTTAAAAGAGCTAAGCCCTAAAGGAATTTCAATCATCCCAGAGTGGGATTTCAAGCCCAGAACTACCTGAGCAAGAGACTTGAGAATCCTTTGCTTTATCTTCTCACCCCATGCCATCTGCCATGTAGCTCTGAAGGGGAGCCACTTGCACCATGGGAACCTAACTCAACCCAAGAGAATTAGTCTAGGTTAGGAGAGTCGCCCTAGAAAACATTTTTTTCTGGGGAAAAAAATAGAAATAAGAATAATGCTAATTGAAAAGAACCAGGAAAAGGAGCAGTCACACAAAACCCTTAGAGGTTACAAATAATATGTGTGCCTCAAAATATCAGGGAAGGGATGATTTTGTTCAACAATACATTAACACATTGCTACAGAAAATCAGTTCTTATCCTCTAATATGAAACATACTAGGGCCAAGCCAGAGAGAAAAAAACAAGGCATTTCTAGAGATAAATAAGATGAATTCCTAAGAAAAACTGAAAACCAGTAAAAGATTATTTAGAAAGGCTTTAACATTGCCTTGAAAAAGTTATTTCTCTCCTGATTCAGCTCACTTCACTATGTCAGCTCATATTTTTCTTCCCAGATTTCTCTCAAATTGTCCCTTTAGTAATTTCTTGCAGTGCCATAATATTCCATTACTTTCATTGCTTTATTAATTCAGGCACTCCCCAATTAGCAGTCCCTCCTTAGGTTCACTTTCTGATAACAAAGGGGGTGCTCATCAACTGAAGAATGGGTGAACATGGTATATGAATGTAGTGTAATATTATTGTTAATTAGCGTAATATTATTGTTATTGTAATATTAAGAGGAAGAAGCCCTGCCCAAAAGTATGATAAGTTGTCTAAGTGGGAACAAATATTTTTGCTTAACGAAAGCTAACTTGCCCAGAGGAATTAAATATCCTGATTAAAGAGTGAAAAAGAAGGAATATTCTTCTACCTATGTGTAATATATCACAAATAAAAGACAATGTGCTCAGGCAATTATGTTCATCTAATTCTTCTCCTACCTCATGGCCTTCCCCAAAGGAATCAGGCTATTTTAAAATAATGACTATATACTAGTTAATATTTCAATCACCTGTCCTAACATTTTGTCTTTCCTAGAACAGAATAGAGAACATAATAAATATTTAATAACTGCTTAATGACCAGAAGAATGACAGTTAGACATATTTGTTAAAACTGTGAGGGATTTATGAATGCAGACCAAAGCATACTATTTGCTCTCTTTTTTTGTTTGTTTCTTCTTTCTTGTGGTTTCTCCCATTGGTTCTAATTCTTCTTTACATCATGACTAATGTGAAAATATTTAATATGAATGTACATGTAGAGCCTATATCAGATTGCATGCTATCTTGGGGATGGAGAAGGAACAAATTTAGAACTTCAAATCTTACAGAAGTGAATGCTGAAAACTAAAAATACATAAATATTTTTTAGAAGAGAAAAATCAAAATGACTGATTTCAAGCTAAAAGGATATCCAGAAGTCACTCAGTTCAGTAATTTAATTTTATAAACAAGAAAGCTACAGATTTGGGGGGGAGGTCCTCTAACTCCAAAATCTTACTTATTACCAAGGCTAGCCCCTCTGCTTGTTCAAGTGATCCCATTCCATCTCCTCCAACAGACTACCTCAACTGTCATCCACACTCTGTCACATATTTTTTCTCTCTCCCTCTCTACTGGCTCCTTCCCTACTGCTTACAAACACAACCATGTTTCCCCTATTCTGAAAAAACCCTCACTAGATCCTTCCATCACACTATTGTCCTATATCTCATGCCTCCATCTTGGCTACGCCCTCTGTTGTCCTGTCTTTGGAGCTAAATACCATTTACAATAAATGCTTTCACTTTCTCTCCTCTTTTTTCCTAACCTCTTAGAATCTGGTTTCTGACCTCATCATTCCACTAAAACTGTTCTTCAGTAATCAATGATCTCTTGGTCACCAAATCTGATGGCCTTTTCTCAATCTTCATTCTCCTTGACCTCTCTCTCTTCCTGAATGCTCTTTTCTCTCTAGGTTTTTGGGACACCTTCCTTGGCTTGGCTTTCCTCCTACTATTCTGATTACTCCTCCTCAGTCTCCTTTGAGGGATCTTTATCCCAATCATGCCCTCTAACTACAGGTGTCCCTAAGGGCTCTGTCCTCGACCCTCTTCTCTTCTACTTCTTCACTACTTCACTTGGTAATCTCATCAGATCCCATAGATTTAATCATCATCTCTATGCTGATGATTCTTAAATCTACCTATCATGCCCCAATCTATCTGCTGACCTCTAACTTTGCACCTCAAATTGCTTTTCAGACATCTTAAACTCAGTATGTCCAAAATGGAACTTGTTATCTTTCCCTAAACCCAATCCTTTCCTACCGTCCCTATTACTGTAGAAGGTAACACCAAGAAGGGCACATGCCTGGGAGATTAACTCTGGATGTTTCCACATTTTGTTTCTTACCCTGGTTCTTTGTTATGGACCTTTTCTCTGAAGTATTGTTGTAACAACTAGAAGATTGATTGAAAAGAGAAAAGCCAAGGTCAATTTGAACAAAACTGGTCATTTCTGTAGGTACATTAACAGATTTTTCTTCAAATAAATAGGGAATTGGAGGAGATTAGTATAAAATATACTTAAAATTTACGGTGCTATCTAATATTAATCTAATTATATCTGAATTCTTCATTACATATTTACAACTCAACTGAATGTTAGGGCTGGAGAAGTGATACAATTTAAAAGGTAGTGATTTGCAAATGGTACTTGATTTAATCCATTTTGAGAAATTTCTAGAAATAATCAGGAAAATTCCTGCTTATTTTTGTAACACTTGTATGAAACAATTTCAAATGCTTTTAAAAAGGGGTCCCTTGGAGTTCTTCTAAAATTCTATGATTCTCTGAATAATGATATTATTTGCAAAACAAAATTTTAAATAAATTCAGAAATTTTGCCAAGAAAGAAAAAAAATTCAAAGAACATGAAAGCCTAGAAGGGGAAGTGTATTTACCTATCTGCAAAAAGAGCTCAATTAGTTCCAATACATTTTATATACATTGAAAACAGTTTCAAAAGCAAAAAGGTTATGAATTTATTTACGAAGATAACGTGGTAATAGAATGATAAAACTGAAATACTAAATATGGTTCTTTAGTACCTACATTCCTTCTTACTAAAGGGTTATAAGCAATTCTGATCTCTATAATTACAGATGCAAAATTTAGGAAGGATTTAAAGGAAAACTACAATGATACTTTAAAATGATTATAGGAGACTATCCTAAATGATAGGCTATTACCTTAGTAGGTATTTAGCCCAGATAAAGGAAAGGCTGAATACACATTTCAGAAACATACAGTCATCTATAAGAGAGTACTAATAGTTTTGCCAGATGATTCTAATTTCTCTTTATCTGACCTCTAGTCACATCTCCACACATCTATTAGACATCTCAAAGTGGATGTCCCCATAGACATCTCAAACCAACACATCTAAAACTGAACTCATTTTCTTGCTGCTTCTTAAATTTCAGCTCAAATTCCACCTTTGGCAAGAAGCCTATCCTGCAACTCCTTAATGTTAGTGCCTTCCCTCTGTTGATTATTTCCAATTTATCTTGTATATATCTTGTTTGTACTTAGTTGATTGCATGTGCCGTCTCCCCCTTTAGACTCCATGATGGCAGGAGCTGTTTTCTTGCCTTTCTTTGTGTCTTCAGTCCTTAGCAGAGTGCTTGGCATACAGCAGGTGCTTAATGGTCAATGACAACTTCTGGCTCTGAACTAAGCTTTAACTTCCTCAATTATCTTACTAATTTTATATTGATTTTTCCTTTTCCTGTAAATCCAAAAGATACAACAGAAGAAAGGAGAAGAGCAAGAAACCTACTACGTTAAGAAGAAAAATTATTCCAGGAATAAATGAGAGTTCACAAGCACAACTGATGAGTGGATTCTGTTGTTGTTGTCATGAACCTAATAAATACACACACAAAAAAAGGGGGGGGGGGACATGGGCCCACATACAAAACAGAACAAAAGTAGAGGACTGTATATGAAACCATGAATTTCTTTTCTATAATATTTGCTTTGTTTAAAAAAAAAAGCTAATAATAAATTAAATGTTAGAGCTTGTTAACCTGTTTGTGCTCCTTAACTTTCTTCTATTTTCTTTTTTTTCCTTTTGAGGGGGGAAGGCAGGGCAATTGGGGTTAAGTGACTTGCCCAAGGTCACACATCTAGTAAGTGTGTCAAGTGTCTGAGGAGGGATTTGAACTCAGGTCCTCCTGACTCCACCTAGCTGCCCCCAACTTTCTTCTATTTTCTGTTGTACTTTTAAAAATGTTTCAATGGTCTTCCTTTTTCTTCTTTTTTGGTGTCATCACTAATCGCCCTCTTCTCCCATGACTCTCACCTCTAAATTAAAAATATTTAACAAAAACAAAACGAATTCTTGTAACAAATAAAGTTAAAACAAATCCCCTCTAAGGCCACATCCAAAACAAATTTATCTCTATATAAAAAACACACTTCTCAACTTCGAGTGCAGAATGAGAAGATGCATATTTGTTGAAAGAGTTCTGGTTTTCTTTTCTTTTTCCAGAGTTAAGAGGAAATAGCAGAACATATTTCATCATGCAGAACATACTGGAGACTGGGTTGATAGTTGTTTGATCATATTATTAAAGATGTTTTTCTTTAAAATGTTCTTGTCTCTGCATCTATTGTTCTCTGGGGTCTACTCACCTTAACCCTGCATCTACTTCCCAGGATTCCCTGAAACATCGCTTTCACGGTTTCTTAGCGTAACAATATCCCCTTAGATTTATACCCTACTCTCTATTTTGCCATTTCCTACTTAAGTGACACCTTTTAGTTTCCAGTTCTTTGATTTGTTTTTTTTGTTTGTTTGTTTCCTTTGTAATCTCCCTTTTAGGTTAAGGAAGTTTGTTTTGCTTGGCTTGCACATATTCCCTCCCTAGTATTATCCTCCCTCTTAACCACACCTCCCAAATTTTGTGTGTGAATGTACAGTTATCCCTTCCACATTGTGACTTTCCTCCCCTCACGGTTTCGATATATCATGGGTCAGCATAAGAAATTAAATGGGAATTTCAGGGGAGTTTTGCAGAAGCAGCAGATGATGCGTGAAGGCTGGCGGACACCACAGAAAAAGTTCAGAGACTCAGAAATGCATAAAATATATGCGCAGTATTATATAATATCAGCATATTTTATCTTTTTTAATAAATTTTATTTAATATATTTAGTTTTCAGCATTGATTTTCACAAGAGTTTGAATTACAAATTTTCTCCCCATTTCTACCCTCCCCCCCACTCCAAGATGGCGTATATTCTGGTTGCCCTGTTACCCAGTCTGCTCTCCCATCTGTCACCCCACTACCCTCCCATCCCCTTTTCCTTTCCTTT
>CM053623.1:302505370-302523203 GCA_028646595.1 Phalanger gymnotis
TCTATGCCCCATTGCCTGTGTATCTTATTTTCTAGTTGCATGCAAAAACTTTGTTTTTGTTTTTGAACATCTATTTTTTAAAACTTTGAGTTCCAAATTCTCTCCCCCCTTCCGTTTCCACCCATCCCACCCTCCCTAAGAAGTCAAACAATTCAACATGGGCCACATGCGTATCATTATGTATAACCCTTCCACAATACTCATGTTGTGAAAGACTAACTATATTTTGCTTCTTCCTAACCTATCCCCCTTTATTAAATTTTCTCCCTTGACCCTGTCCCTTTTTGAAAGTGTTTGTTTTTGATTACCTCCACCCCCATCTGCCCTCCCTTCTATCATCCCCTCTTTTTTTTATCTGCTTCCTCCTTCTTTCCTGTGGGGTAAAATACCCAACTGAGTATGTATGGTATTCCCTCTTCAGGTCAAATCTGATGAGGGCAAGATTCACTCATTCCCCCTCACCTGCCTTCTCTTCTCTTCCTACAGAACTGCTTTTTCTTGCCAATTACATGAAAGATAATCTACCCCATTCTAACTCTCCCTATCTCCCTCTCTCAATATATTTCTCTCTCATCTCGTATTCATCTTCAACTCACCCTGTGCCCACTCTCTCTCTCTACATTTATACATACACATACACATACATATACACTCACATATACATATATATACATAACATATTTTATCTTTTAATACCATAATAATTCAGAATATTTCTCTGGTATGAAGGGAAGACCAAAAAATTTCATATATATTTTCCAGATCAAGGAGGGGGTACCACTTGCTGCCCTGCCCCACCCCCCAAAAATGTGGAAGGGATAACTGTATACGACTCTACTTTTATAATTCAAATAAGAGTGACAGTCATCTAAGGCCTGCTCTCCCAAACTCTTTATCCATGTTAGTAGAGTATTTTTTATCTCACACCCCAATTATGAAAAACAGTAAATTCTTTCTTCTTTCAACAATTATGTATTCCTTTTATCACCCTTTTTTTCCCCTTCTTAAAACACACAAATCTTAACCAATCCATTTCCTGGATCTCTATTTTTTCTTAATAAACTCTCTCCCTACATTAATATTTACGAAGACATAAAGGTTCTGAAGGGAAACTAGTCGTTAGCCCTTTAACAGTATCAAGCCCCTTCCAATTGCAAGTGCGTGTACACACTGACATTTGCGCACGCACACACACACACACACACACACACACACACACACTTCCAGATATCTCAGAGTTTTGTGTTTTCATTTTAAAGTTTCTACTCAGCTCTGGTCTTGTCATTGGGAATGCTCAAAAGTTCTTTCCCCTCCTCCATTAAAGGTCCTTCTTTTCCTCATAAGTTTGGCAGTATCAGTTTTTCTTGCCTTTACATCCACGCCTTTTGCCTTTTTGGCATACTTTATTTCAGCATCTCCTGTTTTATAATTGAAGCCATCAGGTGTGCATTCAGTACAGGTTTCTTAGGACTTATATTTTTGCATTCTAGCTGCTTTCAGTGGAAGCTCTGAATTTTAGCTATGACATTCCCAGGACTTTTTTTTTTGGGGGGGGGGGTTCTTTCAGGGATTGATCACTAGATCTGGACAGGTTTCATTTATGATTTCTTAAAATAGAGCATCCAAACTTTTTAAAAATCATGGCTCTTACGGTAGAATCCAATGATTTTAAAAATATCTCTCCCTGATCTATTTTACAGATCAGTTATTTTTGAAAACAGATACTTCACATGTTTTAAAATCTTTTTTTTTTTTTTGGCTCCCTCATGAAGTCACTTATTTCTTTTGGTCAATTCTATTTTTCAGGGAGTTCATTACTTGGCTTATGTTTACCACTTTCTGTTCTAAGTTGTTTATTGTCTTTCTAAAAGTTCCTCGAGTTTTATCTCATTTATGATATTTTGCTTCACTTCTTAGAAGTATTCATATGGTCCTACTGAAAGATATTTTTTTCCTCTGAGTCTCTATTTACAGGTATTAGGATTTACTCTTTCCTCCTAAGTTGGATTTTGGGGTATCTCTGGATCTATTATAATTCTTTAGAATAGCTGGCATCTTCTTCCATTTACTCTCCTCTCCAGCCTTAATTCCTCAATGAGGGCTTTGGGTCAGGATGAGGCTCTTCTCCCATGTACTTTTGAGGCAGTAATCAGCCCTATTTGGTTTCAATCTGGATCACTTGGGCTCTTGTAAGAACTTCCTTGGATCCTTGAGGTTCAAAGCCCTGGATCTTAACGGGCCACTATAGCATTACAGCACACACAGAGGGCTAAGGATTTCATAGGTATTGGGCATCGTATGTCTAATACTGATTACCTCTGTGACTACACTGGTCACTATTGTACCTTGTTATGTCCAAGTTCCACAATGTGAGTTTCCCACCACTCTCACCCTATTTTGTGAGAGTCTTTCTCCATTTCGGGCTCTGGAAAAAGAGCTTTGCTGGCTGCCAGTGTCTGTGTCCAGTCTCTCATTTCCTTCCATCTTGTTTGCTGAAGCTGGTGCTGGCTTCTCAGCTGAGCTTGCTTCTTACTGGCCTTGGGTCTCTGAATGACTTGTTAGCTCTTCTGGTGTTGAAGAAGTCACTCTAACATCTCATTAGACTTCCTAATCATTGTTCGGCCTGGTGCTATTTTTCAATCTTTGTTGGAAAAGGCATGTCAAGAGTTAGTCTTGCTTGCCTCTGTCAGACATGTAGTCTTCTACGTACTCTGCTCTTGGATTGTTTCTGAGAATTCTAAGTGATTAGAATCAAAACAAGAGACTGATCTTCATGGTAAAAACCAATGCCATATATGTGTGCTTGAGCATAAATGTGTATATGTCTCTATAGGGAGTAACCATCTATGTTAACGTAAGAAAAACATCTGAAAAACTGAAATTAGCACAGCTGTTGACAAAGAACAATGAATACATGTTGTCTACTGGCCTAGATAATGTCTGAGACGCCTTTCGGCTCTGTCTAGGAGTCTGTGGTAGGAATATTTATAGGGATTGGGCCTGTTATTAAACTGCTCTAAGAATTCCTAGATGAGGTAACTCCTTCTATCAAAGATTATAGTATTCAGTAATTCCCTAGACTGGCCTAGAGCATAGACAGGTGTGATGACCTGCCAGGTAGACATGACCAATGTGGCTCAAAGAAGGAGTAGCTCTGAGATCTCCCAGCTCTGAGGCTAGCTCTCTATCCACTATACCATAATGATGTAAAAAAAAAAAAAAGACAAACTGGGCATGGTGCTACTTGCCTAATAATCCCCACAACCAAGAAGCTGAGGTTGGCAGAGCTCTTTAGCTTAGGATTTTAGGAGCTCTTGACTTTAGGAGTTTTGACTTGCAGTGGGCAATGCCAATGAAGTATCCTCACTGAGTCTGGTACCCTGGGGAAAGCATTGAGGGGGAGGATAAGGGGGGAAGAGTAAGGTTGAGTAGCACAGGTAGTAGAGAAAGAGGCTGTCTAAGGAGGATTGAAGAAGCTCAGATGGGAAACTGAGCAACTCAAAGCTGCTATGCAGATATGAGTCGAACCTACACTTCTAGCTGGAGGAAGCTCGGCAAGTCCAGTATTTAAAACAACAACAAAAACCAGCAATAAAAAGGCAATATTGTTTTCAGAAAATAATCCCTCTTAATTCCAGTGTTTTCCCTCCTTTAATTAATTGTATGGTATTTATCCTGTAAATAGTTTACTTGGTAATATTTGCCTGTTGTCTCCCTGATTAGATTGAAAGTTATTTGAGGGAAGAGATTATCTTTTGCCCCTTTTTGTATCACAGTGCCTGGCACATAATAAGCACTTAATAAAGGTTTATTAAAATTGAATTGAAGATAGCAAAATATTAGAAGACGAATAAAAGATAACAAGCAAAAGAAGTAAAAATAACTACTGTTTACATAATATTCACTACTGAATGTTTTCCAAAATACAACAAATTCTTTTAAATAGTTAATCTGGCTTATTTGAAAGCTAAGAATCATATAGAGAGGAACTAGCCACCACTATGAATAGCACTGTGACCATCAGATCTGGGAAGTTCATGACAAACAGACAACATAAACAGACGTCCCTCATCCTTGAAAGGCCATGGTACCCAAGACTGAAATGTAAGAAAAACTGGTCAAGAACTGAAAAACAAATCTAAATGTCATTTTTGTCTTCTGATGCAGAACCCATTTTGGTGGTGACAAAACAGACTTTGTTATGATTTGTAATTTCTTTGATTATGCAAAGAAATATAAACCAAAGAACAGACCTTCAACGTATGGACTGCTTTAAGAAAAAAGATATCAAGAAAGGAGAAAAAGGATGAAGGATGAAAAAAGTAAATGCAAATGCCAATGGTGGCAAAAATTAAATACAAATTGGATAATGGAAGGATCAAAGCATATTGCAGTGATTCTGTCCATAAAAACAGCATGAATTTTTCACTAGAGCATCAATAAATATGTAAAATCTTTTTTAAAAAAGAAAAATGACATCTAACAAATATTTGAGAAATGAAATAATGGCTTGTCTGTTTAATCTTAAATGTAAGATAAAAATAAGAAAGGAGAATCACATTTCAAATATAACAATCACGCACTGTATTCTTTAGTTTTAATAGTAGTTTTGATGAGAGTAAATTTTTTATATAATTCTAAACACGAAAATTATCAAGTTTTGTTGATAGAGGACAGCACCATTAGTTAACCATTAGTTAATGATTACTGAATCATGCTTTAAGCATTCAAAAGACCAAAATCATCAGAGCTAAAAATCCCAAACCATCTTGATAACAGTTTTCATAATTACCTGCATTTGTGTTTGATCCTTGGAGCAGAATTGTCAAGGTCTCCATAACCAGCAAAGCCAGTTGCTTCTGGTCTTCCACAGAGCTATTGTTTTTTGAATCCCCTTAAAAAAATTTTTGATCTTTTAATTCGGATAAATGGCAGGCTTACTTCCACCTTACTCTCCCTAAATTTTGGTTTTGTCATTTCTATTTACAGTGTAATTACTGGCTACTTTTAAATATAATCATCATTCATGCTAATACGCCATTAATAAAAACCACTCTAAAAAACTTATGAACTAAATATTCAAAATTGACCAGTAGGCTCAAAGCCAAAATTCTGCACAACAGGTGCACCTAAATGTGGATAGAGAGGCATGATAAGGGTACTTCCTAAAACACATTAAATGTTGCTTCCAGAAAAAATAAAAATGTGAAAATCTGAATAAACTATCATGCTCAAAAAGGTGAGAGAAACTAGTAATGAATGGAAATAAGTGCACAATTTGATAGGTAACTCCAATCATACACAATTATAATCAGATTCAGGTTTATATACAAAAACAAAAAAAAATAAGTTAAATGCATCGACATTAAATATAGGGGAATAATATATACAAATATATATTTATCCTTAACACATCTATTACACAATCTCATACTTCCTAAGCCATTTTTTTACAGCCTCATAAGGAGCAAATAGGAAAGCAAGTAGCTACTTGGAAACTTCCCTCGAGGCTGTTAAAATTTAGTAATGCTAGTAAGTCATTCAAGTCGAAGAAAAGGGAACCTTTGTCCCCAACTCACACAACCTGCTGCTTGGCCCTGTACTGGTGAATCAAGAAATGAGAACATAGAAAATATAATACTATACCTTGCTCATTCAGAGTCTGAGGATCTTTCAAGAAGGCAGCATATTTATGCAAGAGGTTTACCATTACCTCCAGAAGGCCCACCTCCCTGAACACATCTTTAAAAATGTAGTCATGTCGTGTGAACTTAAGAAGAGTTTTTGTGGCAATGATGCTACATTGGTAAGAAGAGCTGGATTTTAAGAGAATGCTGACGCTGATAAGCTCTTTACAAGGGATATAATTTAAAGTGAAAACAACAAATTCTAGCATCTCAAAGTATTTGGTCTGCACTTCTGGAAGCCTAGAAATCTTCTCTGCAAACTGGGACAACGTGTGTTGCGACTCCAAGATAAAATAATTTGCATTGTCAGCTATGTAGATATTTGTGATGGCATCAAGGATGATTTGGGGGAGATAGCTTGTTTTTGCTTTTAAAAATGCATTCTGGAGGACAGCAAATGCTTGGATATTTCTCACGCTGTGACCTGTGAAAAACAATAAATAATGTTATTTCTTCTATCAGAATAAGTTTGACGTTTCAAATAATGACAAAAGTCAGTTTCAGTTCCTGGCACACTGCCCTATAAATACTAGGTGCCCAGAATTTTTTTTAAATCAAGGACTATTTATGTTAACAATAAATACTTCTTCCAAAAATTGTATTTTAGCAGGTCATATGATCAGCAAGATGAAAAACTAGACATTTTCTCTGATGCTAACAATTGCCTGACTTCTACAAAATACAAATCATATACAATAGTTGAAATTATTTCATCTGTCTCCCCAGTTTCAGACACTAAGAACTCAAGGTAAAAACCTAATGAATTAACACAATAATCTCTAACCTCTAATGTGCTCACTCAGTATACCCCTCCCTACCACACACTACCCTACAGCAGCAAGACTCCACAAGCCACCATGTGGGCTTGCAACAAAACTCAGTACTACACAGGGACATCTCTGTGCTGAGGAAGCCTCCAAACCAGAAGTTTGCTGAGGCCATTAAAGCATCACAGTTAAAGCTGCCCAGTTCAGCAGCACCTGACACCACAAAAGAGCTCTGCTTGAGAACGGAGGAAAAGAGGGAAAGGGGGAAAGATGTGTATGGGGGAGGGGAGAAAAGGGAAAGGGTCTGTGTGGCACTCTACCAAGGAAAAGAGTTTATCAGTGATCTAGGGTCAGTTCTGCAGTTCCCTGCAGAAGTCACTCAGGGCAGAGAGCAACACCCTCAGAAATCTCATAAATGTGAAAATGGCTCCTTTCCACTAAATTACACATTTTGTCTAGCTCAGACACTTGCCAGCCTTTTATTATTTTGGTACAATACTCCATCCAAACTTACACTGATTCTTCCCTGAAAGCACAGGAAAAGAAATCCTAACCTGGGCCTATATAATATTTTTTAGCATAAAAAATTTTGTACTTGACATGACCATTGTGCAGCATTATTTTTTGACTTAATTATACCTCTCAATTTTTGTAAATGATAAACCCCTTCACAGGACCTTTTCAAAATTTTTAACTAACCCTTACTCCTAAGAGGGTAATTTAAAGATCATTTTCCAAGTAATATCCTCTACCATCACAGCTGAGTGAATCAGCTGGGTTTCATAACTAACAAAATATCGACTAAGCACTTTCTCCTGGTCTTAACCTATTAAATATCATTTCACATTTCTCCAACTCTTTTTCAGCTCTTTTAGAAGATTTTATAATTATCTTATTTTTACAATGAAGATCTATTCTTAGTATTAAAAGGCCATGGTATGTTTCAATACCCACAATTTCATAAGACTTATTGAACATATCAGCCTACATTTTTACAAATAGTTATTACATAAAAGTTGCATTTAGTAACATAATAAATAATAAGATGCTACAATGAAGTCATAATTCTACTCAGTTAATATGCTTCAAATAAAACAGACAAATTATTGTCATTACCTATTACTCTATGAATTATAATAGGCTGATAATAAAGAAAATATCAAGGGGAAAAAAGAAAAAGCACATGCAAAAATTCCAAAAACTATCCCAAACGTATAGCGCTTTAGGGGAACAAGACTTCACATATATCCTAGGGAGGGTGAGGAGGTAGGCTATGTTGTACTAGATGATAACCACAGCAATCCTTTTGTTTTTCCAACTGCTAATGGCTCATTTCCTTATCAATCCTCTAGGTAGGTTCTAAGGAAATGAAGAAGTTCTTACATTTCTTCAAAGTTACAGAAATGTACAATCTCTCTCATTCAATTAACTAATTAGGCTCTGTGTCCTCATTCCAATTCATAAACTAGACATAAACTAGACATAAACATAAAATCTTTTCCCCTAAGCTTTTTGCTTCTCTCATTCTCTCCCTCCTCTCACCTATTCTTGTATTTCTCTCACAGACTCTTCATGGACAACAGTTAACTCCTTCAATCTAAATCTCTCATAGGATGACAGTTAAATAAAAAAAAGTGAAATGATCTCTTTTTAATCTTTTTTCTTCAAGAAATGACCATTAAACTTCATTCTCCTATAATAACTCACCCTTCTACCATCAGTTAACCGACATTTCTCCAAGACACTTTTCCTTTTTATAGGTGCCATAATAATATTTATATTCAATAAGAGGGGCTATGGAAGCTGCTATTACCTTTAAATTAAAAAGGAAATCATTCCAAATGGATATTTTTCTTTGCCTAAGTTCTAAGTGCAAACTGGTAAATATGAAAGTAATTCAATAATGACTTAGTCCATAGATAGTTTTGAGACATGCCTAGTTCATACCTAGAATTCACTCCTCAACTCAACTAAAATTACTTCCTTCTGATTTAATGACTTCTTAATTGCCAGTGGACTCTTCTCAGTTCTCATTCATCTCGACCTTGCATTTGACACTGTTAACTACTGCCTCTACCTGGATATGCTCTCTTCATGGTGATTGTGTAATATTATCTCCCATTTTTGCCCTACCACCTTGATCACTTTAATCCCAGCTGCTGGATGATCCTTAACTCTTACCTCAAGCCTCAGTACGAGGCCCTAGCCTTTCTCTGCATACTCTTTCAATGATCTCATGGGCTCAATATTTACCTTTATGTTCCTTTCACATCTACATATCCAGGCCTAGTCTTTCTCCAGAGCTTAAATCCCACAACATCAGTTGTCTATTATCACCTGTATGTCCTGTAGGCATCTTAAAAACAACATGCTGAAAACTAGAACTCATGTTTTTCCCCAAGGCCTTACCTCTTTCTAAATAGTTCTATTAAGAGCACTACCACACTTCTGATGGGGTGCTTGGGTGCTTGTGCTTGGACCATAATTCCAACATCACATTTCTCCTTAGCCTCTGCTTCGGTGCCTGTGCCTGGACTCCAATTCTAAAACCACATCCAGTTCTAAAATCACATCTCTCCCTAGCAGTTCCTCTCCAGTTCAAGGGCATGCCTTAGCAAAACACTTATCTCTCCTCCTGATACTGCAGCCAGCTGCACCTATAGAATTTATTGGTCCGACTCCCTGTGTACATGCTAATTGGCTGTGCACTGGGCCATAAAAATATTTACTACTTACTAACCTTCCTGATATGTATCCTAGACATAGTCAAATGTATACTCCCTTACATTCATCTTGTCTAACAAGACATTTGATGGAAGCCACCTGGTTATTTCCAGTCAGACCTTAGTCTTAGTTGGCTTAGTGATGTTTCACAGTCAAAACCACATGCCCAGGTAGCCCCTTCTCAGGCTATTTCCCAATGAACTCTGGGTAAGATACCTGCACAGTAGATACAAAAAGTGCATATTCCTTTAAGAACTGACCACTCCTTAACCATTCCCTAATCTCACCCCAAAACACCTAATTGACATGTTTCACCCCCAAATCTCATATTTAAACTTTCCCTGTACCCCTGTAAGGTTGCAGGTTCTCTAAGAACTCTAGCCTGCTGTAAAGCGTAATAAATCTTTGCTACCTTGACTTAAAGAATGCTTGAGATCATGAATTCATTCCAGATGGCCCTGACCCTCTCCAGTACTTGGGTCCTTGTGGGGCATTCTCTCTCAACGACCCCATCTGGGAACTCCAGTCTTGGAGTTCCTGGACCTTGGCTCCTTCAACCCTTCCAATCAACTAGTTTCATACTTTAGGTTCTTTTCACGTCTTGTAGGACTATAATAATAGCCTTCAAATTTGAAGACCAACTAGTCTCTTTACCTCCAGGCTCCCTCTTCTCTAATCCATCCTCCACACGTTGCTTAAAGTGATGGTCCTAGAGTCTAAGTCTATGGTCTAGGACCTAGACCACAGATCTGACCATGTGATCCTATTGCTAAAGAACTCCAGTGGATGGCTCCCTTTTGTATCTCAGATAAAATTAGAACTCTTCTGCCTGTTAGTTAAAGTCCTTCACAATATACCTCTAGCCTAACTTTGCTGCTTTTTTGTATATTATTCCCCACTTCCCACAGTCAAATAGGCTTACTATATCCCTTTCAAAATGGCACTTCCTCCTCTGTCTCTGACCAATTGTTTTGGTCAAGCAATTCCAATTCCTGATATGCATTCTCTCCTCAGTTCAGCCTCTTACAATCCCTAAAACCCCTCAATAATTCCCTCCAAGAGAAAATCTGTCATGACAGTAAAGGAAATTTATGCTTCCCCCCTCATTCCTGACTGCTTTCCATTTTGTATATGTTTTGGATTTGCTTATTTGGGTACAAGTTTTCTATGGCCAATAGAATATATCAGCTTCTTAAAGACAGGGATGCTTTCACTTTTATCTTTGAATCTCTAGCACTTAGCTGAGAGCCTAGCATATAACATGCAATAAAATGCTTGTTGCATGAAACAAAGGAAGCTTCTAGACAAAATATAAATATTTCTTTTCTATAAGTACAGAAGCAGTAATAAAGGAATATAGGTGTGTTAAGAGACTACAGCTAGAGCTT
Source organism: Phalanger gymnotis (assembly GCA_028646595.1). Lineage (NCBI taxonomy): Eukaryota > Metazoa > Chordata > Mammalia > Diprotodontia > Phalangeridae > Phalanger > Phalanger gymnotis. The sequence continues at coordinate 302,515,937 of CM053623.1, forward strand.
GCCCAAGCCAACTCATCAGTCAACAAGAATTATTACGTACTTATTATATCCAAAGTACTGTGCTAATCACTAGAGATACTAAGAAAAGGTCAACTACAGTCCTTACCCTCAAGGAACTGACATTCAAATAGGAGAGTTAACATGTAAATATAAGATATATATTGTGTAAATGGCAGATAATCTCAAACAGAAGGGGTAGGGCAAGGGAAGAAAGTAACCTGCAGAGAGCAGGATTAGAGCTGCGTATTGAAGGAAGCCAGGAAGTTCCACAGGCAGAATTGAAGAGGGAATGCATTTTAGGCGTAAGGATAGTGGAGCATTTTATAGTTGATCTTTAACATAATAAGGAAACACTGCAGTTTACTGAATTGGAGGGATGGGGAAACTTTGACATGATTAGATCATTTCTTTAGGAAATTATTTTGTCAGGTGAGTAGAAGGCAATAAGTAACAGTTAGCCATCACTCAGGAGAGAGACTATGGCTGAATATACAGATCTGGGAATCATCTATATAGAGATGATAACTGAACGAATGGGAGATGATATCAGCAAGCAAAACAGTAAAGAAAGAGAAAAGAATAGCCCAGTAAATAAGGAAATTATGAAGATGAGAGTGGGGATAACAGAGGGGGCAATCTGCTGAAAAAGACGAGAGGGAATGGGATCAAGAGTACATGTGAAGGGGGTTGCTTTAGCAGGGAGAAGAACCTCCATGAGGTAGAAATGAATGACAGAAGGTTCTAAGGAGGAGGGGAGAAGACAGCAAAACATTTTCTCATCCTCTCACCTCTCCATCATCAAGAAAGGAAGAAAAACAATACTCTTGTCTATCTTTACAATGTTGTTGTTACTTTACAAACTTTCTCCTGTTCTGCTCGCTTTACATCAATTCATACAAGTCTTCTCAGGTTTCTCTGAAATGATCTCCTCCATCATTTCTTTCTACACATTAGCATTCAATCACCTTCATTAGCTGTAGCTGCCTTTATGGCTGTTAGAACAAATTGTTCTCAGCTGCCCTGTCTTCTAGGGGAAATCTTCACATGCTTGGGGTAGACACCCCGCTTTGTTCAGTCATTCCCCAATTAATGGGAATTTCCGGTCCCTGTTTCCAATTCTTTGCTACTACAAAAAACCTACCACAAATATTTTTGAATGTATACCTCCTCTTCCTCTGCTCTCTTTGTAGTACAGAACTAGTAGCACTGTCACTGCAATAATTACGAGTAGCACAGGGCCTGGAGTCAGAAAGACCTAACTTCAAATCCAGCCTCTGACACTATTAGCTGTTTGACCCTATGAAGGGTTAATGAAATATTAAAGCTCTTCCTAGTACATTTATAGGCCTATATGAATACATACGTAGTTCTTTCTCCTTGGAACATGGGCCGCATTCCCACGACTAAAAAGTCACCTTGCCTTGGTTCCCAGGACTAAAAGTTCAACCTGCCCTTGGCCAATTCCTTTTCCCGGAAGTGTTGGCCACCCTTCTAGGAACAAATGGAATCCATCTTGTGTCCTTTTGAACACATTTTGTCACATCAATAACAGATGTTTTGCTCTTCTGGACTCTGGTCCAGTCCAGAGCTGCCACACATCCAGTGCAATTAGTTGATCTAAGTCATGTAAGGCTCTGGCGACAAGCCTATTAATTGGCTCAATGCCTTCTTTGTCTGAAACTGGATATAACCCTGAGAAATTCACCCATGGGGAGGACGCTCTGCTTGGGATATTTTCCCAATTGGGACTCCGGAGGCTGAACCAGGACTCCCCAGCCCCATGACTCAGACATAGGTGTCACCCCAATCTGATGATGTATGTAAGTATATTGTTCTGCTAGGCTTTATCTTTATATGTATATTCCTATGTTTCTTTAATCCTGCTTTATATTGTCCTTGTGTGCAAAATAAATGTTATACTGATTCTAACCTGGTGTGAGCACATTCAGTATACTGTGCAATCCAATCCTGAATATAGTTAAAGCAGCTGCACATATCTGTTTAACCATACATCTTGGGTAAATCACTTAACCCTGTTTGCCTCAGTTTCTTCATCTGTAAAATGGGTTAGATAAGGAAATAATAAACCACTTCAGTATCTTTGCCAAAAAGACCCCAAATGGGGCCACGGAAAAAATAAAATTTACAAAAGGAGAGTTTTCTTGGATAAGGTTTAGTCTATCTCATTCCAAGAAATCAAATTTCTTTATAAATCCTTCTTCAATAGCTCATTTCTTTTAGCATGTTTCCCTCTACCCCTTATTTGGTTTATAAGTTCATTTTTTAGCTTCAAGATAAATTATTTTCTATTATATTAACAACCCATTATTAATTAGGATTCGGAATTTTTATTTCCTTGTTCGGGGACCAGCCCCTATAGGTGAGTCATCCAGTCTCTGAAGGGCATGACAGAGAAAGGAGATTGCCCTAATCCTAGGGGTACATGCTCCATGATCCTGGGCAGGACAACACCCAACTAGGAGACCTAATTTCTGTTTGACGTGTAAATAGAATCTAATCTAGGTGAATTCTTGCCCTGAAGGAATAAGATCATGTCCTTGCACCCCTCTGTGGGGTGTAGGGTGACTCAACTCAAGAAGGAGAAAACAACCAGTGGGGTTTGGGTGGAGAGGGATTTCCTGTCCAGACTGCTGGAGGCAGCTGAGTCTCATGATCAAGCCAAGATTTCAGCAGGAGGAGCTGAAGATTTTTAGCTCCATACTTTCCAAAGGTATTTAAAGCATTGTGTTCATGGTTTTGTCTCTGGTTACTGGCAGAAATTACTAACCATCAATTTACTGATTATGACAATCCTTTCAGATTATTTGAATCCCAATAATATCCAAAGCATCCGAATTGCTTTTGCTCTACTCTAAAAAAGCCCTTTCTGTGTCAGCAGCTTCAAAGACTAGATAAGATTGACAAGGAATATCTTTCCTGTTGGGGACAGGATGTCAGCAACCAGAACAGTGGGATTTCTCTTATCTTGATATGCTAGGGAAATTTGCATCTTGCAATCATAATCTCTAAGTGACCTTGTCAATTGTCTTGTTTAACTAAGAACTTCTTTTCTTAAGATATGGAGATCATAAACTGGAGTTGGGATTGTTACTTAAACCTTGTCTGTCTTCTTTCAGTCAATCAGAAGTTTGCTTCTGATTCCATGATCATGTATCTGCTAGCTTTAAGGGAATAAACTATATGAATTTGTATATCACTAACCTGTTTACCTCCTTTAAACAAACCTTCAGGTTGACAACTAGATGAATTATTAACTAGATGAATTAATATACTGAATATTAATTACCCAGAAATTCTATCTCCCCGGCTTTTCATTCCTCACAACTTCATCCAACCACCCTACCCCCAAGTCTCTTCTAGGAATTCTGGTTGGACATTTTGCTCGAGCTGTGTTTTTCTTCAAGAATTGCTTTTAGATGTTATGAAGTCATCCCCTTCTGGTTTTTGTCTTGAGTATCCCTGTCACTATAAAAAGGTGGAGTTCTTTTTTGGTTCCCTCTTTTTTCTTTCTTATTTCATGACTTTGGATGTTAAGTTAGGGCCATGCTTGGCACACTTCAGGGAAGAATGGCTAGATAAAACCTTTGTTTTCCTGGGTCTTTCTGTGGCTTTCTTGGTGTTATATTGATCCAGGATCTCAGAGACAACTCAAGCTCAATACCTGCAAGGTTTCAGTTTTCTGTGGTCTGATGCCAACCACTGGAATCTCCCAATGTTCTTTCCCAGCCTTCTGATGATGTCATTCCTCTGCTCAGGAGGCCCCCTCCTGCCTCTAAGAAAAATTACAAACCCCACTGTAACTGAAACTCTTCTACCACCTGGTCCAGCCTGCCCTGTTAAGCCAATTACACATTATTCTCCTTTCACACACTCTATATATTGCAGCCACACTAGTCTACTGGCTATCACTGACCAGAGGAAATTGTCTTTTGTCTTTGTATTGCCAGTACTTATCAGTGCCTGGCCCAGAAATACTTGTTGAATGAATGAAAGACAGTAACTACTATTCATAAAATGACAACCACGTGCTGGAACAGCCACAAAGTCCAGAATCAGATCTCCTTAAGAACAGGGTTTAAAATCCTAGGGAAAGGCTATGGAAAGTTGAACAATTTTTTTCAATTAACCTATTTTTCCTGTCCAGAGAAGCTGTTATTTCATGATATTTTGAGCTAGCTGGCTAGCTCAGTCTACAATCTGTCTCCAGCCTGCTTTTTAGTTTTACTGCACATTATTTTCATTCACACACTTCATAGTCCACCCAAACTGCCCTATTTGCCATTACCTTTGCTATAATGCATTCCCTCACCAACTCTGCTTCTTTATTAAAAATAAATTGTATTGCTATCTTTTGTTTTACAATTGCTCCTTGCCGTCCTGCTCTGAGAGCCATCCCTAATGAAATAAATAGAAAGATGAAAAATGACAGCAAAACCAATCAATACATGAAAAAAAAGAAATCTACTATATACAATGTTTCACACACATTAAGTCCCCTTCCAAATCCATCAAGGTAAAGAAGCAGGGGGAGGTGTTTTCTCATACCACTTCTGTGAAGCCAAGCTTATTCTTTGTAATTTTGCAACATTTATTTTGCAGGTTTTTTCACTGTCATTGATGTAGGCACTGTGTACATTATCTTCCTGTTTCTTCTAACTTTACTTTGCATCAGTTCATGTAGACATAGCAGTGCTTCTCTGTATTCATCATATATTCAGGTAACACAATTTGTCTAGCCATTTCCTAATCCCTGGAGCTCTATTTTCTTTCCAGTACTTTGCTACTACAAAAAGTACTGCTATAAATATTTCAGGATATGTTTAATACACATATATATGTATATATATTTTTTAAATTAATGGCTTTTTTGGGTCATATATATCTAGCATCAGAATCTCTGGATTGAAAAAGTATAAACATTTCAGCAACTTTATTTGCATAATTCCAAATTGCTCTTCAGAATGAATGTACTAATTAGCATGCCTTTCTCCAATATTAATTATTTCTCTCTTTTGTCACCTTGGCCAATTTGCTGGATATGGAGTAAAACTCTAGGTTTATTTTTTTCACATTGTGCTTATTGCCAGTGATCTGGAACATTCCTTCATATGGTTGATAAGTTTGAATTTTTTTTTTTTTTTGAGAATTCTTTGTTTCTATCCTTTGACCACTTATCACCCTGGCCTCTTAAAATCTTAAAAAAGAAGGGTCAGATAAGGTTCCACTTCCTAGATGAGCCCTATCCCTATCTTCCCAGCTGTTCTCTCCCTAGAATTATTCCATATTTACTTTCTATAAACTTTGTATTTAATTATCAATATACATCTTACTCAGGCATTCTTGTGTGGTTATTCCCAAGGCTTAGCATGTAATAAGTACTTATGAAATATTTTTGAATTAATGACTTAATCCACCACACTGGAGATATAAAGACAAATGGATTCTTGTTCTTTTTTTTTTGGAGGGGGGAAGGCAGGGCAATTGGGGTTAAGTGACTTGCCGAAGGTCACACAGCTAGTAAGTGTGTCAAGTGTCTGAGGCCGAATTTGAACTCAGGCCCTCCTGACTCCATGGCCGGTGCTCTACTCACTGTACCACCTAGCTGCCCCTGACAAATGTACTCTTAAAGAGCTATCAACCTAATAGAAGACAAGGCAAACAAGTATAAAACCACCATCAGCCTACCCAACACATTTCAGTAGGATGTACGCATCGTAAATTTTGTTAACTGTGATTCAATACTCAATCATTAAGGGTATTATTTTCATTTTTCAAACCAAAGGAACTAAAATTAGCTAATCTTTAAAATGAACACCTGTCTTATTTCAATAATATATTCTTAAAAGCTGAGGTGCGCAACAGCAATTTTTTGTGACATAAGGACAGGCCAGGGAATACCTGGCAAATGTGCTCATTTATAGGTATGAGAAAACAAACTAAGTTCAACGGAAAGGTCCAGGACAGAGAGAGACATTTGTTTTATTGGGGATGTCAAGGAAAGGTTCACAGAGTCGATGGCGTCTGCTTTGGGCCTTGTAGGAGGAAGGGCTTCAGCATATACAAGCTGGTGTTGGGAAGAGTATCATTCATTTCAAGGAACTGGGAGTTAAAGTGAGAAGAAACAGAACAGGGCAGGAGGAGGACAAGTGGGTAAAAGTAATTCAGTTTGCCTAAAAGAGCTCGGTTACAGAGGAACATCATGAGAGAGGCAGAAACGATGGCTGAACTAGATTGTGAAGGCCTTGCATGTTAGCACAAAGACTCTGTCCTTTATATTTTAGGCAATGTAATAAGATACTGGAGCCTTTTAGGAGAGATATGAGATATCTATGTAGAAATTATCCAGTGGCAATTAGAAATCTGGGATTGGGGGCGGAGGCAAGATGGCGACTGGAAAGCAGTAGTAAGCTCCCCACCAAGTCCCTCCAAAAACCTATAAAAAAATGGCTCTGAACCAATTCTAGAACTGCAGAACCCACAAAGTGGCAGAGGGAAGCAGGGCTCCAGCCCAGGACAGCCTGGATGGTCTCTGGGTAAGGTCTGTCCCGCACGGAACTCCCAGCCGAGGGGAGCAGAGCTAACCCAGGCAGAGCCCGGCGCGGCAGACCACAGACCGACGAGACCAGGAGTGGAGTGGAGAGTGCCCTAGCATGCTGAATTACTGAGCTGTGGCATGTACCAGACCTCACAACCCACAAACTTCAAAGACAACAGAGAAGGTTAGTGGGAAAAGCTGCGGGACAAGACGGAGTTTGCCGTTCGGCTAGAAATTCAGCCGCAGTTGCTTCTGGCCCCAGGCCCACCTGGTAGGAGGAATTAAGTGGCTGATCAGAGCAGGAGTACAGAGCCTGCTGAAGATTTAAGCCCAGTCCAGGTAGGGGGCTCTTGGGGAAGAAGGAATGTTGGTGAGGCAGCGCATCTGCCCAAGCATGGAACAGAGAACTCTTTAGTCACACCCCGTTGAAAAACTCAAGGGTTAAGTAAGTTGTCTGGGAACATGGCCAGGCAGCGAAAACACACCCAGATTCAGTCTCAGACTCTGGAGTCCTTCTTTGGTGACAAAGAAGACCAAAACATACAGTCAGAAGAAGTTAACAAAGTCATGGAGCCTACAACAAAAACCTCCAAGAGGGACATGAACTGGTCTCAGGCCATGGAAGAACTCAAAAGGGATTTAGAAAAGCAAGTTAGAGAAGTAGAGGGAAAATTGGGAAGAGAAATGAGAAGGATGAGAGAAACCCATGAA
>CM053623.1:302523703-302548703 GCA_028646595.1 Phalanger gymnotis
GGGGAGGGGAGGAAATGGGGAGAAAATTTGTAATTCAAATGCCTGTGAAAATCAATGCTGAAAACCAAACATGTCAAAAATAAATTTAAAAAAAAAAAAAGAATAGCCAGTGAAAACACCTGGAGCTGGGAAATGGAGACTCTTATGGGAGAAACAACATGAAGGGCAGTGTCACTGGATTACAGAGTAGGGAGAGGGAAGTGAAATGTAAGAAGACTGGAAAGGTGAAGAATGAGGATTAGTGGGTATGAATGATAGGGTATAGAGGGCTTTGAATGCTAAACAGAGGATAGGGCACTTCTTGAGTGCATGAGGGTGATATGGCCACTTTAGGAAGATCACTTTGGCATCTGAATGGAGGATGGATTAGAGCAGGGACAGACCCACCTGCCACATGCTATTGCAATAATCCAGGTGGGAGGTAATGAGAGTCTACGCTAGAGTGGAGGCAGAGGAGAGAAAAGAGACTGTATACAAGAGATGCTGGAAGGGAGTATATACAAGAGACACAGGAGTAAAATTCATGAATTAATAAAAGTAAAACAATTAACCAAATGCGTATATGTAACTCATGTAAAGGCTTAAAGAATGCAAAAATAAATGTTGTAGTACAAAGTTTGCACATGGTTATATAGAGCGCCTCTGTTTTAAAATGCAGATCAAGTATCAGCTTGTGCAGGAAGCCTGTTTTTATCTCCCCTCCCCAACTTGGCATAGATTTGTATTAATAACTTTATATTTGTCAGAGGAGGAACTGGAGGCCGGGTCTTCCCGGCTCCCAGGCCAGTTCCCCAGTTTCTATGCCAAACTATCAATTTTAAAACAAATCCCTAAAAATGTAGTAACACCACCAACAACAGCTAGCATTTATATAGAACTTTAAAATTTGTAAATGCTTTGCAAATATTATCCCATTTGACCAACACAAGAACCCTGGGAGGTGGGTGCTCTTGTGATCTCCATGTTGTAGATAAAGAAGCTAAGGCCCAGAGAGGTTAATTGACTTTCCAGGATTACATTGGGTCACAATGCCTCTGTCTGAGGTAGAATTTGAACTCAGGTCTCTCTGAGTCCAGGGCCAGCACTCACTCATGGAGGTACATGCCTGTAATCCCTGCTGTTGGGAAGGTTGAGGCTAGTGGATTGCATGAGCTTGGGAGCAATGGGCTAAGGCTGATCAGTTGGCCACCAATATGGCAACCCTCTGGAATTGGGGGGAATTCAGGCTGCCTAAGGAGAGGAGAACTGGCCCAGGTCAGAAATGGAGCAGGGCAAAGCTCCCTTGCTAATTAGTAGTAGAACCGGACCTGTGAACGGCCACTACCCTTACAGCTTGGGGAGACAGGCAGAGCTAGTCTCTAGAAAAAAAGAGCAATAACAAAATCAACAAAGCAATTTAAATTCTGTATAATTCGATATAAACTTACTTTACAACATCTGAGTCAGCTATAATTACTAAATTTTTTTTTATTTCAAGTAATCAATAAAATACAGTATGCAAATTTTACAGGATGCTTTTAAGATTGGTTTTATATGTATAGTACAAATGAAAACAAACATATTTGCATTACATTTTTATTCCTCTAAGTGCATCAGGATAAAAATAAATCAACTCACCTTTTCCTGCAGGCTGGGGAACTGCAAATCCAGGCAATAAAAATGGTGCCCCTGTGGTAATACCAGCTGGTTTTAGTTCACTGACACCATATGTTGTTAGAGAAGTTATCAAATTAACTAAATCTTTCAAAGCATCCTTGGATTCTGCCTCTTTTGCTTGTTCCAATCTATAAAAGGTAAGATGGGTCTGATTTACAACAAAAAAAAATACAGAGCCTTAAATTTAACACAAATACTAAATGTAATTCTCAAGTTAATAATGCACAGGAATAACTGCAAAACTCTACCTAAATTTACCTCACCTGCTTATTTTTATCTATGTTTTACGTGCTGACCACAGCTGAATATAATGCACACAGACATCTCCTTAGTAAGGAAACAAGAAAAGCCTGCTTTGAGCTGGTTTATGCTGGGGGGAAAAAAAGGAATCTATTTTGTGCAAACTATGCAGACCTACAGAGTTGGCAAACTGAATGTCCTAGTGGAAATGATAGGTACCTTGGTGGTGAGAGAGTAGTTGCTCTTAGAATTTCTGATAAAGAAGGAAAAGAAAGCCATGTACATACTAACATAAACCCTATTATTTTTTCTTTTTTTAATTTAATATTTTATTTTTCCCCAATTATATGTAAAAATTTTTAATATTTGTTTTTTAAAATTTTTGAGTTCAAATGCCCTCCCTCTCCTAATCCCTCATTGAGAAAGTAAGCAATTTGATACAGATAGACATGTACAGTCATGCGAAACATATTTCCATGTTAGTCACATTGTAAAAGAAAACAGACCAAAAAAAGAAATAAAGAAAAAATATGCCTTAATCCACATTTAGAGATTCTATCCATTCATAATCTAGAGCTGGACAGCATTTTTCATCATAAGTCCTTCAGAATTGTCTCGAATCACTGTATTGCTGAGAATAGCTAAGTCATTTCCCAGTTGATTACCATATAATATTTCTGTTATTGTATACAAGGTTCTCCTGGTTCTGCTCATTCTACTTTGCATCAGTTCATGTAAGTCCTTCCAGGTTTTTCTGAAATCTTCCTACTCATCAATAGTATTCCATCACAATCATGTACCACAACTTGTTCACAGCTATTTCCCAACTGATAGACATCTCAATTTCCAGTTCTTTGCCACCACTAAAAGAGCTGCTATAAATATTTTTGCACCTATAAGTCCTTTGCCTTTTTGTTTTTTTTATATCTTTGGGATACAGACCTGTAGTGATATTGCTTGGTGAAAAGGTATGCAAGGTTTTATAGCCCTTTGCACACAGTTCCAAATTGCTCTACAGAATGGTTGAATCAGTATACAACTTCACCAACAATACATTAGTGTCTCAATTTTCCCACATCCCCTCCAACATATATCATTTTCCCTTTCTGTCATATTAGCCAATCTGATAGATGTGGGGTGGTACTTCAGAGTTGTTTTAATTTGCATTTCTCTAATCAAAAGTGATTTAGAACATTTTTTCATATGACTATAGATAGCTTTGGTTACTTTGTCTGAAAACTGCCTGTCCAAATCCTTTAATTTATCAGTTGAGGGATGGCTCTTATCTTTGTATTTGACACTGTTCTCTATATATTTGAGAAATTAGGTCTTCAACAGAAGAAACATGCTACATTTTTTTTTCACAGTAATAATTATCAACTATGAAATTCCTTTCATTCTATTTCCCCATTTATCATGCTCTCTCTCTCTCTATCTCTCCCCCTTTCCATTCTCTAAAGTGTCCCACTTCTGCCTTTTACCTCCCCCAATCTACCTTCCTTTCTATCAGTAACCCCCCACACACACATGCACACACAAACCTCTTATCCCCTTCACCTCCTACTTTCCTATAGAGTAAGATAGATTTCTATACCCAACTGAGTGCATATGTTATTCCCTCTTTGAGCCAATTCCAGTAAGGTTCCCATACTCCCCCACCTCCCTTATCTTCCCCTCCACTGTAAAAGCTATTTCATACCTCTTGTATGTGACATAATTTATCTCATCATACCTCTTCCTTTTTTCTTTCTTCCAATGCATTCCTTTCTCACTCTTAACATTATTTTTTTTAGATAATTATCCCATTATATTCAATACCCAAACACTTGTGACCTCTATGTAGATGTCTTCCAACTACTCTAATAATGATAAAGTTCTTAGGAATTACAAATATCAACTTACCATGTAGGAATGTAAACAGTTTAATATTATTAAATCTCTTATGATTTCTCTTTCCTGTTTACCTTACTATGCTTCCCTTGAGTCTTGTATTTGAAAGTCGCACTTTCTATTCAGCTCTGGTCTTTTCATCAGGAATGCTTGAAAGTCCTCTATTTCATTAAATAACCATTTTTTCCCCCTGAAGGATTGTACTCAGTTTTGCTGGGTAGGTAACTCTTCCTTGTAATTCTAGCACTATTGCTCTAAGGAATATTCTCTTCCATGTCCTCTGATCCTTTAAGGTAGAAAACTGCTACATTTTGTGTTATACTGACTGTGGCTCCACAGTATTTGAATTGTGTCTTTTTTTGGCTGCTTGCAATATTTTCTTCTTGACCTAGGAGCTCTGGAAATTGACTATAATATTCTTAGTTTTCATTTTGGGATCTCTTTCAGGAGGTGATCGGTAGATTCTTTCAATTTCTACTTTACTCTCTGGTTCTAGAATATCAGGACAGTTTTCCCTGGTAATTTCTTAAAAGATGATGTCTAGGCTTTTTTTCCCCATGGCTTTCAGATAATCCAACAATTCTTTAATTTTCTCTCCTGAATCTATTTTCCAGATCAGTTGTTTTTCCAATTAGATATTTCACATTTTCTTCTATTTTTTCACTCTTTTGATTTTGTTTTATTGTTGCTTGATATCTCATAAAGTCATTAACTTCCACTTGCTCAAGTCTAATTTTTAAGGCATTATTTTCTTCAGTGAGCTTTAATACCTCTCTTTCCATTTGGCCAGCTTTGCTTTTTGAGGAGTTCTTCTCTTCAGCGAATTTTTCTATATCTTTTTTAATGTGGCCAATTCTGCTTTTCAAGTCATTCTCCTCTTCATTGGATTTTTGTGCCTCTTTTACAATCTGGCCTATTCCATTTTTTAAGGTGTTATTTTTGTATTTTTTTGTGCCTCTTTTATCAAGCTGTTGACTCCTTTTCCATGATGCTCTTGCATCACTTTCATTTCTCTTCCAAATCCTTTCTCTTCCTCTCTTACTTGATTTTTTAAAATCCTTTTTGAGCTCTTCCATGGCCTGAGACCAACTCATATTTTTCTTTGAGGCTTTGGATGTAGCAGTTTTGACTTTGTTGTCTTCTTCTGAGTGTATGTTTTGATCTTCCTTGTCACCATAGTAACCTTCTACAGTCAGGATCTTTTTTCTGTTATTTGCTCATCTTTCCAGCCTATTTCTTGACTTTTAACTTTCTGCTAAAGGGGGCTCTGCTTCCAGAGTGGCAGGGGCACTGTCCCAAGCTTCAGGTTTTTTTGTGCATCTCTTTTCAAAGATAATTCTGGGGACCTATATTTTTGTTTTTCCAAGGTGGAATAATGTAGGGAGAGTTGTGTTTACTACCCTTCTGGCCTGTACTCTGGTTTGTGAAAGATCAAAGGCACTCTTTTCCACCCTTGAACTGTGACTATAAAAGGGTCCAAGCTCCTCTGTGGCCACAACTCTGCCATGCTAGTGCTCCTCCCTGCCCTGGGACTGAGACCCAGGACTGCAACCCAGATCCATATATGGGCAATGCAACAGAATCCTGCCCCTGGTGCCAGCAAATGGATCCCCATAACCTCCTTATGACCAGTTGTCTGACCTCCTTAGTGTCTGTGGGCTGAGAGGTCCAGAGACTGACACTGATTCAGTCGCCACCATGTCCTACTGCTGGTTTGCTGGGGCATGGCCTGTGCCAGACTGTGCTCTATTCTCACCCCAATGCAACAGACCTTTCCTGCAACCTTAGTTGTATGTTGTCTTGGTCTGGAAAGTTGTTTCACCCAGTCCTTTTGTGGGTTCTTCCACTCCTGAATTTGTTTTGAGGCATTAAAGTTGTTTGAAGGGGATTGGGGGAAAGCTCAGGAAAGTCTGTGCCTTTTCTTTACCATCTTGCCAACCTCCCCGCCCCCCTGCCAAACCTTGTATTTTTCTAGAACAAATTTCAAAGGGTTCAGAGGAAAGGCAAATAGGAGATCATGGACAAAAACTACTTAGAGGAAGTCAGCCCAGAAGGGGAAGTTCTTAGTAATGAAATTCCCAAGACACAAGGAGAAACAATTCTGATGAGGAAGCAAAAAGAGCAGTATTGTGTAAAGAAACTGATTTAGATTTTATTTATGAAATATGGCAACTCAAAAAGATAAGTTCAGGGGACCTCTTAACATTTCTCAACAAGAGGCACCCAAAAGTGGAATGGGCTGCCTTGGGAAATGATGGATACTCCTCCTCACCAACAGCTTTTTCATGGAAATTACAGAGTATACTGTAGACCAGACGGCCTCCGACATACGTTCCAGCTCTGAATCCATGACATTAAATCCAGTGATCTTTCTCTTTTTTAAATATGTTTTATTAATGTCTTCTGTCTTTAAACATGTCCATTTCTTTGGGAAAAACCATCCTTTCATCTTCCCAAATGAACACTTCCTTGTGACAAAAACAGTTAGTAAAAATATTCAGTAGAGAGACTGCATCTAGCAATGTATACAATATTCTACCACCTCTGGAATAGAGGACAAACACTCCTCAGACAAGGCAAGGCTTTTGGGGTGTGTTGTAAAGGATCTTCTCTTTAAGATGAGGGCTATTTATATAGGAGGTCATGAAGGTCCCTTCCAACTCTGAATTTTGTAATTTTGTAACTCTGTGAAATTTTAAAAATATGCTTCCTAAAATAAACTGGAAGCAAAGCTATCTCCAAGGAAGACTTTCATTTGTGTCTAGATTTGGCTGATTTGACAGTACAGTCTGACACACATTGTTAAAAGAGCTTAATAAATGCTTTATCTAAAAAAAATGATAATAAATGCTTTATTTATCAAATAGCTGGCTTTTATTCACTTGAATATTACTGGGTTTGTTCAGGCTGAATGTAACTTTGAAGTCAAGGCAGCTTTATGAATAAGTGACCACAGATAATTTGCAAAAGATTTTGTAAGATGAGGCCCTTTTAGAAGGATTTTTCTAAATTCTCTCTTAAACTTTCTTCTAACATGGCTGCTTCCCTCGAGTCCTACTCCAATGTCTCCTCATGGCATGGAGGTGATTCTTGATCAGTAAAGTAGATGTTTTGGCAAATGGAATATTTCCAAGTGATGGAGTGTGTCTATTACTGAGGAACAGAATGCAGAGAGCTTTTAATCTATGTTAGTAGATAATGCTACCTATGTTAATGAAATCATGGATATTTTTAAATATTAAAGTAATAACATGGTGATAACGTAACATATTTTTCCGGTTCAGCCACTTATTCCGTTGGTCTGGCACATACTACCAGTCTGACCATGAGCAAGTCACTGGCTTCCAAATATATCTGTTATAAACTTTCTGATATTTTCAATAAGATTAACACAAATTGCTTATCCAAAATGGTGGGGGGACAACTACCACCACCAATCCCTCATGAAAGCCCAGTTGCAGACCAAGAATAGAGAGACATGAAAACACAGGGTAAGAACAATGAATAAATACTATATCAAGTATAGACACACCTGCCTCACTAGTAATGCAGGGTGGCTCAGGATGAGAGGGACTAACTACAGTGGAATGTGTTAAAATGCACAGAAAACCTAGGAACAGCAAGGAGAGAAGGCCCAGACTTCCCAATAGCACTTCTCAATTAGATATACATCTAATATATCTGTGTACCATCTAGGAGAAAGGATGGGGGCCACTAGCATATTTAATATAACAAGTTCATATAGCTCTATATAACCACATCTAATTCTTCTTAATAAGGAATAAAGTAGAGGTAGTTAAAAGTGAACTAAACAGGGAAAGTTTCTTCATCAGGCACAAGATAGAACTACACTAAATTATTTTTTTCACAACTACTGGGGGACTGCCTAGGAAAGAAAGAAAAGGAGGTTTGCCACTCTTGCTGTGCCAATTCCCCAGAGCACATCTGACGTTCTAGATAATCATACCTTTGCTAGAAAACTGTAGTAAATTAAGGCCATATACTTCATTTGTCTATGGCCAGAGAATGGGGTTGTGCATTTGGAATAAGAAAAAAGCAAATAAAGGCAACTGATGTTGTAAAAACAAGTATTAAATTGAAAAAATTTTCATTCTGTTCCCCCCCAAAATAACTGGATCTAATTATGGAAATGCACACGCAAATCACAGAAATAAATGAGACAAAAGGAATGACACTTGATAAAAAAATTAATAAAATACATGCTTCATACCTGAGCAAGAGATCGCAGAGAAAGTTATATCCTTGCCATATCCTAAAGTCATCAAGCAGTGTTTGAGAAACATCACTGGAATCTTTGAGAAAGCAAGAAAGCCCAGCAAACATTTCAACAATCTCTAGGGGAGAAAGATCATCTGACTGCTGCATATTCTGGACACATGTTGATAAACATTCTTTTTCTGCAAAAACCAAAAAAAAGTTATAACTATGTAAAAAACATAAAAAACAATTTTCAATTACTTTGCACATTTTCATTCATCCTTAAATGTGGCTAAGCTAGCTGTTAAATATTTAGAAATAACAATGTTATGTTTTAAATGATAGATATTAAGATTTATTTTAACATCTTTTGAAAGTAAAAAGAAATTTCAAATTATTTGGGGGAAAATCATGCCTCTAAAGAAGAAATTTTATACAGAAAAATACTGGGACAATATTCAAGTCTATTCAATTCAATAAACCTTTATCAAGTGCCAATCACATACAAGGCATTATAAAGATAAAAAAATCTAGAGTCAACCTCAAAATCAAAAGACCTGGGTTCACATCTTGCTTCTGACACATCTTAACTATATAATAACATTTCAGTACACAAGGTCACTCTCTCACCCTCAACTGCAAAGCAAGTACAAACCTGTAGAGAGAGCCTTTTTACACTAATGAAATAACAAGTCTTCTTAAAAAACCAACACCAAAATATAATATGCAAACACTGGGCTAGATGCTAGAGATACAAAAAGGCAAAATGAGCAGTACCTGGACCCTGAAGGAAGACACATAAATACAGGTTAAACACTGTGTTTGTGTGAGTCTCTGAATTGTGTGTGTGTGCTCACACTCATGGACATGCACATGTGAGCTCACACAGAGAGAGACAGAAACTATATATATATTGATGGTCTATTTCCATCAAAGGATAAGAAGAATTAGTTGGCATTTATGAAGTACCTACTATGTGCCAGACACTGTCCTAAGTAAGCACTTTACAACAGCATCTCACTTGATCCTCACAACAACCCAGGAAAGTGGCTACTACTATTATCCCCATTTTACAGTTAAGCAAACAGAGATAAAGTGACTTCCCAAAGTCACACAGCTGCTAAGTGTCCTGCATCCAGTTTTGAACACGGGCCCTGAGTCCAGGTCTGGCACTCCACCTCCTCACTGGGAGCACAGATACAGAGCTGGAAGGGACGTTAGAGCTTATGCAGTCCAGCCTTTTCACTGGACAGAGGAGGAAACTGAGACGCACATAGGTTAAATGACTTACCAAAGTCTATTTCCACTTTAAAATCTGGATTTCTTATATTGTGACAGTATAAAGGTAACAGATAAAGGAATATCTATTGTTTTAAAGAAAAATTAAATCAGTGCAAATGCAGTGCAGAATTACACAGAATTAGTTCAGGCAAAAGGAACACAAAGTTGTCACCAGTTTGGGACACAATCCTATCAATCAAATTATGAGTGGTTGTGGAATCAATTCTCTTCTCTTAAGTCAATTTTGCATAAAGAAACCCATCTCATATAAAAATCAAAAGAGATTAAACACAAAGAAATACAAATTTATTTCAAATTTGATTTGAAACATCAGTTACAAGTCCAGTAAAATTTGTGCTAGGATAAAAAAATAACCAAATTATTTAGAAACTAAGCCCACTATCTCCTATTTAGAAACTGCTGGGAACTTATTGACATGAAGATGCATAAGGATTTTTATTTAGTAAGAATTGGTAATAACAAAATCCCCCTATTTGTGCTACAAATTTCTTCACTGTTACAAACTATGCAGTTATGTTGGTGTA
Source organism: Phalanger gymnotis (assembly GCA_028646595.1). Lineage (NCBI taxonomy): Eukaryota > Metazoa > Chordata > Mammalia > Diprotodontia > Phalangeridae > Phalanger > Phalanger gymnotis. The sequence continues at coordinate 302,533,534 of CM053623.1, forward strand.
GGCGAGACCCTCCCACACAGATGATAAACCCTGCCCACATGAGCACTTTCATAGAGCTTCCACAACAAAAAACTTCATCATCTATCAGCCAATATTCTAGGAAGAGCCTCTCAGCATGTAACTAGGCTGATCCTCAGTTCCTTCTGGGCCTTTGTCATCTGGCAGAGACTGTGCTCTCTCTTAACCACAGCCTTGGGAAACAACAGTCACCAGCAGGAAGCAGCACTGTAGGAACTTAGCAGGGGATACTGTCAACAAAAAAGATCATTTGTGCTCCTGATGGAGACTGTCTTCAAGAATCAAATGAGAATACACACAAAACCTCAAAAATGAAATCTCGCATTTTTAGGAGGAAGAATGATTATGACTGAATATTCATTGATGAAGTGAAACAAATTTTCCAGATCTATATTTTGGAATTTATAAGAACTCGTATTTCATGATAGACCTAAATAAACATGGATGAGCATATTTTTATTGCCAACTAAAAAAAAAAAAGAAAATCTGCTTATAAATACTTTTATTTTGAAGCATTGGGAGAGAAAAATTGATCAAAACAAAAAAAAATAAGATTTTACCCACCATGAATATACTTGACTACATTAACGCTAAGCCCATGACGGGATATGGTCATGAGTACTTCCCCAGCACTCTTCCTCCAAGGCAAGTTATAGGGAGGGCACCAGGAGGTTATTGCACTGAATAAAAGCTGGAGGTCATCCTTCTGAGCCAGCTCTTCTGCTGGGGACACAAAACTGCAGAGTTTCACCAATATCTGTAAATGAATAAAATCAATCAAGCAATCAGCAAACTAAGGGTGGAAAGTTGGATGTAGGAGAAGGAAAGAAAAAAGAGAACTAAAATGTAATGTTAAGATATCACATTAGAACCAGGTGGAACTAATGGTTTTGATTTTAGAGTATTAAGAAAAACGTGGAGGTTTGCTACATTACAATCACAGCACGTACTTTAAGTTTTTACATAAGATTTACATTTTTTATTTTTTCAACTATTTCATATAAAAGAGATCCATTTGTCTCATATTATTATAAAAATATAACCACAATAAGTCATATCTTTTCTTGATATATAATATGCCAGAAATCGAATTATTTTTATAAGAATGAAGAACCAGGAAATCAGGAAAAAGTAGAAGCTCTGACGACAAAGGAATCTTGGGAGAATAATTATTTATACAAATAGAAATAGTTGCCTTAAACCATCAGACCATATTAATTTAATCTAGTACTTAATTTATGGGGAAAACTTCATTATTTAAAAGGCAATTCTCCACAATACCACAACTAGGTGCATATCACGAAGAGATTTAAAAAAAGGAAATGGATCCATATGTACAAAAATATCCATATTATGTCTCTTTATTGAAGCAAAGAAATTAAGGATGTGCCCAATAATCGGGAGTAGCTGACTGAATTACAGAATATTAACGTAATAAAATATGACTGTACCATAATAAATGATGAAAGGGACAACTTCAGTAAAAGCTGGGAAAACTTACAGAAGATGATGTGAGATTGAATAGAATAAGAACAATTAATAAAATAACAACACTAAAAAAACAAAAAACTTTGATGAATGTGATCACCAACCTTGATTCCACAGGATCAATGATGAAACATGCTACCCACCTCCTCACAGAGGTGATAGAATTAGGGTATGCAAAATAAGACATATTTTTTGACATGGCCAGTAAGAGAATATGATCTAGTTCACTATGCATACGTTGCAACTTTTTTATTTTCTTTTTTGACCCCAGCTGAGGTCCAGTGGGGAGGGAAGAGACAAAATCCAATTAATGTTAGTTGAAAAAAAAAATCTAATTTTTTTTTTAAAAAATCATTTCTAAGTATTTGAACTTTAGCTTATGACTTTAGTAAGAGTGAGGTATAAACAGAGGGCTGTCCTGTGCTCAACACTTCTCCGAGTGATAACAATGGATCTAGGCACAGAGTTTCTTAAACTGTGAGTCCCACAGATTAACAAGTGCTGAAGGGGTCAAAAGTGTGAAAAAAATTTAAGAAGCCCTGATCTAGATAATCCCCAGCAGGCTCAGCACACATCTTATGCAGGAGTTACACAAGAAAGATGGAGAGCAGTCTCACAGGATGGAAGGGTGTAGATCGGCTGCTGGAATGAGCAGCCATTGGGCTGAGATAGGATACAACGGGTAGAAAGTCACTCAAAAATCTGTGCTTTATTTTTCCTTTGTATAAAATGATCTCATTCCTTAGTATTCCATAATCTACATTTAGAAATAAAGATGAGTAAATGAATTTTTTAAGTGCTCTGATCATCTTGGTGACAAGTTCTGGTAACTTTCGTATGTTAACAAAGGTCAGAAATAAATTTCTAAGTTGAGAGATACCTTTTATTAAAAGATCTGTTTGTTAGGATACTTGTCCTTCTCCTGCCTGGTGAACACAGGGTTTTATCTCATAGCAAGCAAGCCAACAGAGAGGAAAGAGAACATAAAAGACAGAATCCACGTGTCATGGACAGGTGTGAGAGAAAATAAGAGAATTAAAAGATCATATTAAATGGTAATTAAATAAATGAATGTGCAGAGGATCCAGGGACAGGAAGCTAATGAGTACAGAGAGTACAACATGGACACACACATGCACAAGGAGGGTAGAGAGTTCCTTAAATAGATCAATGTACTTTTGTCATTGTTATTGTTCAGTTATTTCAGTAGTGTCTGACTCTTCCTGACCCCATTTGGGGTTTTCTTGGCAAGGATCCTGGAGTGGTTTGCCATTTCCTTCTCCAGCTCATTTTATAAAAGATGAAGAAACTGAGGCAAAAAAGATTAAGTGATTTTTCCGGGGTCAGCCAGCCATAAGTGTCTGAGACCAAATTTGAACTTAGGTCTTCCTGACTCCAGGCCTGGCACTCTAGCCACTGCACCACGTAGCTGCCCTACTAAGAGAAGATAACTGTCACTATTTCTAATTATCTTAAGCTCAAAAACATGAACTATATGGTCTTTACCCAAATCATTCACTGTAAATCACACTGGTTTTTTAGGTGAATTAAAACCATTTCTAAAATATTTTGTCTGAATGAAGCACAAATAGAACGAAAGCATTACAGAAAACAACTGTCTCCTTTTGTCACTTCTTCTGGGCATAGAAACTACTGCAAAGATATCTCAACACTGGCACAGCAGTAAGTGCTCAACATAAAAAAGTTATCTGTCACAAAATACAAAGATGAAACATTCACCTGTCAAAAAAAATATTCTTGAATTGACTACTAATTACCACTGAAGTACCCCTTGACTCACAGGGAAATTATAAAAATAATCCCTCACTTGCCTGGCAGTAAACAAAATAAAATGTAACATAGAAGAAGGAACACTGACCATGGGATCAGGAGACCTGTTTCCTAACCCCAACACAGCTACCTAATTCATAAGAGCTGTGGTCTAAAAGCTCATCTGTCACTTCTTTGGAAATCAGCCATTTTCTTACATAGAATAATTAAGAAGAATAACTGACATTTCCGCAGTCCTTTAACCTCATTTGATTATCACAACAACTTTGTGAGCTATCATGATGGGTATTATGAGATTCATTTTGCAAATAAGAAAACTAAGGATCTAAGACACAGGTCGGCATGTTTCTCAAATCAGTAGATGGCACAGAGTTGGAAGGGACAGCAAACAGGATGGATGAGACTGGAGAAATAGCATGCAAAAAGATCTTGATGGACCAAACAGAGACCTGATTAGACAGCAGTTTGCCCCGGGGGTGGGGGGTCAGAATCTGGAAGTTTTAGTGGATTGCAGGCTCAGTAAGAGTCCACAGTATGATATGGTAGCCAGAAAAATAACACAATCTTCAGCTGCATGAAGAGAGTTGGGAATAAAGACATTACAGTCCTGTTACGCTCTGCTCTCATCAGACAACACACCTGGATTTGGGTCTGGGCACTATGTTTTAGAAAGGGTATTGACCTCACACCATTTTCTTCAAAGCATGCCAAATCATCAGTAACAGGGCCAGACCCCAAACTAGCAGAATAGCATTCTACTTACCTGGACAAAGACTTTCTGGAGAAGCCCTCGGCGCTCAGCCAGAGGTAGCTCATTCTGTGCACCTCCAACTACCTCAGGCACATGTGGGAGGTCAAAAAATAGATAGAGACATTTAACCAGTGTGGAAGGCACTGACATAGTGGTCATGCAGTCTACAGTTTTCTGGAAAACAAATCCAAACAAATCCAAACATTATGTGGTTGAACAAACTGTAACATACAAACTGTAACTATAAAACATGCAATTTGAGGTAATATCATTATAAGGACTGCAAAGATAAAAAATATACTGAGACAAAATATTCCATTTCCAAACTTATATGACTTGTTTGAATATTATAATATTAAGGTTCTTCTGAAACATCACCAGAATCTAGGGGCTAGGAGGGCTTAAGACGGAAAATCTAAAGCAGGAGTGGGGGACCTACAGCCTTGAGGCCACATGTGGCCCTTCTAGATCCTTAAGTGTGGCCTTTCGACTGAATGTGAATTTTACAGAACAAATCCTCTAATTAATATTATTATTATTTTATTAAATTCTAAAGCACTCTTAAACCTTTGGGGATAACCTCACCTTTGGCATTCCAAACCTAAGAATCTATTCTACTTTTCAGTTTTCCAAGTCTTAACCAAAATTACCTGATGATTTTGGGTTTCATTTTATCACCTTGCCTTTAATTCTTAATTATCACCCTCCCATAATTCTGTGTGTGGAGTTTTTTACTAGACTTAGGATCATATCGCTAATTTGAACACTGAAAATCTAAAGTCTTTCACAATTCTACCTTCAAATCTTTTTATAATATAAAACTTTACATAGCTTCCTTCACAGAATATCAGCTTATTGTTTATTTTTTTAGGTAAACATTTAGACTGTAGAAAAATGGACGGAGTGGAAAAAGGAGAGCAGAATTTAGAGTCCAAAGAACTGGGTTCAAATCCCAGGTCTGCTGCATGCTACCCGTGTGATTTGTGACAAGTCACTTAACCCTACCGGGCTCGAGTTTTCTAATTTGAAAAAAAAAAAAAAGGGAGGTGGGGCTGGGTTAGATGATCTTAGGAGTCCTTTATAGTTTCTAAGTCCTGTTGATCTAGAGTCAAGTGACATTCAACAGGCAAGATTACAAGTGAATGAATAAATCAAAATCAGGGTAAAAATTCTGCTTGAAATCCTAAAATTCACCTACCATTATCATTTTCTAACTCAAATAATTCAGATCCTTGAGGTTTTAACATCTGTTTCAAGTTTATGGCTTTCATGAAGCAAGAGGATACACTTTATGAATTAATCAACCAGCATTTAATAAGTGTCTACTATATGCCAGACAGTGAACGAATGAAAAAAAAAAAAAACCTTATACCGTATGGCAAGTACTGCAAAGCAAGGGGGATACGAGGGAAAATCAGGAAAGTCCCTGCTCTCAGGGAGCTCACATTTGAAGTGAAGGACATGAAAGATACAGTGAATGTAGTGCCACATTGGTCCTTAAGAGTACAGACCTGTGGCAAACTACAAGATGTGGAGGTGCGGAAGGCAGAGCCATAGAGTATATGATAAGGCTTGGTGGTCCTTATGCATGGCATCAGGGCAAATAGTAAGACCTGATGGTTCTTAGGTCTTACCAGAAGGACTATGATTGGTCAGTCAATAAACATTTATTAGGGGATACAAAAAGAGGCAAAAGACGGTCCCTGTCCTCAAGAAGCTCATGATCCAACTCATTGAGCTCACAGTCTAACAGGTGACTGACTCCTGGCTCATCAGAATGACTAGCTATGTCTGTCCCATGGCCAAGGCAATGACTGTGGTGTAAGAGAGACCCCAAAGAGACTGGAATAGGGGCTGAGTGTTAGGAAAATCACTCTCCATAACAAGGCCAGCTCCAGCTTCTGGTGATACCTGCAGAAGAGGACAGGCAGGTGAGGGTGGGGTCTGGTTGACTCCACCCTCCAGGATAAGTCCCCCCAGTGATATAAGCTTCTTGATTGTGGGAGTCCTTTCTTTTCACCTTTTTGTCCCTTATCTCTATCTGCTTAGTACAGTACCAAGGACACAGCAGGTGCTTAATGAAGGCTGGAGGGCAGACTGATTTTGCTTTGAAAGTTTCCTTTCTAACTTGAGTGTTATTCCTAGGCCAGCACAAGAGCCTCCTTGCTATTCTTCACACACAAAACTCCATCTTCCTTCTCTGCACCTTTGCCTTGACTGTTCCCCACACTGGGATGCACTTCCTCTTTTTCTCTGTCTCTCAGAACTTGAGTACCACCTTGTAAAACTAGGGGTTCAGGTAAGAGATATTTCTAATGCAAAACCATTTATTTAGAGAGGTAAATTAGATTAATTTCACCTTCAGGTGATAAAGTGGTAAGAGAATTAGCTTTGGAGTCAGAAGACCTAGTTCAAATCCAATCTCTGATACTTACAACTTGTATCCTGGGGCAAACAAGTCAACATCCCTGGGCCTCAGTTTCCTAATCTGTAAAATGAGAGGGGTGAACTAGATAGTCTTTGAGATCTCTTCCAGCTGTAAGTCTATGAGGCTATGATCTAGTCACAGAAGGTAATTTTTTATTTGATAAGCAAGTGGTCAAAATCTGGTAATCTATCTATAGAACACTAATGGATTCATAAAAAATACAACCATATCAAACACTTTTAAAGTAATATAAAGTATTTTTAAAGCTCCAAAAGGAATATTTAGAATCACGAAACTACAGTTTCAGGAAAAAGACTCATATAATTTTTTTTTCTCCTAAGAAGAATGCCAAAGTGATTCAGTATAAATGTCAAAGTGATTTAGTGTTCCTTCTCTCATTGCTGTAAAAAGTTTTAAAATAGAAAAGCACTTTTTCAAGACTAAAGTCTTCATTTATACATGCATTAAAATAAGGGATCAAAGAAACATCTGTTTGAGAAGTACTCTAAAACTTAACTTAAAATTTAATAAAAACACAAAGTTGCTTTTGGTCACCAAGACACAAAAGGTAAAACTAACCTGCCCAGAGGATGCTAACAAATTAATGGTCGTCAGAAGCATCCAACCTCTGCTGGCTTCTTCACTCTGGTTGATTTCCAGGAACTGGACTATGGCACGACTTGCCGCCTCTAGTGAAACACAATAAGGACAATCAGGCAAGAAGGCGGCACGTAAAAGACAGACGAGAACAAGAATGTAGCTCTCACTAACCATGAACAGACAAGCTGCCCCACACAGTGGGAATAGGCACAGGGGAAACAGGACAGGGAAGTGTCACTTCCATGATTTCAAGTGGATTACCGTCTTTTATAGGCAAATGGTTCTAAATTCATTAAATGTGCAGACAGCACATAGGATAAAGTGCTAAAAGTATATAAGAGTCCAAGGATGGGAGAGGCGATATGAACAGTCAAAGAAACAGAAAATTTTGTGCAGAGATAGATTTTGACTGAAGCTTGAAGGATAGGCAGGTTTGGGATCTGCAGAGATTTGTGAAAAATGAAATAAACTGGAGGAGATAAATATGGGCATAGCATATACTTGCTAGAATGCTGAGAAACACTAATAAGATTTCCCTGACTGTCCAATATTATCTGGGACAATTTCTCACTGTATACCAGCTTCTTCCCATGTTGCCTACAAACTTGCTCAGGTTTCCCCATCCTTCCATGAAAAAGTAAAGAAAAAGAAAAAAGAAAAGGAGAGAGAAAAAGAAGCCCTCTCGAGAGTATACAGTTTTGACAGCAGATACAATGGTATGATGAGCACCAAAAATAAATTAAAAGTTATAGTAAAAGGCTATAGGAAAGATTGCTAGAAACCCATCCTCCTAGTTCAAGATGGCACAAAAAAAAGATTGCCAGAAACCTGAAGCTCTCAGTAGGGAAAAAAGCCACCTGAGGCAGACGGTACAGCATGCAAATAGCCTGGAGCCATAGAAAGGGGAAAAATGTAAGACCCGTGCCCACACAGAGCAGACACATAGCCAATATGCAAGACCCTGAAGGAGCAAGACCAGACTAGTACCTGCTCTATAGGAGGGCCACGTCCAGACCAGCAAACCAAAGCCCACACCACAGCCACAGCAAAAAAAAAAAAAAAGGGGGGGGGGGGGTCAGAACAGCACCCAAGAGGTCCACACACAGCCACAGTCAAATGAAATAGGGCAAGAAAATTGAAAGGCAGCCCAGATACTCAGCAGCCCAGTCCAGAGCCAGAGCAGCATAGAGACAAAAATCTAAGTTAAAAATGGACAATTTTGATTATATAAAATTAAAAATTTTGTACAAACAAATCTAATGAATACAAAAACTGAAATGGAAACCGATAAATGGGGGAAAAATATTTGCAGCAAGTGTCTCAGATAAAAGATTTATTTCCAAGATATCCACTGGTCATTTCCTTCAAGAAACTACACACTGAGAACACCTGGAAATGTCACAACCAAAATTCAGAACTTCTAGGTCATAGAAAAATAATCACTCAAGTGCCAAGCACAGTGCCTGATACATAATAAGTAGGTCTGGAGAAATGCGAGCTGACTGACAAGTAGCTAAAAAAGAAAGAGACCAGGACTCAGGAACCACAATAAGGATCAGAGAAGATTTTACTGGGACTATTATAGAGGAAAGATTATCCTGGATTCACTACGCCAAAAGGCAAAAGCAAAAGGCTTTGAAACCAAGAATAGCTTATCCTACAAAAATGATGGATACAAATGGACCTTTAGAAGAACAGAGGACTTTCAAGCATTCTTGATGAAAGGAGCAGAAACAAATAGAACCTTTGCTGTTGGTGGGTTATGTTTGGTTTATTCTTTTCTATTTGTCCCTTCCATAATTGTACTCACCTGCCCCAATTTACCAATTAAAAACAAAAAACCAGCCCTCACAACAAATGCAAGGCAAAGCAAATTCCCGCATTTGCTATGTCCAAAATGTAAGTCTCATTCTGGACTTTCTAAGTCTGTCACATCTCCTGAAGGCAGGGGGAGGCAGTATCCATCTTCAGCCTGGTAGTACATTGGATAGCATGTGGGACAGCAGTTCAAGAAGACCTAAGTTTGAATCCTGACTCAGGCACTTACTAACTGTGTAACGCTGGGCAAGTCTTCAACCTTGTTCAGCCAAAGGTTCAAGATCAAATGAGTTCCATACGAAAAGTGCTTGGAAAACCTTAAAGCACCATAAATGCGCTAGTTATTATTATTATTATTATTATTCAATAACATACTCTGGTATAGTGGATGACCACTGCATTAATCAGAGTTCTCAAGTCTTTCAAAGTTAAAAGTTTTCTCTATACTGTTCTCATTGTGTAAATTGTTTTCCTGGTACTTCTCACTTAACTCTGCATCTGTTCAGGTCTTTCCAGTTTCCTTTGAAACTTGACATTTCATAATTTCTTATGACAAAACAATATTCTATTGTATTCACATATTATGCTTTTTTAAGCCATTCTACAAGAGGTACCCTCCTCTTTAGCTTCCTATCTGGGGCTTCTTTGGAAAGAGCTGATGTAAATATTTCTGTACAGATAGGTCCTTTTCTTTCCTTGCTCTCTGCAAGCAACAGTACAACTCTTCAGTAGCAATAGTACAACTGGCTCAAAAGATATACATAGTTTAGTAACTCCAGGAGACATATTGCTTTTACAAAATGGCCAGGCCAACTCCTAGCTCCAAATGCGGCATTGATTTGCCTCTTTTCCCATAGTCTCTCCAATATTTGGAACCAGAGAGTTACTTTAATTTGCCTTTCTCCCATTATTAGTGATTTGGAGCATTTTTCATACAAAGTCTGAAAACTGCCTATTCACTTAGTTATTAAGGAATGGCTCTCAGTCTTACAAATTGAAATCAGTTCTGTTTATATGAAGGTACTTATGTATGATATGAAACTTTTTTTCAGAAAACTTTTTCACCAATTACTTGTTTCAATTCTAATTTTAACTACATTAAACAGTCAGTAATTAAGCATTTACTAAGTGCCTACCACATGTCAGGACCTGTAGTAAGTGTTGAGGACACAAAGGAGAAATCTAACCCATTTGTACAAAAAAAAAACTTTATATAATCAAAATTGTCCATTTTATTTTTGGTCATGCTAACACTTATTTCGTGAGAAACTCTTCCTCTATCCATACGTCTGAAAGATAATTTTTTCCTTGTACAGTGCTTCTATTAAGCACAGAAGATGCTTAATAACTGCTGACTGACTGATGTATCCATTTGGAGTTTGTCTTGGTTTGAGACATTGGTCTGCACACCCAATTTCTGTCAGATTGCTTTGCAGTTTTCCAAGAAATTTTTGTCTAATAGTGAGTTGAGGAATTGGGATCTTCAGGTTTAATAAACACTGAGCTACTATGTTAACTGGCTCCTGTTGTGTACCTAATCTGTTCCACTACACACCCTTAGATCTGATGCTGATTGACCCTCTTTCTAGCCATTTTTCATTAGTACCCTTTAGATTATTGACCTGTTTCCTCCAAATGAATTTCATTATTTCTTCTGGCTCTACAAAATAATTCCCTGGTAGTTTCATTGGTATCACACTGAAATTAATCAAATTAGTAAATTAATTTGGGTAGTATGGTCATCTTTTTGATATCCCCTTTCTCCCATTTAACTGCATAGACTCTTTGAAACATGCACAGGGGAGACAAGAGAAGCCTAGAAAGGAAAACATTTGAGCAACTAGAGGGAGCTCAATAATGGTCAAGTATTTCTATTCTAATAGAGGAAGAAGAGGCAAATGTCCCTGAGAGAACAAATTAAGACAAAAAGGGGGCCAGGGTGTGATTTTTTTTCTTGTTTGGTGACTTTAAAGAAGATAAGGAGGAAAAAGAAATATACTATGAAAGAAATGAGAAAGAGAGAAAGTCACTTCTTATTTCCCCTTTCTAGACTATCTTATAAAAAGAAAATACAAATACGAGGGGGAGGAAGGATAGGATGTGCCATTATCTCATGAACTTCTCTCCCCCCCTTCTTTTTCTCTTGCACATGTACGTGCATACACACACACACACACACACACACACACATGTATGTGTGTACACATAAAAAAATTAGATATTAGCCCGAAAGAATCACCACAACTCACATTCATATATTGCTTTAGATTAACATTATGAAGAAATTAAATTGATTCTGTCATTTTATCATTGATTCTATTCTGTAATGGATCCTACCCTATATTACTGCCCCTTTTTGTATGATTGCTCAAGCCACATTTTCTTTGTCTCTTTGCTTATAAGCTAAGTTTAGAAGTTCAGTTTTCCTGCTAACCACCGTTCCATTCTTGGCTCAAAGAAATTTGTTATCCTTGAGGGATGCAGGTGGACCTAAGGGAATCTGGTCCACTATCTCCAATGTTGCAGGTAATCTCAAACAATAAACATTTCTTAGTCACAGGAGCTGAGTTTCCCCTCTGAGTTTGTTCAAAGAAAAATCTGTTCTCTCTCACACTTTCAGCTCCTGAAAAATTCCATAATAACTATTTGCTATCTTTGAAGACCTAACAAGCTGAACTGGTGCATTTCCACAAGATGTACTACCTATCTCTGCCTATTACTGTACAATTAAGGAGGGTCTTATCTCCTTCCTAGAAGCAAAGAAGTCTGTTATCCATGGTCCACTATCAATAACCTCAGCATACAGATGGGTCCCATAAATCAATCAAGCATTCCTCAAGAAAGAGAGGGGTAATTGCTAGCTTACTCTTCTTGATGTAACCAATCATGTTGTCCTCACTCACATGATGCTGCCAGACCTGTAACCAATTGCATTCTTTTCCCCACTTACTCAACTCTGTTGTTTGTTCCCCTGTACTTCCCAAAACTAAATGAAGGCTAGTAAGCCCCATGTCATGCATGGTCTTTGGTCATTGAGAGAGGCCACTGATCACTGTATTGGTTACTGCTAGCCTAGCTAATTTAATTAATCATGCTCAGATCTCAGTTTACCTTAATTTTCAAATGTAACAACTGTCTTGTTTTATGCTCACAATAACCTCGTAAGGTATGCTCTGTTATTATCCCCATTTCACAGATGAAGACATTTAGATTCAGTGAGATCAAGTGATCTGCAAAGGGTCTATGGGAAAAGGTTATGTTACTGTTTAGACCTAGTCTTAGGTGGCTGAGAAACCAGACCTGTTGCTCAGAGAACAGATATTGGTGTCAGAAGTGGGATCTCTGATGGTCAATCCAAGAGGTGAAATTGACCTACACAGGATCATTTTTTAAGGCAAGAACCAGGTGACTGACTCACTGAGGGTTCAGGGGAAACATCCTTGTTCCTTCATTTAAGCTCTACACTGACCTGGAGAATTACTAAGGGCAAGCTTAGAGATAGCCTAGCCACCATTATTACCAAATGAGTAGTCCACTTGGATTGACTAACCAAGAGTTCTGGGAGAGAAATCTGCTGTCTGTTAGTTCAGCTGGTAGTCCTGCAATTCATTCTCATTCATATTCTTTCTCTCTCTCTCTCTCTCTCTCTCTCTCTCTCTCTCTCTCTCTCTCTCTCTCTCTCTCCCCCACCCCACTTTTCTCCCTCTTCCTGTATTTCCCTCAACACTCCTGTGACCATTAGAAATAAACTGGATACCTGGGATTAGTCAAAATAAACCATTGGCCAGAGTTGAGCCATTTGGAGGCTTAATATTTGTACCCCAACAGCAGAAAACCTGCCTTTTTCTCCCTCTCTATCCTCTGTAAAAAAAAAAAAAAAACAAAAAAAAAACACCTTTTTCTTGTGTCTTGTCTGGAACCGTCTGCAGATTCTGCTACCTTGGAAGATTTCTAACAACAAAATGCAGCTAGCCAAAAGACTGTTGTAAAATAATGTAGCCAGAGTTGAGAATTCTGGGGAAGATTAGTTAAGTTTCATAATTGAAACAGTTCTCCCAGCTTTCTGTAACCTAATGCTAATAAGCAGGGATTTACTTCCATTTCAGACCTTCAGCAAGACCTAAGGTTTTAGGAAGAACTAAAAATAAAAAGACCCAGCAACATATTTTCTTTCTATGATTTCAGTCCTAGTCATATTGGGGTTACTGAGATAAAGTTAGACAAGCAATGAAAGAAAAACTTTTAACTGGTTCACAGAAATTTGTGACATTATAAACTAATTAGAGATTAAATTTGTAATTGAAATATACCTTTGCAATAAATTTCGAAATTATGACTTAAAGATTTTTATAAATGTTAGTATATTTTGAGGAGAGGACAATGTGAAGCTGCCACTGTAAATCTTTAGAAGAGAGATAAATAATTTGAGGTATTGGCAACTAATGACCCTTGGAAAATTCATATTTTGAATGATACCATATGTGACTGTAAATTCACATTTGGGTTGAGTTTATCATAAGATTAAATTATAATATGGTGCCCTTTAAAATGAGGTAACTGCAACATTTGACTCTATAAGTAGATCAGACATTAACAGGAAAACACTTAATATTTGAGGTCAAGGTGAAATGTTTAGAAACCGCATGAAAAAGAATTAAAAGTATAATTACTTTATACTGCTCTTATGAATGCAATAAATAGCAAATGTCAGATCGCTACATATATGAAATGGTTTCTGTGTAAGATGATTCAGACATGAATTTAACCAAATTGATGCTATTTGACTGGCAAAAAGTTTTGTGGTATGTTTTTAAAATCCATAATATACTTTATGTTATTGTTAGCCTCCTAACTCTTCTTGTACTACGATTTTGGGGAAAATCATTGTATAAGAAATGCTGTTAATTTGAAAAATCATACCCGTACCTGGATCACTGAACAAGCAATTCCTCTTTTGATAAAGGCTGTTATTCCTATATGTATGATCCCAATATAATGTATAACTTGCAGACAATTGGGGGGAGTACGTTACCCTTTTTTTAGCTCTTCCCTTTCCTAGATGACTTAGCACACTTCTTTCTAAATTATTTCAGTTCTAGATTTTGTCCTCTGCCACACCAGGTCACACAGCTATCTATAGGGCCATATGACTCGTCCAGGGGTCTATTCCCTAATCAAGGCTGTGCACAGTATTTATTAAATGTTAATGATGATGTTGATAATGATGACAAGTAGGCACATTTATAAAAATAGCACTTTCAACTTCACTCTACATAAACTCACAATAACCCCCAGACAACAAAAATCTCAAAACTTGAAATGTGACTCTTTTAAATCAGCTCAGTGAGTAATGACATTCCGATGAATTTTCTCATATTTCAGTTCACATTAGAGACAACATAAAAATAATGTTAAACATTTGCTGGAAAATAGCTAATATACCAGCCTGTCACTGAATACTAAAATAGTTTTAAGTTCATTTTTATTAAAAAGCAATTACAAAAATTACAAATAAAGACAACCAGATTTTTGCACTTTCACCACCTCAATTATTATCAACGCTATTACTCATGACAAAAAAAAAAAGAGTGGGAAGATATTTCAACAGTCAGCTCAGCCAACATTTATGAAACACTTACTATTCAGAAGACATTAAACTTGAGAAAGATATACAGAAGATGAAGTATTTATTCTTAGTAGGAAAATGATTGAGATAAATAAGCAAATAAATAGATGTGAAAAGAAAGTTTGAGAGCTTCAAGGAGAGAAGGAACACATAGCTGGAAAGATCAAGGAACAGATCATGGAGTAGGTGGCATTTAAAGTAGGCCTTAGAAAAGGCTTTCTAAAGATATTGTTGGAGGGATGTATAGCATTCAAGTCTTAGAAAAATGTTCAAGGATCTTAGGTAAAAAACTAATGCAATAATTAATACTATTATAACATAAGTAGCAATATACCAAAAAAAATTTTTCTTATATAAAGCTCTACAAAACATCTTAAAAGTCAGGGGGCCCAATAAACTCAATATTCAAATATATAAGTATCACTTCAAGTCCAACTCTTCATGACCCCATTTGGGGTTTTCTTGGCAGAGATACTGGAGTGGTTTGCCATTTCTTTCTCTAGCTCATTTGACAGATGAGGAAACTGAGGCAAACATGGTTAAGTGACTTGCCTAGGATCACACAGCTAGTAAGTGTCTGAGGACAGATTTGAACACAGGAGGATGAATCTTCCTGATTCCAGGCCCCGTACTCTTATCCACTGCATCAC
>CM053623.1:302551203-302567925 GCA_028646595.1 Phalanger gymnotis
TGGATAGATAGATGGATAGATAGACAGATTGATAGATAGATACTCCTCAAACATCCTAACCTCGACAGTTCCTCAACTTACATGGTTTTAACTCTTTGGACATAATTCCAATTGCTCTACAAAATGGCTGCATCAGTTCACAATTCCACTAACACTGTGTTAGTGTCCAATTTTTCCACATCCCTTTCAACATTTTTCATTTTCCCTTTTTTGATCATTTTAGCTAATCTGATAGGTGTGAGATGGTATCTCAAAGTTGTTTTAATTGGCATTTCTCTAATCAATGATTTAGAGTATTTTTTCACATGCATTTATGATCCTATACCTTAGATTTCCTCATCCAAAAACTACCTATCTATATTCTTTAACCATTTATCAGTTGAGAAATGATTCATATTCTTATAAATTTGACATAGCTGTCTGTATATTTGAGACATGAGACCTTTATTCAAGAAACAGTCTATAAAAATTGTTTTTGCAATTTTCTGCTTTCCTTCTAAACTTAGCTACATTGGTTTTATTTGTACCAAAACCCTTTTTAATTTAATGTAATCAAAATTATCTATTTTACATCTCACAATGCTCTCTCTCTTGCTTATTCATAAATTCCTCTACAATAATTCTCTAAGTGTGATAGGTAATATGTTCCACGTTTTTCTAATTTTTTTATGTTATCTCCCTTTATGTTTAGGTCATATATCCATTTCAACCTTATCTGGATAAATAGTCTAAGTTATTGGTCTATAATTTCTACCAGACTGCTTTCTACTATTCCCAACAATTTTTACCAAACAGTGAACTCTTATTCCAAAAGCATAATCTTTATATTTGTCAAATACAAGGTTATTATAATCATTTACCACTGTGCATTGTATGTTTACTCTGTTCAACTAATCTACCTTTCTATTTCTTAACAAGCACTAGTTTTGATAATTATCACCTTATAATACAGTTTAGATCTGGTACTGCTAGATCTCTTTCCTTTACGTTCTTTTTTCATTAACTTCTTTGATATCTTGACCTTTTGTTTTCTAAATGAATTTTATTATTTTTATTTATTATTTTGTTTATTATTTTTCTAGGTCAACTTTTGGTAATTTAATTGGAATGGAATTAAGTAGATTAGGTATAAATGTCATTTTTATTAAATTAGCTCATCCCACCCATGAACAATTAATATTTCACCAATTATTTAATACTAAATTTATTTGTATAAAAAGTATTTTATAATTATGTTTGTGCAGTTACTGCATTTGTCTTGGCAAGAACATGCTTAAATGCTTTATGCTATCCATGGTTATTTTAAATGGGATATCTCTTACTATCTCTTCTTGCAGGGTTTTGTTGGTAATATATATGAATATGGGTTTATTTTATATCCTGCTACTTTGCTAAAATTACTCATTGTTTCAACTAGCTTTTTAGTTGAATCTTTAGGATTTTTAAAGTATATCATCATATCATCTGCAAAGAGAGATAATTTTATTACTCCATTGCCCATTCTGATTCCTTCAATTTCCTTTTTTTCTCTTATTCCTATTGCTAGCATTTCTAATAAAATATTGAATAATTTTGGGAATAATAAGCATCCTTCTTTTAACTTCTGATCTTACAAATAATGCTTGCTGATGGCTTTATGTAAATGCTTCTTATCATTAAGAAAAATCCATTTATACCTATGTTTTTATGTGTTTTTAATAGAAATGAGTGTTGTATTTTGTCAAAAGTTTTTTCAACATCTATTGATATAATTATATGGTTCTTGTTACCTTTACTATTAATATAATCAACTATGTTAATCGTTTTCCTTAAATTAAAACATGAGCACGGTGTCTAGCACATAGCAGGAGATTAATAAATTATTACTCACTGACCACCAGTGGAAGAAATGATGAGTGGACCTACTGAGGGCACTCAGCACCTTAGAGATCCTTAGTCCAAACTCCCCTCCCTACATACGAGGAAACTATCACCGAATGTTGTGGAAAAATTTGCCCACATTCACAGTGCTGGTAAGTAGCAGAAGGTGAGCATTCATACACAGGTCCTCTGACTATGTCTAAGGCTCTTCTGATTATGCAATGCTGTTCAACAGCAGTTTAAAAAGCTATACGGCACAGTTGTACTTTTAAAAGACTACACTCTGGAAGGGAGTGGGTGTGTACATGAGTGTGTGTGCACACATGCACGCATATGGAAAATTATTTGTACTGGCCTGAAACTAGTTCTCAGTTTATTTACTAGCCTTTTGATCCTGGTCAAGTCATTAAACTTTGCAGTGCCCCCAAGCAACATTAAGACTATTAAATTGCAGAGAAATTCCAGTTTATTGGTGG
This sequence comes from Phalanger gymnotis, assembly GCA_028646595.1. NCBI lineage: Eukaryota > Metazoa > Chordata > Mammalia > Diprotodontia > Phalangeridae > Phalanger > Phalanger gymnotis. The sequence goes on from CM053623.1 coordinate 302,553,540, forward strand.
AGGAAATTTCTCACTATACTCCCTACACAAATTAAATCATAGGTTCAATCCTGCCCACTCTTCCTTCCACCACCAATTACATACACAAATACATACATACATACACACACATACATACATACAAAAAAAGACAAGTAATATTTTGGGAAAGATAATAATTTCCTATTATTTTCCTGGGTTTTTTTTAGCAGTTCCAAGGAGAATAAGTATCATTCAAAATTTTTAAATGGAGGGTAATTCTTGGAAAAATACAGAATATATAGTCTGCCACCTTTCCTCCAATCTATTTGCTTAAAATTAAAGCTGTTCTTCAGTTGTTTTTCAGTCACGTCTGACTCTTTGTGATCCCATTTAGGGTTTTCTTGGAAAGGATACTGAAGTGGTTTGCCATTTCCTTCTCCAACTCATTTTACAGATTGAGGAACTGAGGCAAACAGGGTTAAGTGACTTGCCAGGGTCACATAGCTAGTAAGTATCTGATGCCAGATTTGAACTTAAGAACAGTCTTCCTGACTCCAGGACTGGCACTCTATCCACTGAGCCACCTAGCTATCTAAAAAAATTGAAGTAATACAATATTACTACCAAGTTCTTGAAATAGGGCAAGATAAGGAGAGATGTACTCCTATTTTATTTCAAGAGAGCCTGAAACCATTTCTTTCAGTGGGCTTGCCTAAAAATTTTCTGTGATTATACTCAGCTTAGATCTTTGACAATCTCACTTTTTTCTCCCCTCATTTAAAACATACTTATGAATAAGATGAAAATTATCCAGTTCTCTAAAGTTGATTTATTTATTTTCTTTCTCTCAGAGCTCAACAAAGAAATAAAGCAGACGGCCTCATTACACTTTATGAAATGAGGGAAATGTGATTGTCCAAGGTGAAGATAAAAGAATCATGAATGTCCTGGTTCTGTGTTCCAATAACTAAAGTTTTGTGTGTGCTATCCTCTGTGTTCATGAATTAAAGAAAAAAAGAAGTATACGTAGGACGTAGTGAATTTTTCACTACAGCAAGAATCTGCATATTTTGACAGAATTCATTCTTTCTCACTCTCAGTCAGCAAACACAATAATAGTTTTTGACTTATCATGATTTGTCATCCCTGTTCTGAATTAACCTGCTTCATCTAAATATTGGTATTTTTGTGTTTTAAGTTGAAAAAGAAGCTGAGTATCCATTCTTTCCAGCTTCCTGGATTGTGATAACAGAAATCATACCTTCTCTCTGGTCTATCAAGTTCCACCAGAGACTGATGTAATGTGATATGCCCACTAGGATAAATTCAGAAAACATTTATCTTAATCATTGCTTTGGCCTTACATCCCCTTTAGACAACCTTCATGCTTACTGACCTATGTACATTTATTTGTATACACATACACATACATACATACATACATACACACACACATACATACATATATATACATATATATGTCCATATATATATATAAGTATATAGCTATACTACACATTATCTATACACATACCTATACGCAGGCATATAAAATCAGTTCTGCTATAATGTACATTTCAAAAATGTGAATTTGTTACAAGATTGTCACAATCAAGCTTCTGCATGATTTTTTTTCCTTGAGAAAGCTCGAGAATGCAAGAAGTTATATCACTTTACAATATCTCAAACATCCATTCTAGTGTCCACTTTCACAAGTACATTTCATGTTTTCGTCAAGGTGAAGTATCATATTTATTATGTATCTTCTTATGCTGGAGGAAGCTGTGGGCAGAGAATGGCTGGTCTATGCCACTCCCACCCTCATGTGCCACAGTCTATGAAGCTTAAGGGGAAGACTAGGTTGATATTTATTGTAGTATTTATGTATTTTTTTTAACCATTTAACATGTACAAAACTGTGTTACCATTTTTATGACTTCACATTTTTTTTAAAAAAAAGTGTCACTAAATTATTGAATGTTGTGTCTCTAACCTCATTTTCCCCATAAGCTCTGTGGTTTTTATTTCATAATATTGCATAGAGCCGTATTTGAGGGGGAACACATTCACATTATAACAGAAATGCCTATATATATACGTGTTCACACCTATATGCACATACATACATATACATATGGGCACACACACACAACACACACATACACTGTGCACAAATATGGTACAGTGTCTAGCACATAATAAGCATTTAATAAATGCGCAGAAATTAATTATATAGACAAAACACACTTGACGAAATACAAAATAGTAAGTAAAGCTGGAAAAAACTTGGCAGAAAACCAACAGGGAAAAAAACCAAGATATTCTGTTTACCTCAAAGGTAAAGACATGAACTGAACAAATTTAGCTCATTTCTTATGATAAAGTGAGATGTGAGAGCAGCTCCTATAGTTATAACCTAAAGCTTACATCATCTGATTCACAGACTAACCTAATATAATATATAGTATAACCTAGTAATATAACATAATATGCTATGTAATATAACATAACATAACATAACATAACATAATATAATATAATATAAAGTAATATGAATGATATAACATAAATATCATATGATATCAATAATATAAAATTCAGAAGAATATTTCTTCTAGCCAGGTAGATGCATTTGGCTGTATACTATATGTGACTGAAGAGGCAAGAAACCACCTAAAATTAGATAGGAGCTCAATTACAAGAAAAGCTAGAAGAAGAAAAAAACACTCAAATTTATCCAATATGAAGAAAATTTATCTTGATCTTTAACAAAAACAAACATTACGACAAAAAGGAAAAAGTCAAAAAGCCAAAAGAATTTCCAATTTTCCCAGAGGGTTAAAAGTTGCCACAGTAAATTAAGGACATACTACTTTTGACTATATAAAAATAATATTCATAAAAATTTGCTATGTGCTCCTCAGGGAAAGGGACGCTTCCCTTCCAGTTCTGTCTTTTTATTCTCAGCCACTAACTAGTGCAGTGCAAGGCATATATCAGGTATTTAATAAATGCTTATTCATTTATATGACTACTTAATAAATCATATATTACTTACATTAGTAATATGACACATTTCCTAATGTCCTTCCTAAAGAGAAATAATCAAACCCTCAATGAAAGAATATCTCTTGTAATAATTTTCAAAGGTAGCAACACACATCTAAAAACCTATAAAATTATTTTGTATAATCACTATTTTATGGGTTTTTTTTAAAGGTGGAAATAAAAAACCCAACATAGTTCTTATTTGATATTTACTCTATTCCTCGGTGTTTGCTTATTTGGTTAGTAAGTACATCTAGGAGCAATGTAATTAATGACTAAGATTGGGGAAAGTCAAGAAAGCAAATTCTGGAAGTGAGAAGAAAAAGCTAGTCAGAGATACCCAAGAGTCACAATGGCAGCATCTAAGCATGTCAAGAGTAAGCAGAGACAAGAGAAAGATTCTTGACTGTAAAATGAGATAATGGAAATGAAAGGAGACCTATTTTTTAAATCCTTGGTCTACATACGGGCACATAATAAAAAACTAAGTTCACTTAATATGAAAGAACTTGGCACTAATATTAGGTTGCTATTTGATTCATTAACATTTGATAAAGGGCAGGGGCGGGGGTGGAGGGAAGACTGAGGATTTAGAAAAATATTGTTAACTAAAATTACGTGCCAAATATTCATTTATTTTATTTCAATTATTTTCACAGAGAATAATAAACTTTTATTCACTTACATAACCCAACTAATTTGTGGTGATTTATGATACCTGTAGATTTATTTGATGCTCGCCTTCGAATTTCAGTCACCATTAGACGTGAAACTTGGGTTGTAAACTGTAGAAGATCAGAAAATTTTTCTGTCATTGTATTTGGTGGAGCATTTCCAAAAACCTGCAAATGACAAAACATGATTTTAAATAAAACAGTTCTCTCTATTGCATTTATTTTTCCATGTATTTTATAAAATACAATATTAAAACCAGAAAGTATACTTATATTAGATCAAAATTGGAGTTGTCAAAATGAATTTTTTCACCTATTGAAAGATTGTGAATTTATTTCAATAAGCTATAGAAAACAGAGATGTTGTTTGATGGAGAAAATATGAAGATTTCATAGAAGTTATTAGGGTTCTCTGAAGACAAACAATCATATCATCTGAGAACCAACAGTGATTTATCTTTCTGGTGAACCCAGAGGTAGATACAGAGATTAAGGAAACTGTAGGATTTCAATGTCCAACTCATATGAAATTTCAGGTTCTAAGTAACTCAGAGAATGAGCAAATCAAAAAAGGACAAAGTGACATGAGGTAAACCTACGTGTACAAAGTAGACTACAAAATTAAATTTGGAAAGCAATGAATTCCTGATAAAGCTGAAATTATGTTCTATTTAAGAAAGAGTATTGACAAAAGGAAACCTAGAATGCTTTAGTAAGGAACGATTAATAAGCAAAGACAAAACGTTTTTCAATATTACATAAAATACCATGCTATAAATTCTCTAGGTTCCAAGCAAATTCTTGAAGGCAAAGGACTGATGTCACCATCTAGAAATAACTCATGTCCCTCTGTCTCTGAGCACTTTGTTTGGCCCCAATTGATCTTATCTCTCATCTGTCAAACACTCACTTGGTATCAAAGTGATCTTACCCAATCCTATTGAGGAATCCTGGGTAAGCAGAGGCAGGGCTGTATTGGGAGTCAGATTAGAATCTGGATTCTAGCACTTAACTGGCTAGCGAGGTATGGGTCAGAAATGCACAAATCAAGCCTCATTTTCCTCATCAGTAAATTGGGGATTTGTAATTTGTAATACAAGGGTGTGGGGAGGCTCAAATGAGACAATGTTTGTAAATAATGTGCTCTGCAAGTCCTAAAAAAGAAAAACTTATTTTTGAAGAGTGCTGGACTTGATATTAGCAGAACTGGAAAATTTGGTTCTGACATCCAACGTTATGACTAACTACTTTGAACCAGTCTCTCTAAGGCTTCTTTTCTATAACTCTAAAATGAGGCGACCTCTACATTGTCTTTGAAGCACCTAATACAATGCCCTGCACTTTCTGCAAAGGCAATGATATGCATAAGATCTGGAAGTAAGTGAACCCAAGTAGACCAAGATGTAGACTTTTAAAACATACCCCAGCTAGAAAATTGTAAACGTTTTCTAGTCATATTCAGTCAGCCTCCTAACTAATGTCCCTAATATGAGTCATCCTCTTCTATACCATACCCTTCCTCTAATTCCTAAAAAGACTGTCTTGGAGGATCTGTCCAGATCCATGGTCCATGCCACCTTTAGTGACCGTCCATCATCTATAGAAGAAGACAAACATTTTGGCTAGCATTTAAGGTTTCTGCCTTGCCAGCCTAAATGCACATTATTCCTTTTCATATTGGAATTCATGAATCGGATCTTCTTCAATATTGTTCTGCCTGCTCTTAAGAATTTGTGCAAGCAAATACCAGATTAGTGGCTGCATCAAAAAACTAAGTTTCCATTGTGATTTTAATAAAAGTTTAATGTTGAAGAAAAAGTTGTTTGCAAATTTAAGCTGTGTTTATGTTCACAAAATATATGTTTGTGTTCATTTGCCAGTATAGGAAGAGTATAATGTTTTAATTGTGAAGGGTAATTAATAATTGAGGAAACAATTTGAGCATAAGTGATTTATTGGCTAGGCAGTCAGAACAAATGGGTCACTGGACTCCCCAGTCAGTCCAAAGATCCTGAGTACAGAGTAAAGCAGATTTTTATACACAAAAAAACAATTAATCAAATAAGTCCAATTAATTATAATAAAAACAATTAACCAGGATAAAAGCCAGAATATAAAATTAGGTAATCTAATTTCTAATTGGAGGAAAGACTAGGGGCTTTCCAAGTTGGGAGGGGGAAAAGGTAAGTTTCAGTCACCTTTCAAGGTCTTCTATTCATAAAATGAAAAATGCTGATTAATTGCATCCATTTGCACGTATAAAACAATAGATGGCTTATATAATCTAGTTTCCCATGGATGAATAACAGAAAAACAACAAAAGGGAGAATACATATGGCAGCACAAAATGGGGTCAGTGTTCGTAAAAAAGAATCTGACTGGACTTCCTGATTCTCATTCTAAACTGACTACATTTTGTACATGGTCTTCATTTTATCTTATGAACACCATCAGTAGATTCGCTGACTATTGTCCTTCACAAAATACAATGTAGGTATTTGATAAAAAAAAAAAAAAGTGTGCTGTCTTCATTCTTAAAAATGACAAATTCAAAATTTGTATATTTCAAAGTATATGTATATTATCTACTGGCCCAATTTTGTTAATCTCTCGATCCAAGAGAAATGGCTTACTAAAAAATGAGAAATTATAAATCAAAATGTGTTGGCTTATTGTGTCATTTACATTCATCTCAACAATAAATATAATGATTTTGCAGGTCAAAAAAACCATGCAAGTAATTGCCCAGGCATGAAATGTGTTCCTTCTCTGTCAAAATCTTTCTTCTTCAAGAATTTATTCAGGCCTCCATAAAGCCCTCCCTGATTCGCCCAGCTGATTCACCCTTCTCAAGTTTTCTCAGAGGACTATTTCCATCCCTCCTTTGCCGCTGTCACATTTTACTTTCTGTTATATCTATCTGTGTCTAGGTCTGTGTTACACTTATTTAAATTCTGATCACATTTCCACCTCCTTCCCAGAGTAGAACATAAGCTCACTGAAGTTAGGTACTGAGTTATTTTTGTCATTTTATTATTAGTACCACGCTTTACATAGAGTAAATTCTTGGGATTATAGAGAGAGGCCCATCTAGGTCCATTTAGGACATGAGTCAACAAGTCAACAAACATTTATTAAGGACCTATTATGTGCCAGGCACTATGCTAAGCACTGCAGATACAAAGGAAGGCAAAAGAAGCCCCAGGCCTCTAGGGGTACATAGTCTAATGGGGAAGACAACATGCAAACAACTATGTACAAGTAAGATATACACAGGGTAAACTGGAGATAATCAACTGAGAAAAGGCACTAGTATTAAGGGGGATCCAGATAAACTTCTTCTAGAAAGTAAGACTTTAAGGAAATGAGGAAAAACAGGAAATGGAGATGGGGAGGGAGAGAATTCCAAGGATGGGAAACAGTGAAAATACCCAGAGTAGGGACACGGTATGTCTTAATGGAAGAAAAGAAATGAGGCAAGTGTTACTACATCACAGAAATATGGGGTGGTGGAGAAGGAGAGAGCAAGTAAGAAAGTAATAAGACAGGAAAGGTAGGAATGAGTAAGGGCTCTGACAGACAAAGAGAGAATTTCATATTTGATCCAGGAGATAAGGAAGCCAGTGAAGCTGACTGAATATGGGGCTAACATGGCCAAGGCTATCCTGTGCTTTAGGAAGATCAATTTTACAGCCGAAGGGAGAGATGTGAGTCAGGCAAGCCAATCAGCAGGCTAGTGCAATGGGCCCAAGAATGAAAGGATGACAGAGGCCTGCGACAGTGTGGGAGCAGTGTCAGAGAAGAGAAGGGGGAATGGACTAGAGATGCCATAGAAGCTGACTTGCTAGAACTTGACAACAAACACCTAGACTGCAAATCTAAGTGACTGGGACAAAGATGGCGCCCTCTACAGTAATACAAAAGTAATAGGAAATAAGAGTACTTGTGGGAGAGTGGGAAAAGAGGAGAGAATAAGCCTTTATAGAGTGCCTGATGTGTGCCAAGCTCTGTGCTAAGCACCTTATAAATATGGTCTCATTCGGTCCTCAGGACAGCACTAGAAGGTTGGTGCTGTTATTATCCCCATTTTAGAGTTGAGGAAATTGATGCAGTATTTGACTGACGCACTAAGTTTAAGATGTCTGCAAGATATACAGTTAGAAATGCCCAAGAGGTATTTGGAGATCCAACTGTGAAGGTCATCTAAAAATGAACAGCACAGAAATAAGAAAAATCACAGGAGCTGACAAGATCAATCATCCAGTGAAAGAGTATAGAGACAGAAGAGAGCTCAGGACAGAGCTGTGAAGGGTACCCACCATGTGTGGGCATGGCTGGGAAGAAGGCTAAATAAAGCAGACCAACAGGAGCAGTTCAACAGGTAAGAGAACCAGTATAGAGTAGTGTCATAAACACCTAGCACTATCAAGGAGAAAAAGGTAGCTGGTCTACAGTATCAAAGGCAGCAGACAGGTCACAAAAGATGAGAACTGAGAAAAGGCTACCAGATTTGGACAGAGTAGTTGCAGTTGGGTTAGGAATTGATTGTGTGACATGAGAGACACTGGCACAGAACCACCCAGCATGGTGTCTCAACATCAGAGATTTGCTCTATGAGCAAAGCAGAATTGAAACACCTCAAAGGAAACGCAGGATGCCCAAGTTTAGAATACCCACCCCAAATGTGCACACTATTTGTGCCGGACCTGTGGTAAAGCATTCTGAGCTCATGTTGGCCTGATCAGCCACAGTCAGACACACTGAAACTTGACTCTAGCATAGTGATGTTTGGTCCTCTTTGAGAATGAAGGACAACAACCAACCAACCAATCAGTTGCAATTGGATAAGGTTAGAAGTGAAACTGTAGAATGAAGAAGAGGGTTAAAGGAAATGGAAGCATCAATTATAGACAGCCTTCTCCAAGAGGATAGCCAAGAAAGGGAAGAGAAATTTAGGATGACAGCTGGCAGCAAAGAGCAAAGTGAGGGTTTTTTGAGGATGGGGGAGCCATGAGCTTGTTTACAGGCAGCAGGGAAGCAGCCAGTAGCAGGGAGATACTGATGTTTAGTGAGAGAGTGGGGGTGATTGAGGAATCAATCTGCTGGAGAAGTCATGATTAGAACAGAATCACTTTTACATTAAGAGGGGTCTCCCTTGGCAAGGAGTAGGGCCACCTCTTCCTGGGAGACTAAATAAAAGGAGAAAGTTGAAGAAGGCATCCAAGTGATATGAGATGAGGAAGAAGAGGGAAAAGGGGGCCCTCTGCAAATGACCTCAATTTTCACAGCTAGGAGGCAGGGGAAATCACTGAAGTCTGAGAAGGGATGAAAAGGTCTAGAAAAGCTGCTCTGGTGAGTAGGATAGTAAAACAATTATGGAGGTATGGAAGGATTATCTTGGCATAGTGAGAGCCAAGTTGAGATTTTATAACATAAATTTGCAGTGGAAAAAGCAGTTTTGTGATTTTCCTCCAACTCTGTTCAGCAGTATGTGAGTAGAAGCAAAGGCAATAGATGGGGGGAGCAATCCAAGGCTGAGGCTTTGCAGGTAAGATCTTTTTCAAGATAAAAAAGCAAGGGACTATGGAAGACAGCTGAAAACTGAACTGATTCACCAAGGGGTCAAGACTGAAATGGGAGAACATAGCCAGTGTAGAGGTGACAGCCTGGGAAAGAAGTGAGGGGTAGAGAGACTAGAAATCACAGGGAGGAGGCAGAACAGGGATAATGGCTTCAAGGAAGAAGGAGCAGTAAAATGACAAGTTATGATTAGATAAATTTCATAGTTCATGAACACGGAAAAGGAAAATATGTGGGTGATGGCAAGATCAAGGGTATGTATGACCTTCTATTTGTGTTGCCGAGGTGGTGTGAAATGAATGGGTCATGGGAAATGAACAAATTGAAGAAGTCTGAGAGAGTATCAGGACAGCTGTAGAATCCACTAGGACAAGAGTTGGGGAGAACAGAAGGATTGTGAGCTAGACTTTATGAGTTGAGACTCATTAAAAGAGGAAAGAGAATGTCCTAGAGATCGGTAGATGACAGCCAACAGAACCTTGATATTGTGGTAATTATGGATTGAATGCAACTTGGAGGAGCAGAGATTACTGAGTGATAGAGACAGGGGGGAAAAGCCTAAAAGTGGAAAGAGGGAACAAGAAGTATTCCAACTCCTCGGTATCCAGGGAACCAGGTCTCCATGAAAGCCAGAAGATGAAAAGAGTGGGAAAGGAAAAGATTTAAGATAAAAGTAAGTCTGTTACCTTTGGAGCAGGCATCCAGAGCACAAGAGAAAAGGGAGATAACTGTAGAGTAGGGGTACTGAAATAAGAGCTCAGGGGGTCCAGGAATGGAGTCTGAATGACAACCAAGGGTTCAGAACCACTGGAACGGGAAGACTGAGAAGGAGTAAGGTAAGAGTCAGTAGGAAGGGGTGAAAGTATCCACCTGGCCCCAGGTTGAGGAGATGCAAGCAGTGTGACAAAGTGTGATGGAATGGCATTTCTCTCCTTCCCAACCAGGCAGACTCAGGGAGGCAACCCATGAAGAAAGCACAATGCAGCAGTCTTTCCTTCTCAGGCTGGGAGATGACTGGTAGAGCTTGATGGAATCTCATTTCTTTCCCACATACACACCCATATTCCCTCAAACACTCATGGCTCACAGTTCTTCCACTTTTTATTCCCATGCCTGACTCCTTTACCCCATCTCAACCACACAAAAAGAGATTCATACCCTTGATCTTGACATCACACAACAAATGATCCAATTTCCTTATCTGATCCCAAGCCATCATCATTTCACATCTCCCCCTGCCTTGAAACAGAAAACTCTGGTCTTCCTTCTCAGCATGCCCTCCATGCCCTACTCAACTCCTTGGCTCTTTCCCAGGGCATCACCCCTACACTTAGCTTAGGAAACAATGTAATGGCCCCCAAAGTCCCCAGGGTTCACTCCTCTTTTGCTTAGGAAGCTTATTTTAAACAAACAATTCTAAATTCAGTCAAAATCATAATAAGCCCCCAGTTAGGAAAAGTCCTACCAGACGCAGAGATAGAACTGTCTTGCTAATGTTTGCATTTCTACATATCCCAGTTCTCTCTGTGGTTGAAGCAAAATTCAGTTAATCAGAATCACTTGGGTAATGAACCAGCAAATTATACCATAGTATCTTTGGACAGAAAGGCACCAGGACGGCAAGCTGAGGAAGAAGCACACCTTTTCTAGGGTTAGACTTCCCTTCATCCAGGTATTCTGCTCTTGGAAAGCCAATAATGTTCCTCAGGCTCTACCATCTCTGCCCCAGCTCTGTCTTTCCTTTGCTCCTCTGAGACGAGGTGGAAAGGCCAAGCTTGCTCCAGCCTCCATACTCCCAGACCCCTAGGATCTTGTCTCTCCTCCAGTTGAGACAGCTTTCTTCCTTTTCTACAAACTCTTTAGGCTGTGATCCAGTCCTGTGCACAAGGGACTCATTCAAGGAAGTATGCAGACCTTTCACATTCACTTCTGTTAGTCTGATTCGATCAAAAAGTATTCTTGTGTAGCAAAAGGTAATTACTTTTGAGTGGTGGTAAAAATCACTGGAGTCCCATCCTAGCAAAGATTAGACAATTTTAACTGAATCCTCAGTTGATGCTTTTTGCTATATGGTGTCAATCTTTGGAAGAAGGGGAACTGGTAGAAAATGCAAATTCAACTGAATTAGCTGGCTGGGATTTCCCAGCCAGGGATTTCTTCTTTCTTGCATGATGAAAGACTGGAGGGGGTACAGATCTTTATGAACTATATTGATGAGGTTAGGGAACCATGTGTTTTTAGGGGTGCTCAAGACCTCAAAATACCAACATGCCAGGTCCTGCTCAAATGAGTCTGACTCAAACCTTCTCACAGCCAAAGAAAAACAGAGTTTATTACAGATTCATTATAATGGGTTGTCTTAAGAAATCTCTCCCTTTGTGACCCTTGTTTTGACAAGCAGGCCAGATTCCATCTGAGGTAGATTGAATCTGAGCACCTTCATGGAGGCAAGATGAAACTTCCATACAGAAAGATTGAGGGAGGGATCTAGGATGGTCCTGGGGTGATGGGAGGAGGGCTTAGGCAGGGTCTTAAGGAAGAGTCTAAGAAGGAGTTTGATGGGACTGGAATGAGGTCAGACCCCAAGAACCAAGAGAATGGGATTAAGTGTGGGAAGTAGCTGAAGGCTACCTGGAGATGCGGTTGGGCTAGGCTAGTTTAAGGATAACAGATTTCGGCATGGATACTTTGATAGGATCAAGGGTGGAAACTAGCCAGACCACAGAGGGCTAGGCTAGGTTGAGAGTTATCTAGCATAACTATATACCTTAGTGGTTCTATCCATCACTGACTTTCACCCTCGCTGGTGGAGTTCAGGCTCACAATCTCACGAAAAATCTAACTCAGAAACAAGGAAGTGAAAAACACCTTTTTCCTTATTTGGTAAGGTTCATGCTGAGGTGGTAGTGAGGAGAAGTAGGTCCAGCTACTCTAAGTTCCAAACTCCTATGGGTCAGGTGATTTGAAACTTAGGCGTAGCTGACAATCAGAAGCCCTGAGCTATGCTGAAAAATCCCCACCCACATTCATCCCACTCAACCTCACAGAAAGGCCAAGATCCAAATTCCATGAGAGGGCTTCACATCCCACTCAGTGTGAGGATGGGCTGGAGGGGGAAGAGACTTGCAGCACCAAGGCTAATTAGGAGGTTACTGCAATAATCTAAGGGGAGAGCTGATAGAAGACTGAATGCAGGTAGGAGCTGGGAGAGATGCAATTACAAGAATGTTGGGGATGGAAATGACAAGGTCTGGCAACTGACTGCACATGGGAAATGAAGGAGAATAAGGAATAGAAGACAATGCTGGAGACTTGGAACACTAAGAGGGTGTTGGTGGTCTCAACAGGAAAGTTTGGGAGATGGCTGGGCTTGGTGGTGTGGAAAGGGAAGAGAATGAATTCTGCTTGGGAATTTGGAGGATGAGATGCCTCCAGAAAGTCCAATTTGAAATCTCCAATGGGCAACTGATTGTGGTACACTCAAACTGGAGAGAGATTATGATTAAATATATACACGCATAGTGATGATAGTTAAACTCATGAGTTGATGAGGTCACCAAGAGAGAAAATATAAAAAGAGAAAAGGACCCAGAGCAGAACGTTTTGAATGATGAGCCATCAAAAGAGAGCAAAAAGCAATACTGAGACAAACCAGGGGTATCACAAAGACCCAGAGAGGAGAGGGTGGTCAACAGCTCCAAACACAACACACAAATAGAGAAAGAGGTGGGTAGAGAAATGATAATTAGATTTGAGATTCTGAGTAACTGTGATTAAAGAAGTTGCAGTTGAGTGATAAGATAAGAAACCAGAATGCAGAGTCAATGAGAGATGGGAAGGAAGTGAATTTATACAAAAGGGGGGAAAGATACACAGGATGATACCCTGAAGAGACAGAAGGTTCCAATGAATGTGTGTGTGTGTGTGTGTGTGTGTGTGTGTGTGTTTTTAAGGATGGGTAAGATCTGGGCATGTCTGATGGCAAAAGGGAAGGAAGGAACAAGCTAGTAAGAAGCCAAAGATTAATCAAGATATGGGATGAAGTTATGTAGAAGGGCTGACCTTGGCAAGGAGAAGGACACTCTAGAGAAAAAGAGAGTGTGAGGGATCATATCAAAAGTTTTGAAACTGGGGGTGGAGCCAAGATGGTGGCTGGAAAGCAGGGACTTGCGTGAGCTCCCTGCCAGGTCCCTCCAAAAACCTATAAAAAATTCTAGAACTGCAGAACCCACAAAATAGCAGAGGGAAGCAGGGATCCAGCCCAGGACAGCCTGGATGGTCAATGGATGAGGTCTATCACACACTGAGCGGAGGGGAGCAGAGCTCAGCATGGGCTGCGCAGACCAACCAGACCAGGAGCCAGGCAGAACAGGCCCTAGCACCCTGAATCAGTGAGCTGTGGCAGTTACCAGACTTCTCAACTCACAAACACCAAAGACAACAGAGAAGGTTAGTGGGAAAAGCTGCTGGGACAGAGGGAAAAGAGTTCACGGTTTGGCCACTGCCCTAGGGCAGCGGGGGTGGTGCAGTTAAAGAATTACAGCTGCAGTTGCTTCTGGCCCTAGGCCCAGCTGGTGGGAAGAATTAAGGGCAGATCAGAGCAGAAGTACAGAGCTTGCTGAAGATTTTTGTCAGATCCCAGTTGGCGGTTCTTGGGGAAGGAGGAGTGCTGGTGTGGCAGAGCTGGCTATATAGAAATAGCTCTGAAAGCAACAGCTCATCCCCTCAAGCTTGGAACAAAGGACTCTTTACTCTAAAAGCAGTTATACTCTGCTGAAAAACTCAAGGGTCAAGTAAGTTGGCTGGGAACATGGCCAGGCAGTGAAAACGCACTCAGATTCAGTCTCAGACTTTGGAATCTTTCTCTGGTGACAAAGAAGACCAAAACATACAGCCAGAAGAAGTCAACAAAGAGCCTACATCAAAAGCCTCCAAGAAAAACATGAACTGGTCTCAGGCCATGGAAGAGCTCAAAAAGGATTTGGAAAAACAAGTTAGACAAGTAGAGGAAAAATTGGGACAAGAAATGAGAATGATGCAAGAAAACCATGAAAAACAAGTCAATGAATTGCTAAAGGAGACTCAAAAAAATACTGAAAAGTATACTGAAGAAAACAACACCT
>CM053623.1:302568425-302640222 GCA_028646595.1 Phalanger gymnotis
TTAAAAAAAATAGATGTTCAAAAGTAAAAAAAGTTGTTTTTTTTCATGCAACTAGAAAACAAGATGCACAGGCAATGGGGCATAGAGATTTATCTTGCCCTACAAGAAAGGAAGGGAAAGGGGGATGGGAGGGGAATGGGGGGGATGGAAGGGAGGGCAGACTGGGGAACAGGGCAACCAGAGTGTACGCCATCTTGGAGTGGGGGGAGGTGGAAATGGGGAGAAAATCTGTAATTCAAACGCATGTGAAAATCAATGCTGAAAACTAAACATATTAAAAATAAATAAAAAATTATGTGCTCAAAAAAAAATGGGCTTTCAATAAAACAGAGGACTTTCAAGCTTTCTCAGTGAAAAGACCAGAACTGAATAGAAAATTTGACTTTCAAACACAAGAGAAGCATGAAAAGGTAAACAAAAAAGAGAAACCATAAGGGACTTACTAAAGTTGAACTGTTTTGTTTACGTTCCTACATGGAACGGTGATGTGTATGATTCATGAGACCTCAGTATCACAGTAGCTGAAAGGAATATGCATATATATGTGTATGTATATATATACACATATATATGTATCTAGGTATGTATATATGTAGGTGTGTGTATATATATATATATATAGACAGAGGGCACAGGGCTAGTTGAATATGAAGGGATGATATCTAAAAAAATAAATCAAATTAATGGATAAGAGAGGGATATATTGAGAAAGGGAGAGATAGAATGGGGTAAATTATCTTGCATAAAAGTGGCAAGAATAAGCAGTTCTTTAGGAAGGGAAGAGGGGGCAGATGAGGAAGAATGAGTAAATCTTGCTCTCATTGGATCTGACCTGAGGAGGAAACACCATACATAGTCAATTGGGTATCTTACCCACAGGAAGGAAGGAGGAAGAAGATAAAAAAGGGGGTATGATAGAAGGGAGGGCAGACAGGGGGAGGAGGTAATCAAAAACAAACACTTTCGGAAAGGGACAGGGTCAAGGGAGAAAATTCAATAAAGGGGGATAGGTTAGGAAGGAGCAAAACATAGTTAATCTTTCACAACATGAGTAGTGTGGAAGGGTTTTACATAATGCTACTCATGTGGCCTATGCTGAATTGCTTCCCTTCTTAGGGAGGGTGGGCAGGAAGGGAAGAGGGGAGAGAATTTGGAACTCAAAGTTTTAAAAACAGACATTCAAAAACAAAAAAAAAAAACAGTTTTTCAATGCAACTAGGAAATAAGATACACTGTACACAGGCAATGGGGCACAGAAATTTATCTTGCCCTACAAGAGAAGAAAGGAAAGGGGATGAGAGGGGAGTGGGGAACAGGGCAACCAGAATATACATCATCTTGGAGTGGGGGGAGGGTAGAAATGAGGAGAAAATTCATAATTCAAACTCTTGTGAAAATCCATGCTGAAAACTAAATATATTAAATAAATTAAATAAAATTTAAAAAAAAGAAAAAAATTTTTTTGAGATTAAGAGACTCAGAGAAGAGCATCTGTGGGGAACGAGATTGGGAATCGATTAGTTGAGAGACTGCTGGACCTCTAGTCAGGAAGACCTGAGTCCACATCTGTACTCAGATGAACCAGCTGTCTGAGCCTGGGCAAGCAATTTAACCCATTTGCCTCAGTGTCCTATGCGTAAAATGAGAGTAACAATAGTGCCTACCTCCCAGGGTGGTTGCAAGATTCAACTAAGGTATAACGTTGGAAACCTTAAAACCCTATAAATGCTAGTTATTATTATTGCCTTGCAAATTTTTATTTTTGCTTTGTAGAATAGCATGATTACGATCCCTGTTTTATCAGACTCAACTGATCAATTTTGTCTCAACCTCTCATTTGGATTCTATGTATGCTTTTGATTTTTAAATTTAAATTTATTCTTATCCAATCTATTGGATTTTGTCAAATCCTATTTCATTTTAAAGAACTATTTATTTAGTCTGGGCACATTTAAAGTTATGTATTGTATTTGCCTAGGGTTTTTATTAGGATTTTTTTGTGTTGCTGTTCACTTCTTTTTTTTTTTAAAGTCAATACTTTTTCACTGTGATTACATTGGCCTAATCTACTTTGATGCAGCCCTAGGCCCACAAACTTTTTCTCCCCCTCACTCTTCCTCTCCTTTCTCTATTATCAATCCTTTCCCCAGTTTTGGAGTTTTAATTAACTTACTGATTTTTTTTCTTCAATTTATCTAATCTCATTCTTATCTTTTATCCCTTTATTATTCACTCTCATTTAAAATCTGCTCTTCTGTTCTCCTGTACTAACCTATTTTGTTTGTTTTTCCTTTTTCCACATCTTCTTTGTAAGAAACTGCAAATTTATAAATATCAAGCTTGGCTCCAAAATAGAAATATGAGAAGACACCTTCTCCCACCACTCCAATAGAGAAGTGCAGAGCGGGGGAGGTTCAAGTGTGCAGAATGTTTCATCAGATTTGTTCAATGTGCTGAATGGTTTTACAAGCCTTTTTCCTATTCTTCCTCACGTCTTTCTTTGTTACAAGGGACGGCACCCTGGCAGTGGGGTCTAGGAGGGAAATTCAGACTATGGAGAAACAAAAGATAACAATAAACATCCCTATTTAAAAAAAAAAAAAAGAACAAAGCCACATAAAAAAGGATTGCCTTGTTAAAGTGAGGACACAGTAGCAGTGGAATAACATGAATCCATCATGTACCTTGTCAGCATGGTTGATTTCCTTCAGCTCCATTCCACTGGATATATATTCATTAAGGCAAAATATTATCCTATAATAGTAATCTGGCCTTTTCAGAATTTCTTCTTATCCTTTTCATAATTCAGCTAATCATACCTCTCTATAGCAAACCAGGAGCTAGAAGTAAGTAAAATAGACCTCTTGGCAGCCAAACAAGAAAACACAAAGTTCTACCACAGGCCAGGACCTGGGGCCCAGATGCAGAAAGTAATTCATATTACTTATTCCCTAACACACTTAATTACGTAAAAGCAAAGGTCACAAATATCTAGGATCATTTAAAATTAGAGAAAATTGCACTAAATGTCTCAATAAGACTTCAAGGTATCATTGTATTACAGCCAAGTATTATAATTACTACTCAAAACAATCTGGAATCATCAACAATTACTTATGCTTAGAAAAATTTCTATTCAAAATAGTTAAAATAAAGGTTTGGTTATTTAAGCTCTCACTTATCCACTGAGAAAATACAATTATCTTAAACAACTTATTCTTCAATGCCAATAGATAACATAAGTTTTACCACAGTAATATTTTAAAGAAATTAATAATATCAGGAATAGAGCTACAATGGCAGAATAGAAGAAGTACCCAACCAAGCTCTCCTAATGTTACCTTCCAAACAACCTAAACATGACACCTCAAATTGAATTCTGGAGTGACAATGCCAACGAAAAATCAGAGTGAGACATTGTTCTAGCCCAAGACAACTTAGGAGGTCAGAAGGAAAGATCTTTAACACAGCAGTGTAAACTGGCCTAAAGCAACTTTGGGAGCTCTCAGGCCAGAGATGGTAAGGGACCCTAGCAATAGAAAAGGAGATTATATGATCCCTGTGCAAGCACTAGATGCAGGATCAGACACTGTTGGGTAGCTCCAGTGCTTATACACACTTCTGGATCACAGAGCAATGTAGAAAAGAGCACTTTCAAGGTAGAGAAGGATATGGGAGCAAGGGCCCTGAGAAGGAATATCGCTTTTTGGTCAAAAGGAATCAGGGACTCTGAAAAGCAGTTAAATGAAGGACTAGACAGCAGGACTAGACTGTATAATTCATGGGAGGAAGTAATATCCAAGTGATCAGGAGCCATTCTTGGGTAAGCCTCAGAGGGCAGACCAGATCTCTTTCCAAATTGTACCTCCTTAGAAGTGCCAAAAATTTCCATTCCCCCAGAACTAGCTCTGAAAACAGCAGTGTGAAAAAGCCTGAAGCTTAGGATAGTGTCCTTCCCTCCCCTCCATGCCAGGGAAAAGAGCCCAAGGGGATAGGAAAAAGGGGAGAAGGTGATAAAAGGGAAAATGGACAAAGGCAGTGGTAAGAAGCAAAACAGATTTGAGAGGAAGGAGGATAAAAAAGAGAGAGAAGGATGAACAAAAGAAAATAGTATAGAGAGAAATGTACAGTTAGTAATCATAACTGCAAGTGTGAATGGGATGAATTAACCCATAAAATGGAAGCAGATAGCAAAATGGATTAGAAACCAGAATCCAACAACATGTTGTTTACAAGAAACAAATTTGGAACAGAATGACCCACAGAGAGTTAAAATAAGAGGCTGGTGCATAATTTATTATGCTTCAGCTGAAGTAAAAAAGACAGGTAGCAAACATGATCTCATAGAAAGCAAAAGCAAAAACAGACCGAATTAAAAGAGATAAGCAAGGAAACTACGCCTTGCTAAAAGGCACCAAAGACAATTAAGTAACATCAATAGTAAACATGTATGCACTAAATGACAAAGTATACAGATTCTTAAACGAAAAGTTAAATGAATTCCAACAGGAACCAAAGAGTAAAACTATACTAGTGGGAGACCTCAAATTTCCCCTTTCAGAGTTAGATAAATCTAACCATAAAATAAATAAGAAACACATTAAAGAGAAGAAAAGAAAAATTTTCTGAATAAAAATGAATGGAAATAGGAAGTTCTTTTTCTCAGCTGTACATGGTAACTTCACAAAAACTGACCATGTATTACGACATTAAAAACCTCACAAATACAGAAAAGTAGAAATGATAAATGTACCTTTTAAAGATGATAATCAAAAAAATTATATTCAATAAAGGGATGTGGAAGCACAGATTAAAAATTAATTGGAAATTAAAAGATCTAATCCTAAAGAATGAGTATCAAAGAACAAATCAAAGAAACAAAGTCTCAAAAATGAAAAGAGTGAATTAACCAACAACGAAGATGAAATTAAAGTAATTATTAGGACCTATTTTCCCCAACATTAAAAAAATCCTGATATTCTAATAGAAATGGATGAATGTTTGCATCCCTAGATTAACAAAAGAAGAAATATAATACTTAAGTAACCCTATCTTAGAAAAAGAAATTAAACAAGCCAATAATGAGCTCCCTAAGAAAAAATCTCCAGGACCATATGGATTTACAAGTAAATTCTACCAAACAATTAAGGAACAATTAATCCCCAAACTATCTGAAAAAAATAGACAAAAACGTCCTAACAAATTCCTTTTATGACACAAATATGTTTTTGATACCCAAACCAGGGAGAGTAAAAACAGAGAAAGAAAACTATAAACCAACCTTCTTAATGAATATTCATGCAAAAATGTTAAATAAAATGCTAGCAACAATATGCCACAAAGATCATACACTATGACCAGGTGAGATTTATATTAGCAATGCAAATTAAATTTAAATTAGCAATGCAGAGCTGGTTCAATATTAGGAAAACCAGAAGCATAACTCACCATATCATTAATTTCCACCAGATTTAGATCCAGTTTTCTCAATAGTTCTTACAAAATAGTCAAGAATCAATAAATATTTATTAAGTACCTTATATGTGCTAGGCACTGTTAAGCACTGAAGATACAAAGTAAGAAAGAGGAAGACAGTCTTTGTTCTCAAAACGTTTATTATCTAATAAAGGAAAGACAATACACACAAATGGAAGTTGTAAAAGGTAGGAGAGTGAATCACCCAGGGTGTCCATAGTTAAAAAATCAAGCACAGAAGCTAATGGGAAATGAAAAGTTGACTGGAAATTCTGATTTCTCTATAAAGGGAAGTTTTAAGAGGACTTTTTTGTTCCACCTTCCAACCTCCAATCAGAGGGAGGAGGCAGCTGAGGATACAGAGCTGTTGATAAGATTTCTGGTGAGGAGCTTATCTTTGGAGGAAGAATGATGTTCCCAGAGTTGAAACCAAGCAGAGCTGGTGGGCAGTAAGGACTAAACTATAGTCTAGAAATGAAGTTAAATGAAGGACTAGACAGCAGGACTAGACTGTATAATTCATGGAAGGAAGTAATATCTAAGAAAGCTGGAAAAATAGGAAAGGTTTAGACTTTGAAGAGTTTTTAATGCTTAAAAGCAAGATTTATATTTGATCCTAGAGGTGCTAGGGAACTACGTGGGTTTGTAAAACAGATGGGATGGGGGTAGGGTGACCTGGTCAGACCTATGCTTCAGTAACATCATTTGCCATCATTAGGGAGGACAGAGTGGTAAGGGAAGAATCCTGAGGCAAGGAGACCAATTAGAAGGCAAGAACAAACTCAGTGACAGGGGAAAAGATGGAGATATATAAAAAGGAAAAAACCAGCAATGCATTAGTGTGCACCAAAGGACAATTTAGGAAATTCCCAAAGCTGACAGTGAGTTGCCACCAACTTACTAATGCAGTTAGGGAATTTCTTTGATAAACAATTGCACCATGATAGTTCTTTACTAAGTTATTTATGTCTTCAATTTTATCAAACGCTGGGTTATTGAGTTTAATTATTTCTTAGTCTCCCTTGTTTAGTCTGTTCCACTGATCTACTTTTCTATTTTAAAAGCAATATGAAATGATTTTGCTGCTGTGTAATACAGTTTGAGGTCTGAAAGTGCTATCCCTCTTTCATTTCTCTTAATAGTAGAGATCTTTTGTTCCTCTAAATAAAATTTGTTATTCTACTGAATTCCGTAAAGTTTGTTATTCTACTGAATTCTGTAAACTTTTATAGTTTGATGTAGCATTAAACTAGTGAATTTACTTTGGTGGTAGTGTCATTTTAATCATACTGGCATGGCCCAGCCACGAACAACCGAATATTCTTTTAGTTCTTTAAGTTGTTCTTTATTTTTTTTAAATAAGGTTTTATTGAGGTCTTTTTTATATACTTATTATGTGCTAGGAACGGTGCTGAATGCTGGAGATATAAATATAAGCAAAAGGAAAGATATTCCTTTACCTCAAGGAATTTACACTCTAATGGGGGAAAACACCACATAAAAGGGAACAGAGTCACAAGCAGGGCTGGAAGAGGAATGAAGAGGATGGGGCTCAAAAATGGAGGTTCTGAGAGGAATGCACCAATGCAAGAAGGGTATGCAGGGATAGAAGGATGTTCCAGTGTAAGAAGGCCATAAGAGCTGACAGAACTTCAAGAATGAGAGGTGGCTAATACACAGTAGCAAAGTCAAAAGTATCAGAAGCAGAGTCAAGGGAGGAATAAAGGATACCTAGCCTGGGCCCTTCCTCAACGGGAGCTTCTTAGAGAAACTCACCAGTAAGAGAAAGAAGCAGAAGGGCTAAAGAAACTTCCAGGAACTTCTCTCTTCCAGAAGAAAAGTAGGTCATATACCACAGCTATGGGTGGGAGATTGTATTCTTAACCAAACAATGGTTAGAAGCAAATACTAAAAATAAAATAGATAATTTTGATTACATGAAGCTAAAAAGCTTCTGCATGAACAAAATGATGCATTTAGGATTAAGTAGGGAAGAGGCAAAATGGAAAAAATAATGTTATCAAATTTCTCAGATACGAATTAATATCCAAGACATATAAACAATTAACAGGTAATATGTAAGACCAAAAGTCATTCCCAAATAGGTAAATGGTCAAAGAAACAAAAAGTTCTCAAAAGAAGAATGGCAAACTTTTAACAACTATAGGAAAGAACAGTGCAAATCATCCTAAGAGAAATGCATACTAGGTCTGTATCCCTAAAGAGATAAAACAAAAAGGAAAAGGACCTGTATGTGCAAAAATATTTACAACAGCTCTTTTCTGGGGGTAAATAATTAGAAATTGAGGGGATGCTCACCAATTGGAGAATGGCTGAACAACATGGTAAGTAATGATGATGGAGCATGATTAAACCATGAGAAATGATGAGCAGGATGCTCTCATAAAAACCTGGAAAGACTTGCATGAAGTGATGCAAAGTGGAATGTATGGTCTACAAAGTAGCAACAATATTGTTAAGATGATCAGTTGTAAATGACTTAGCTATTCTCAGCAATACAGTGATCCAAGACAACTCTGAAGGACTCATGATGAAAAATGCTATCCATCCCTAGAGAGGGAATTGCTGGTGTCTGAATATAGAGTGAAACATACTTTTGTTTACTTTCTTTATTTCTCTCTTTTTTTGTCTATTTTCTTTCATAACATGACTATTATGGATATGTTTTGCATGAATACACATGTATAACCCATATCAAATTGTTTGCCTTCTCAATTGGAGGGGAGGAAGGGAGAGAATTTGGAACTCAAAGTTTTAAACACAAATGTTAAAAGTTGTTTTTACATGTAACTGGGGGAAATAAAATACTAAATTAAAAAAAAATAAGAGAAATGCAAGTTAAAATAACCCTGAGGTTTGACCCCATAATCAGCAAATCTGTAATAACAAAAGATGGGAATAATCAACATGGGAAGGGTTGTAGGAAGTCAAGCATACTAGTGCATCCTTGGTAGAGCTGTGAACTGGTAAGACCATTTTAGAAAGCAATTTGGAATTATACAAATAAAGTGACTAAAAGACTTATACCTTTTTATCCAGGATTTCCATTCTTAGGCTTATACCCCAAGAAGGACATTGTAAGGAAGAAAGTTCACTATATTGAAAAAGAAGACATGTTGTCCCACTCCTTTGTGTCAGGGGAAGAGGGAGGAGGAAAGGAGAAGGTCCAGAGGTGTGGAATATTGCATTTACTCTCAAATTTTTTCAGACTATTTCTTTTCCCTTCTTCCTTGGCTGTTAATTTTTTTTCCTTTGCTTTTTAAAAAAATATATTTACCATAAGGAAGGGCTCTCTGGGAGGGAAAAAGGATATAATGGCAAAGTTTAGGTAATATAACAAGATAAAATCATTTAAAAAAGACTACAACAGAATAAATGATATTCAGAGTTCTTAAAAATATTAGTGGAACACTTCTAACTGGATGTCCCATAGCCTTCTTATATTCAGTATATCCAAAACAACTCATTTCTCACCCCAAATCATCCTCCCTTCTGAACTTCCCTGGTACCATGGAGGGCACCAACACACCCCCAGGCAGCCAGGTTCCCAGGTCTCAGACTTGATTCCTCTCTCGTTCTCCCCACACATCCAATCCATCACAAAGCCACCCTCCCTCTGCCACATCTCTCGTACACAACTAATTCTCTCTGCTCCCACAGCCACCACTATAGTCCAAGCCCTCATTACCTCTTACTTGGCCTACTGAAATAGTAGTCCAACTGGTCTCCCTGCCTCAGGTCTCTCTGCTGCCAAGCATGTCTGAGTATGTCACTGCTCTGCTCAGCGAGCTGCAATTCTTTCTCTTTACTCAAGGATCAAATATAATGTTCTCTGTTTGGCCTGGCCCCTTCCAATATTTTCCAATATTTTCAGTCCTGCTACTCTGTATTCTCATCCACACATTTTATATTGCAACTACGTGGAGTTATCTAACTGCAGTTCCTCCAACACAACATTTTCTCCCATCTTTGCCTCAGCACTTGTGTTATTTAGTCATTTTTCAATCCTGTCTGACTCTTCATGATAGTTTTTGGGGTTCTCTTTGCAAGGATAGTGGACTGGTTTGCTATTTCCTTCTCCAGCTCCTTTTGCAAATGAGGAAACTGAAGTAAGCACAGTGAGAGAAGTGACTTGCCCAAGATCATGCAGCTAGAAGTGTCGGAGGCCAGATTTGAACTCAGGAAGATGAGTCTTCCCAATTCCAGGCCCAGTGCTCTGCACACTATGGCACCCCCTAGCTGTCATGCCTCAGCATTGGTTGTCCCCTATGCCTGGAATGCTCTTCCCCTCTCCACTCAGCTCCTTAGTTTTCTTTGCTTTTGGTGTTTTATACTTACCCTATTAAACACAGGTAACATCATATAAAGTTTTTCTTCTTGTTCTTTCTGAGTCATATGCCGAGGAGGATGACAGAGCTCAGTAAAGAGGCGCCGAAGGTGCATCAGTCCTAAAGCATTGTCCTGTGGGCTGCACTCTTCCTGGCGAGGCCGGCCCATAATCCTCTTCACCATATTCATCTTGGCCAGTTTATAAGTATCACCAGAATCCTGAAAGGACAAGTTAAATAATATTAAGTTAAAACAAAACCCACATACCAAAAAAAAAAAAAATTAGCTGTAATACATCACAGCCACAGTCAAAATGTAAAAAAAGATTTTCTGCCAATTTTACACAATTTGTCCCACCTAACTATAGTTGATGACTGCCCTTTTTTATAGTTCAAATGACCTTTAAACTAGATCAACCAACAAGTGTTAATGAAGAACCGATTAACTGTCTAGAAGTTCTTTTTCCATCAGTAAACGAGATAGAAAAAGCAAAGGCTACTTATAATAAAAATTGCATGAAAGGAGTATTACAGCAGATTATGAACTGAACCTCTAAGAAAACTATACTGCTCAGAGAACTCTTATTGAGTCGCTGATGACTATGTCAAAAATAAGCCCAGATACAAATTAATCAGAACAATAAAAAAAAAATAACAAAGATCTCTAAATGGTTTATAGATATCATGTTAAAAAACCTAAGTGAAACACAGGCCTGTGGACAATATTTTCTACTGTTAGCATGTTTTTTCTATTTCTAAGAACAAATGTCTAGAAGAAAAAAAAAAACCCTGACAAATTCATTCAAATCAAGAAAGCTTAAAATTGAAGTCTATTAATAAGAACTTGTCTTAGAACTTAGTTTATTTTTAAAAAGCAAGCCCAAATAGTAATATCCCATTATGAAGCATTTTTTCAGAATCACAGAATTTTAGTGTTGAAATAGTTTCCAAAAGAAATCTCCACTACAATACACCTGAGAAGTGGCCATCCAAACCTCTGGTGAGGGAAGACTGACAAAGGGGAGCCCCAAACTCCCTTTCCCTGCAGCACTTCTGTTGGTAAGAACTCTTCTCAGGTTTCTCCTCTGGCTCCTGGCTCTCTCTCAGAGAACTCTCAGACTCTCTGCCTCACTTCAGATGAGTCAAGGCCTTATCAGTAAGATGAGAGGATTACATTGGGTGACCTAGGAGGTCCTTCCTGGTGATCCTTACATCACAGGGACAATCTTTTCTCCTCAAACTTCCTACCTTTCCATTTTCTTTCAACAGAGGGTCTTCCTTGTCTCCTATTTTACCAAGAAAATAGACAGGCAAACTGTGATGCATTTTTTCTTCTTCCCTATACTATACTTCAAAAGTCTTAATGACATCCCCACTATCTCTTCCTTTGCTCCAGTCTCTGGTGAAGAGATAGCCTTTCTCTTCCCCAAGGCTCACCCCCTCAGAACGGTCCCTTTGCTTCTACAGCCATGTCTAGGCCTCACTCACAGACTTACAAAGTCTTCCTTTGCCCCAGCCTATCACAGTCAAACTCCACCAATGTTATCTTGCCTGTTTTCTCCCTCCAGTAGAGAAGGATAAGCCTTCACCACTAACTGCCACCCACAGGGCAGGTGAGATAGCATAGGTAGAAGTAGCAAGGCCTCCTGCAGGAGACAGAAGGCAACATGTGCCAACCCAATCTTGACCATCATCAGACTGTGATGGAGCTATCTCAGGAGCCTGAACCCAAAAGCCTTGGAAACAGCAATGCTTCCAGCCCAGTGCCCTTGGCCATCATCCTGAGAAGCCACCCCCAAGAAGATGTAGCCTGGCCATTGTTCCTTCAGGTGCTATAGCCACAGCTACTAAAGAACAGAAAATAAAATTCTTGCCACCAAAGGCCTTGGCACTATCAAATAGCCCAACATCAGAAATTGATATGATTTTATCAGAAGAAATGACATTAAAGAAGAGGCATCTACATCTGCTTAGCTACTGCACCCAAGGACAAAGGGATATTTCCATCTAATTTGCAACTGAAACATACTCCCCTATTAGAGTAAGAGCTCTACTCTCTAGCTTTTCTACTGATATCCCCAGCACTTAGCTCAGTGCTTTGCACAAGGTAAGTACTTAATAAATGCTTTATTCATTCACATATACAGCGGGGAAATCATCTGCATAATTGTTGGTGATAACTGAACCCAGGGGAGCTGATGAGATCACCAAGCACAACAGTATAAGTGAGAGGAAAAAAAAAGAGAGCCCAGCACAGACACAAGGGAAAATCCAAGTAATCCAAGTTCAATGGGCACAACGTGGCCAGAGAACCATCAAAGGACAGTGAGGAGGTGAGCTTAGGTAGATGGGAGAACAAAATGTCACCAAAAACCCAGGGAAGAACTATGCAGGAGGAGGTGATCAACACTGCAAATACTGCAGATATCCAGGACCAAGAAAAGGGTAATAGATTTTATAATTAGTAAATCACTGATAATTTAGAGAGAATGGTTTTAATTAAGTGATGAAATCAGAAGCCAGAATGCAGAGGGTCTGATGAAAGTGAGAGGGAGAGAAAAGGGAGGCACCAAATCAAGAGCATTTTCTCAAGAAGTGTAGCCAATGAAAGAGAAAAGAGATGAGAGTCAAAGCAAAAAGGGAATCACCATGAAAGATCAGGAAAACACGGGCCTGTTTGTAGGCACAAAGAAGGAGTTGATTGGTAAGCAGAGCCTGAACAGAAGAGACAGAAGAGGGATGACAGTAGGGAAATATGCTGAAGAAATCAAGGGGATAAAATCAAGAGTACAAGTACAAGAGTACTTGTTAGCTTTGGCCACAATGAAGGAGGAGACAGCAGGGAAAGTTTTCCAAATGATTTGATACAAGAGAAGGAAAGACAAGGGAACCCTCAGTCAATGGCCTTGACTTTTCGGGTGAAATATGGGAAACTGAATGAATGGCTGAGAAGATGGGGTAGGATGCTATGAGAAGCTGAAGGGGAGATGACAAGGTCTAAAAGAGTCACTTGGGGGAATAGGATAACAAACTGATTAAGAAGGAAAAGAATAGGGCCAGTTGTGATTAGGTAACATCAGCATGATTTTGTCATTTCCTCAAGCTCCATTCAGGAGCAAGTGAACAGGACAGGAAGAAGATCATGAGAGTAACCCAGGGGTGGGGTTTAACAAATGATTGGTAATAGGACAAGGAGGCAAGGAACTGAAGAGTAAAGGATAGTGTTTAATTGAGTAGGTTCACCAAAGGATCAAGAAGAGAAAGAGAGGAGAGGACCTGAAAGAACAGAGGGATGGAAGGAATGAAGTTCAGGGTGAAGACAAAGAACTGTGCAAAGTCACCAGAGTCTGGAGGACAGAGTGAAGCTGGTGACCTTGCACAGCCTTGATTTGTTTAAATCCAATTCACTTGCAAGTTATGACATCACCTTCCCGATGTCATGGATCTCTTCAGGAATGAAGTACAAACGACAACATCTATCTAATAATAAAATGTTAATATGGTACTTTTAATCATTTATTTAAATGATCAACCATGTATTTAGCATCATGAGGTTGTATTACATATCTTTAAGAGATAGGAATCCCCTAAATTAAATAACAAAAGGGTTAAAACAAAAAAATGCTTTAAATTAAGATTATATGTTAAACAATGGTAAATAATTAATACCTTCATACTGCTCATCTAGAAAATCAGAAATAACTAATTAAAGCACAAAAAATATGTAAAATATTATGCTAAATAGCTAATAAGTACCTGAAAGCTTTTTCTCCCTTTTCTGCCTTGAATTATAGGGAAAAGGAAAAAAGAAAAAGCCACATGCCCCAGAAAATCTTACAATTATTATTGCAAAACATGAAATAGAATCTCAGTATTTTAATTTTTATTTAAAAAGTCTGAAATACCAAATAATGTGACATGGGTGGCAAGGTGGAGTAGAGAACAAGGTTGTTCAACTACTACATTGCCCTTTTCACTCTACTAATTCATTACTTCAATCTCTGCTTTGCATCTGCTACCCCACCTGGTTTCAATTCCAGGGAACAAGATGCTCCTCCCAGAAAAAGCTTTTCACTTCTAAACTCAGCGTTATGCTGCTAACTCAAGCCTTGATTGACATCACTTCCCTCAGCATTCTCTCTCATCTGACTGAAGGGCTGGAGAGCTGCATATCAAACTCCTCCCAATGCCTTCCTTTATAAAGGACAGAAACCAGACTCAACTCACTCAATTTGGAATCTGCTGCTCTGCCTAGTTTCACCTGCACTGAACATAATGCTCCCCTATTAGGTACCCCTTAGTGCCTTTGCCCACTCTTCACTGATTCCTTTTGTGTCTTGTCTCCCCCTTTAGCTTGTAAGTTCCTAGAGCGCAAAGACTTTCTTTTCATTAAGTGTATCTATGGCCCTTCACACAGTGCCTGGTACACAATAGGCCCTAAATAAATGTCTGCCAGTTTGGATTAGATTGCTTAAATGAAATGAACGAGTACGTTGTCATCACCAATGGCTAGGCTATGAACTAGACACTGGGGATACAAACACAAAACTAAAGAGTCCCTGCCCTCAAGGAGCTTATAGTCTATTGGAGAGGAGGGTGGGCAAGGGAAAGGACAATGGGTACACACATACATATGACCCTGAATCCCTCCCATAAATACATACATATATATATATACATATATATGTGTGTGTGTGTGTGTATACACACCTCTTTCTTGTGTATCTATACAGATACACACACACATACACATGCACACATATACCCACATTTACTTTTCTCACTTTCTATATATATAAACATATGTATGTATATATATATAGCGTGTGTATACATATACATAAATATATACACATACATACATACCTCTGCATACAGATACCTTTCTATACATACACACCTCTCTATACATACACACGTATATACCATACCTTTAATATACATATATGAATTGGTAATTAACTTATGAAATTATGAAATAAGGGCAGGCACACCCAGTTCTTTGGACACTAGGAAAGACTATGATGGCAGCAGGAAATACAGTGGCAATCACACTTTGACAGGCAGAGAGGCTATGCCGGCAAACAGCACAAAAGTACAGGAGATAAATG
Source organism: Phalanger gymnotis (assembly GCA_028646595.1). Lineage (NCBI taxonomy): Eukaryota > Metazoa > Chordata > Mammalia > Diprotodontia > Phalangeridae > Phalanger > Phalanger gymnotis. Next base: position 302,583,361 of record CM053623.1, read on the forward strand.
GCTAAAGGGGTTCAGAGGTGCGGGGACAGGGGATGTAGTGGCAGAGAAAATCAGGCAGTGGTAGGAAGGAGGCATTGGGGGGGGGGGGAGATTGAGAATATCATTCCTGTAACCATGGATTGGTGATGAAAGTACTTTGCGGCATGGACCCTTAGGAGATGGAAAAGGGCAGGGGGGGATGCAGGGGAGGGGGCTTGCAGGAGCTTGAGGTTTCATTTCATGCATTGGTCGGGGGAACAGACAAACTCCTACTTGTGCCACCTCAAAGTAAGTTCATTAATATATCCAAATCATTTCAAAGTTGTCAGTAAAACTTTAAAGTTAACATGTGCACATCATATCAAAATTATCAGCACCATTTGGTGATCTGCTAGTCTTCTGGAACTTGTCTAAATTTTACATCATAGGACCAAAAGGCCCAATGGCAAAACCTAGATGGTTTCTGCTGATTCTGTACACATTACCAGGATGTGATTTTTGGTTAGTATACAATACAATTAGTAAATAATGCCCCTTTGATCTTTAGGAAAGTTTGTACATGACCCTGCTAAGGAGGAGACATGATAGAGAACCAAAAAATATAAATAATAATTACACACACACACACAAAGAATGGTAGAGTATCTATGTATTCACAGGAAAAATTAATATAAGACCTAATTTTTAATGGGCCTTATTTAATTGGTGCAGAGTTCCTGCTGAGGAACTTTCTCTACCATCACAGATCAGCACCTTCTCTGTAACTTAGTCTTAGAGAGGTAAACTGTCTTTTGCTCAGTATAACATAACCAATATGCATCAGAGTTGCCCAGCTTCACAGGGTCAATATGTGTCAGAGCTGGGACCTGGAATTAAGTTTTCTGAACTCAAGTCATCACTCTATCCACTACACCAACACTGACTCTGAAGACGTAGCTATGAAGAATATGATTAATTCTTTCAGACTCAGATTAATCTGACAATGATAAATAAGAATGAAACCAAGGATCTGAAGAGAAGGTTAAAAAATTTCGTATGAAAAACTATTGGTGATTAGTGAATGGGAATGTTCAAGAGCATACTGATTTTTCAGCATTGCACAGCACATTTAACAAAGCTGACCATGGGCCAAGGCTTGAATGTAACTGTTGCAAATTAGTGAATACTGTTGCAAAGATAGTAAATAAAATATTAGCAAAGAGGTTACAAAATATATTTTTAAAAGTTTTACTTTGTTTAGGTGGAACTGACCAGAGTTAACCAGAAATACAAGAAATGGTAAGGGTTAGGAAAAATATACATGCAGAAAATCTTTTTGTTCTTTTCATTAATTAGTAAAATTCAACTTTTGGTTTAGTATTCTTTAGTTGAAAGGTTGCAGAGCAGCCCAGCTGTCCCACAGACCAGCAAATATCTGCAAAAAGCAATGATAAAATAAACCAAAGAGGAACAAAATAAAATTCCTCCATACAACCCAGAGTGGCAAAAAACAAAATAAAATGAAAGGATGAAGAGAAGCCTGTAGAGGCTAGAAGAGACATTGCCCAAGGTAGCCAGAGAAAGCACTGGCAAAACTGTTCTGGGAAAGGGATCAGACCAAGAAAGCCAGCACAAGCCATGAAATCTTCCAGCACTGAGAGAGGTATCATGCCAATGAAGAACTCTGGTAAACAGCTCTGAAGTCAGCTAACACTCTGAACAAGCAGGTTCCCAAGGGGATCGAATGCCATCACAAGCATCAGTAATAGGGACCTGACTGCAAATCCCAACCTTGCCTTGTGAAAAACAAGTGAGCTCTAGAAGCTGCCCCTGTATGTCATCAAGAGGTGGCCCAGCTGTGAATGGCAGGGGGAAGACTAGCTGCCCACCTTTCGAAGCCCATGGTGCCCATGGCAGAAGACTTTATAAGAAGCTAGAGAGAAGAGCAATCACTAATATCCAATAGGGAGACTAACAAAGGACAGAGTCAAGTCCCAATAGAGAATTGTGCAAAGATAAAGTGTAGACAGCCCAAGCCAGCACCCAAAGGGGACCACCATGAGCAACAGACAGAAGACAGGAACTGACAAAGGCAGTGCCAAGTCAGAAAACCTCTGTCTTCAAGGGGCCAAAGGAAATTAAGACAAACAAAAGAAAAAGACTTGTTCTGCTTTGAGACGAGAAAGAAAACGGAAAAAAGAAATATTCTAAGGCAAAAACAAGGAAGAAGGAGAGAAAAGGAATATTCTAAGGCAAAAATGAGGAAGGGGAAGGAACTGGCTTCTAATGATTAAGTTGCCTCAGTATATAAACAAGGAGGTAGAAGATGGGAGGGCAAACATTCTCACTCTTATCTGAACTGGGCACAAACACATGAAGATATTGGTATACGAATACATTAAATAAGAAAAAAACAGAGGGCAGGGAGTGAGAAGGCAGGTTTAAAAGGGAAAGTGATAACAGAAAAGAACAGATCATTTCAATAGCAACATTTTACTGGTGTTGTTATATGGTAGTAAGATGTAGTCCATTGTTGCCTCTCAAGAAGTAAAAATGATTAATTACCACACAGAAGTCCATGGAAAGGGAGGAGAATGTATACATATGTAAACAAGGGAGTCTGAAGAACAGGATGTCAAGAAGGAACTGCATAGTGGAGGAAGCTCTCAAAAAGGGCAGCAGACTTCCAGTTCACATAATCATTAAGAAGGCAGACCAGACATTTTCTTCAATTCCCCAAACCTCTCCAAAACATATATTATGAGCCAAAGATAAAGTAACTTCAGCTGTTTCCATGGTCTAGGATACCAACAACCCTAAATGTTTAAAAAAACAAAAATCCAAACCCCAGAAAATGATGCACACTGACTGAGCTCACTTGGCACCCTTCCCTAACCTCCCACACTACCTGCAGCAAGGTTGTACTAGCAGACCCAAGGACTTAATACAGGCTTCCATCAAAAGCCACTGCCACACTCTACTCTCCCCCGCCCCCCCCCCACTCCTTTTTTCCAGTGCCCTGGAGCCCCCAGCTCCAGGCTGTGAAAGTTTGCTCAGGTTTCAACATCAGGCCTGCCGACAGCCTTTCAGGATCAAAAGCCAGAAGCACCAGTCCCACAAAACTCTGAACTGCCAGTGTGGGGAAAAGTATACTCTGAACTAGTGATGCTAGGCCACAGAACTGAGGAACAGAGGGAATGGGACAGGTCACCAGGGCAGGGAACCCTGCATTTGAGGGGCTGTGCAGTACTCCACCAATCCTGAGGGAAAGAGCATAGTACTCAACTAGGGCCACTTCTTACCACCCAAAAGTCACCTGGGGCAGAGAGCTAAGCTGGTGAACTGTGAATTACCCAGTGTGGGAGGAGGTTGAGACATTTTGAGATCCAGAACCTAGACAAACCACAACCACAGAGAAGGGGATCAGACAGTGAGTAATAAGGAAAATAATGGGGGGAATAGACTGAAAATACCAAAGATCTCAGGAAGAAGAAATCTCAAAGACCTTGAACATAAACAGATAAATCAACAGGAAAGACAGGAACAACAGAAGGAAATGTAGCCTTCATATCTAGTAAATGAGTTTGGGTATCTGAACACAAATATATGCACTCGTTATGTAAGCAAAATACACAGATCTTGAAGACAGGGTGAATAGACACAACCTAAGAATCATAGGTCTCCTGGAAGAACATGACAGGACAAAAAACCTTAACATCAAAATAAAGGAAATAATAGAAGAAAACTACCCAGAACTTCTGAACACAAAAAATCTAGTAATAATTAAACAAAGTCACAAATCATCTCCAGAAAAAAAGAAAAACAAAAAAACCAAGGCTGCAAACTCCAACACATATAGTGGTTAATTTTAACAATTTAATTCAGAAACAAGTTGAGCAAACCATTGGGAGAAAGCCCTTCAAATACAAAGGGAAGGACATTTGAATAACCCAAGACTAATCTGCATCCACTAGAAAAAGGAGGAGGGAATGGTATGATGTGTTCCAAGAGCACTGGAGCTCAGGACACAGCCCAGGGTGACCTTTCCTGCAAATCTGAGCTTCCCTGTACAGGACAAAAGATGAATGTTCAATAATAAAGGAGTTTCAAACATTTTTAGTTTAAAAACAACAGCAGCACTGAAAAGATTGTTTCCTGAACACTCCTAACAACAGCATTGCAGGAGGTGTAAACAAATGCACACAGCAAAAGCACCAGATTGACAATAGAAGACCCATAAGAGATTTCCTTCTCACTGTATACAAGTAGACAGGAGTGAAGGCAGAAATCTGTTGTTCAGCTGAAGAGGCAGACAGCAGGGGCATTGTGGCCAGAAGCTTACCTACCCATTCCCCCTACAGGTGAATGCTTCTTTTGTGGGACTACATTATAACATGAGAGGAAACATAAAAGAGGGAGGAAAACAGAGGGATAGAGAAGTAAGGGACACACTAAGGTTCAAACAAGGTTTAGCAATGAGAGGAAGGTGATGTCTGTGGTATCAGAAGAGCACACAGGGGAGCAGAAGATTGAAAAGGGGAAGGAAAGAATGAGGCCTTACTCTGGAGGTGAGAGGGAGTTCCATTGATGAGGGGGTAAAGGGAGGTGAGAATTTCACACACAGAAGAAAAGGGGAAGCTTTGGGATAAACCCTACAAGGCAGTGTGTCAGAAAGAGTCTAGAAAGCACAGTCTAGAATTGATACCTTGAAAATTTGACTGTATATTGAGAAAAGAAGAGAGACAGGATGATTAGAGGGTTCATGAAATTAAAGAATGAGGGTCTAGAGTGACTAGAAAGAGAAAATGGATAATGCAGAGAGTTAAATTCTTTCTAAAAAGTAGCACAAAAAATGAAATAAAAAAATTAACAGGACCAAATAAAGGAAAGGAGAAACATCTACTTGACTGAAAGGAAAAAAGAGGGTGGAGGAATATATAATCAAATAAAAGCACAGAGGAACTAATAAACAAAATCCTAAAGGCAAAAGAGTAGCAAATAAGGGGGTGGGAGTGAGGTTTGGGGAATAAAACCAAATAGGGTCACCATAAGAAAAAAAGATTAAAGTAACTGAAGGAACATTATACTCTGTTCATAGCAGAAGAGGAAAAAAATCATAACCAAAAATAATCATTTTAGAGACACGTGGAGAAAAATGTAAACCTAAGCCTTACAAATTTAAATGTGATTAAATAATCCAAAAAAAAGAAAAAGAATGATGAGATCGATAAGAACACAAACCATGCAATCTCTTGTTTACAAGGAATGCATTTTTAAAAAACAAAAGTGATAGAAAAAAAAATTGAGGGGATAGAAAATTTTACAATGCATTATGTGAAATTTTTAAAAAGCAGGAGTTGACATCATGCTATCATACAAAGCAAAAAAGCAAAGATTCAAAAAAGAAAAAGGGCTAAACAAGGAAACTATATTATGCTGAAAGGAACTACAGACAACAAACCACTATCAATTATAAATTCCAAATGTTTTAGTATCCAAATTCATACAGTAACACAATACTGACAGGAGATTTCAATATCCCACTATTAGTTGTGGATAAATCTATCAGAAAGATAAACAAAAGGGAAAATGTGGAACTAAACAAGTTTCTAAAGAAACTAGAGTCAAAAGATCTATGGCAATTTTCTAAATGGGTCAGCAAAAGAATATATATATATATATATATATATATATATATATGTAACTTCTCCGCTGTACCATATGGAACTCTTACAAAAATTGACCATGTACTAGGGCAGAGACACTGCAAACAAATGTAAAAATGCAGAAAGTCAATACATCCTTCACTGACCACAATGCAATAAGAACAGAATTTAGTTTAGAGACAATAAACAAAAAATATAGACCCAAGCTAAGACTTAACAATGAAATCCTAAATAATGAATAGGCCAAAGAACAAATCATAAAAATAACTATGTAAAAGAAAATGGTAACGAAACACCATTACAAAATTTCTGGGATTCAGTTAAAACAGTTCTCAGAGGGGGAAACATATCCTTCTAATAATATGTTAACAAAATAGAAAAAGAGATTAATGAACTGAATATTCCCTTTTAAAATTTAAAAACTGAGAAATACACAAATCTAAAATAATCACAAAAGAAGATATGATTTAAAAAGAGGAGAGCAGAAAATCAAATCAATAAAATAGCATACAAGCAAGGTAAAATCACAAAACTAAAAGAAATAAGAATAACTAGAACTTATTATATGCTAACAAAACTGAGAACACAAAAGAAATAGAGGAATATCTTCAAAGATATAAAATACCTCGAACACAAAAATAGAGATCTTAAATAAACTGATCTCAGAAAAGGAAAAAGAGCTAGCTATAAAAGAATTATCAAAGGAAAAAAAACCACCTGGACATGATGGATACATAGGAGAATTCTATCAGACTTTTAAAGAAGAGTTAGAGCCCATACTTAACAAATTATTCTCAAAAATTAGGAAAGAAAGCACCAATCATTTTATGAGATAAATACAGTCCTAATAATCTAAATCAGGAAAGATATAAACATAGTAAGAAATTTACAGGAAATACAAGCAATGAACATTGACTCAAAAATTTTAAACAAATTCCTACAAAACTACAGCAATTTATCCAAGAAGTCATTCCATGATGGTCAAGTGGGACTAACACCAGGGATTTGAAGCTTGTCCAACATTAGGAAAACAAAATATTAAAAATCAAATCATCCAAAACCACATGATCAACCCAACAGAAGGAGAAAAAGCCTCTGACAAAGTACATCACTCTTTTATGCCTAAAAAAACCCAAAACTCTACAAAGCATAGGCTTAAAGGAACTTTTTAAAATAAAACTAAAAGTAAACATCGTATGCAATGGGGACATATTAGAACTTTTCCAATAAATACGGGGTAAAGCAGAGTGCACACTATACCCACTACTATTTGATATAGTTCTGGAGTTTGTACCAATAGCATTAAGACAAAAGAAAGGAATTAAAGGAATAAAGATCCACAAAGATACTGAGACAATTAATAACTCCAGCAAAGCTGCAGGCTACAAAATAAATCCACAAAAATCAATAGCATTTCCACATAGTAACAAAACACAAGAAGCAATAATTGAAAGGGAAATCTCATTCCAAATAACTTTAAAATATATAAACTATATGGGGATCAACCTCTCAAAGCACACAAAAGACTGGTATAGATTCAATTACAAAGCACTCCTTAAAGAAATAAAGAACAACTTAAATAACTGGAGAGATATTCATTGTTCATGAGTAGGTTATGCCAAAATAATAAAACTAATACTACCAAAATTAATTTATACTGTTAATAATATACCAATCAAATTAACAAGAATTAGAAATTGAGGGGATGCCCATCAATTGTGGAATGGCTAAACAAGTTGTGTTATATGAATGTGATGGCGTACTATTATTCGATAAGAAATGATGAGCAGGTGGGTTTGAGAAAAACCTAGAAAGACTTACATGAAATGAATGATGCTGAGTGAAGTGAGCAGAACCAGAAGAACACTGTGCATAGCAATAGCCACATTGTTCAATGACTGACTTTGATCAACTCAGCTTTTCTCAGCAATACAATGATCTAAGACAATTCCAAAAGACTCACAACGGAAAATGTTATCCACATCCAGAGAAAGAACTATGTAGTCTGAATGCAGATTGGTGCATACTATTTTCTCTTTTTTTGGTTTATTTTTTCTTTCTCACGGTTTTTCCTTTTTGTTCTGATTCTTCTTGCACAACATGACCAATGTGGAAATATTTAATATGATTGTACATGTATAGCCTATATCACATTGCCTGCCATCTTGGGGAGGGGAGAAGTGATGGAGGGAGAAAATATTTGGAACTCCAAATCTTATAAAAGTCAATGTTGAAAACTATCCTAACATGTAATTGGAAAAAAAAAATGAAATACTATAAAAAAATAGAAATCAATAACCCAGTGTTTGATAAAGTGGAAAACACAAGTTGCCTTTCTGATAAAAACTGCTGGGAAAACTGAAAAGCAGTCTGGCAGAAAATAGGCTTAGACCTACACCTTACATACTACTCCACAATACATTCTAAATGAATATTTGGCCTTAATATTAAAGCTTACGCTATTAAAAAAAATAGAAAAGAAACAAATCATATACCTCTCACAGCTATGGGTAAGAAATGTATTCTTAATAAGGTAAGAGATAAAGTCAATTACAAAAGATAACATAGATAACTGATTACTTGAAAATTGAAAAGTTTCTATACCAACAATATTAATGCATCAAGGATAAGAAAGGAAGTTTTTGGATGGGAAAAAAAATCTTTGTTATAAAAAAAGGAACTGCATATTAGGAAAGAAGATGGGCTAGTTATTTGGCAAGAACAAAGGTTGAGAGGAAACAGCTAGAACACTCTATTGGTACGCTCTCTATTACATAGTTGAACTAGATTTCAATGTGTGAGTTCTTTACCCGGAAAGTAAAACCTCAAGGTTCCCTACTTTCTCCTAAAGAAAAAAAAACAAACAAACCGAAAAAACCAAAAACAAGCAAAAATCCTCTTTCTTGAAATGAATTTACTGAATTAATAACCAACCATTGGAACCCTCAAATGTTAGCACTCACATGTCAGTACTATAACTTTTTTTAAAAAGCTCCTTTCAGGGGCAGCTAAGTAGTGCAGTGAATAGAGCACCAGCCCTGGAGTTAGGAGGATCTGAGTTCAAGATCCTCCTAAAAAGCACACTGCTCTAGTGCTGATTGAAATTAAATTGGTCCAATCATTCTAGAAAGTAATCTGGAACTATGCCCCAAAAGACAGAAAATTGTGCTTACCTTTTGACCCAGCAATATCACTATTAGACCTGAAATTATCCCTTAGCAGAACAAAGAAAAAGGACCCACATATATAAAATTACTTACAGCACCTCTTGGTAGTAAAAAAAACAAAAACAAAACCTGCAAACTAATAAAGGGATGTCCATCTACCGAGGAATGGCTAAACAAAATATGTATGGTATATGAATGTACCATAATACTATTTCACCATTAAAAAAAAATGACAAAATGGATAGTGTCATAAATGTATGACCTAACTACAGAGTACAGTGAACGGAACCAGGAGATCAATGTATGATGAAAATATTGTTAAGAAAAAAAAAAACAGCTCTGCAGCATTGGCATGTTTTGATCAATATAAGGATTAAACCTGATCCCAGAGGAATAATGATGAAGCACACAATCCATCTCTTGACAGAAAAGTGATGGACTCAAGAAGCAGAAAAACACAATTGTTTTTGGACACAGTCAATAGTGGGATTGTTTTCCTTGAATATGCCTATCTCCTTGAATGTTTTAAGGACTATATTTTTTTCTGAATTTTTCAGGGGGGGCAGGGACAGGGCAGCAAAAAAAAGTCACTGAGATATCTTTTTTTAAATAGAAGAAAACAGAAGGGTAAGGGAAAAACAGAAAACAAGAGCAGCTTTGAAAGCTAAACATTGAATCCATAAAATACATAAAAGGTAAGCTACACATAATAGAGAATTGTTTGATGAACAGTTCTCTTTGCTGTTCTACATATATAGAAATGCTGATTTTATTTGGTTTTTAGTAAAGTTCAGAATAAAAATGATTTAAAAATATATTTCTGTCTTGCAAATCAAGCTGTCTTTTTTTTAAGTTGCAAAGTCAAGTCAACTAGCATTTATTAAGAGCCTACTATCAGGCACTGTGCTAAGCACTTACAGCTACAAAAAAAGGACAAAAGACAGTCCCTACTCTAAAGGAGCTCACAGTCCAATGGAAACAACATGCAAACAAATACGGACAAGAAAAACAAAACCAAAGGATAAGCTGGAAGTAGTCTTAGAAGAAAGGCACTAAGATGAAGGACTAGGAAACGTTTCTTAACAAAAGGTGAGACTTTATCCAAACCTTGAAAGAAACCAAAGAACCTAGGAGACAGAGATAAGGAGAGAGTTGGGGAGTGAGGGGCAGCCAGTGAAAATGCTGGGAGTAGGAAAATGGAGTGTCTTATGAGGAATATCAAGGAGGCCAGTGTTAGTGCATCAAAGAATACATAGAGAGGAGTAAGGTGCAAGAAAGGAAAAGGACAGGTTATGAAGGGCTTTAAAAGGGAAGTAGATAATGTTTTATTTAATCCTCAGGTTAACAAGGGTTTATTGAAGGGGTAGAAGGGAGATGTGGTCAGACCTGTATTTGTACTTTAACAAGATCAATTTAACAGCTGAATGGAGGATGGACTGAAGGAGTGAGAGACCTGAGGCAGAGACCAAGCAGCACTATACCACAATAATGGTGATAAGGACTTGACACCAGGATGGTAGCAGTGACAGGAGATATCGAGAAGGAAGAAACAACAGGATCTAACAATAAATTGGATAGTGTCCTGCAAGTCTGGGTGACTAGGAAGATGGTGGAGCATTTGACAATAACAGGGAAGTTAGGAAAATGGGAGGTTTTGTGGGGAAACTAACTTCAGTTTTGGAGATGGTGAGTTTATACTATCTATGAGACATCTAGTTTGAGATGTCCAACTGGCAGTTGGAAAGTCAAGACTGGAGGTCAGGAGAAGGGTCAGAGCTGCTCAAGGAGATCTGGAAGTTATATGCATAGAGATGGTGACTGAATTCATGGGAATCAATGAGATCACCAGGTAAACAGTACAGAAGATGAGGGCCCAGGACAAAGTGCTGGGGTATACTTACAGTGAGAGAGCATGACTTGCTTTCTAAGATCCTGAAAAGATCTGACTGAAAAGGAACGGTCCTATAGGTAGGAGAACCAGGACAGCAGTGTCATGAAAGCTTAGAGAGAAGAGAGGATGAAGGAGGGGGTAGAGAAAAAACAACTATGGATCTATCTCCTAACAGTTCTTAAGAAAGCACTATTACTCACAATCTACCTGGCTTTGTGCCATTAGAACTAATGAATATTTATAAGGATCAAGGAGCTACATCTTTCTATTGCTTTCCAATGTATGCATTTTCTCTCTGGGTTTCTAAATTTAACTGTCAACAACTAAAAAATATAAATATTGTATCTGGATTCCACCTTCATTACAAGAATGCACTTAGAATGAAACCAAGTTCCTTACACACAAACCTGCAGACAAGCAAGGAAGTTACTAATGCAAAACAACTATTTATTCCTTGGTTTCTCCTCCCTAGAAGGTAACATATAACCTCAAAAATACATTATTCATAATATCCCACTGTGAATGCTAAAAGCATTAGTTCCTAGATAAATGTGCTTTTATGAAATGGGCTGTTAAAACCCTTCAGCAGTTTGTAGAAAATTCTCCAATAAACATGAAAGAAATGAAAAAAGTCAAAAAACAGTGGTCCCAGCAGCAAAAGTAAGGAAACCATCTCAAAAGAGAGTAACAAAAATTCAAGTAATTAAATCTCAATATAAATTATTCAGGAAAGTAGAAGAGGGAAAAAGGGAAAATGAAAGAGGAAAATAATGTTTTTATCACCACATATACTTAGCTCAATTCTCAAAAGAATTTTTGTCTACCAATGTTTAAAAAAGGGAAACTTCACTGTTAAGTGTTTCTCCTTCTGTAAAAACAGGAAATTGTACTACATAAACACTAAAATTCCTCCTAGCTCTAACAATCTATGATCAATAACCCTGCTAACATCATTGGGATGAGAGACTAAGATAAAAAAGGTGAGTTAAAATACCTCACCTTCAAGCACAGTTTGGAAATCTATTCAAGAAACTCCCTTTAGGATTTCTACTAACACACTTGCATATATAAACACTCCATTCTTACCCATGAGTTAAGAAAGCTTCTCTCTGTGTATCATTAAGAGAAATGCATCTATAAAACTTTTATTTGCTTGGCATTATGTCTAATTTATTTCTGAAATGGCTCTATCCTAAAGAAGAAACTCCACCAAGGCTCTGTAAGAGTAGACTTCTTCCTCAAGCAAAGGTATGGCCAATAAAAGGCCAAAAAGCCTTAAAGATCAAAAAGCAAAAAATAAGATAAAACCATACTTCTCCACCAGTCAAAAGCCAAGAAGTACAAACAAAAAATTGAAAACATTGAATAGATAGAGCCCAAAAGTAATGTGAAAAATTAAGATGGACAATTAAATTATGTTGTCTTCAAGTGCAGAACAGCTTCACACGTTATACTGTGTTGCTTCTCATTTCCCAAGAGAATCCAGACAAGCATGCATGGTTTATGGGATGGGAGTACACAAAGACCACAACTTTTCACCCTTACTTAGCTATGGTACTTGGATTTTTGTGGGTATCAATGAATAAAAAAAAAGTACAAATGATCAATGACTTCTAAGTTATCTTCTACTTTTATATCAATGACTAATGTATAAATGTGTGAATTAGACTATTTCAAAACAATTTTACAATGGAGAAGGGTTTCAAAAGTAGAAAAAACTACGTACAAACAAGCTACGGACAAGACAAATTGGAAATATTCAACAGAAGGAAGATACTAGAATTAAGGGGATCAAGAAAGGTATATTATAGAGAAGGCAGGATTTTAGCTGAGATTTGAAGGGAAGACAGGAGACACAGATGAGGAAGGAAAGCATTCCTGGCATGGAGGAAAGACAGTAAAAATGCAGAAAAATCGGGAGATGGAGTATCTTATTTGAAGAATAGCAAGAAGGCCAGCGTCACTGGATTAAAGAAAACATGTTGAGGCAGTAAGGTAATAGAAAATGGAGGAAGGGAGTGTGTGGGGGGTACAAGGATAGTTACGAAGGGCTTTGAACACCAGATGATTTTATATTTGATACTGAAGGTGATAGAGAGCCACAGGAGGGGCATGTGTGTGTGTGTGCGTGTGCGCGCTTGTGCAAGAGACATGGTCAGATCTGTGCTTTAGGAAGATCACTTTGACAGCTGAGTGGAGTATGAACTGAAATAGGGAGAAATTTGTGGTGGAGAAAAAGGAGCAAGATACTGCAATATTTCAGATGTGAGGTAATAAGGGCTCATACTAGGTGAGTTGCACTGCTGGAAGAGAGAAGGGGGCAAATAAAAGATGTCTGTCACAACGATGGAAATGACAAGACTTGGCAAGATTGGATATGGAGAGGTGGGGTGTAAAACAGAATGAGGCATTGAGAATGACACCTAGGTTGTGAGCCTAGGTGATTGGGAGGAGGGTAGCACCCTCAACAATAAAGTCAAACATAAAGGTTTGGGAAGAAAGATAATGGGTTCAGTTTTGAACATACTGAGTTTAAGATGTCTGTAGATGTCTAATAGGCATTTGGAGATGGGAACAAATCTCAAGGTCAACAGAAAGGTTAGGGCCAGATAAGATGAAGATATGAAGATCATCATCATGGAGATGACAACTGAATCCAGAGGAGCTGATGAAATCACCACGTGGAATAGAATACAAAGGGAGAAGAGGGTCCAAGACTGAGCCCCATGGAACACCCATGGTTACTGAGTGTGATTTGGATGAAGATGCAGCAACAGAGATTGAGGAGTAGTCAGACTGACAGAAGAAAAACCGGGATAATTTTGACATGAAAACCAAGAGAAAAAAGGAGTACCATGGAGAAGATGGTGATCAACAGTATCAAAGGCTGCAGAAAAGCCAAAGGGATGGAGGACTAAGAAAAGGCCATTAGACTTAATTAAAAGAACATTAGTAATTTTAGAAAAAGCAGTTTCAGTTGAACGATAATGAGTGGAATCATGAAAACCTCTCACGAAATCATGAAATTTAAATCTCAACCTTTCTGTAAATTGAATGGGATCAGCATGGCTCAGGGCTTCTGACTGACAACGATGTCTAAGTCTCAAGTTACTGAGAAATCACCTGACTTACAGGAATCCAGAACTTAGAGTAGCTGGATCCACTTCTTCTCCACCACCACCTCAGCACAAGCCTTGCCAAATAAGGAAAAAGATGTTTTTCACTTCCTTGTTCCTGGGTTAGATTTCTCGTGAGATTGTGAGCCTGAACTCTACCAATGAGGGTGAAGGTCAGTGGTAGGAGGAGGATGGAACCACTAAGGTATATAGTCATGCTTCACTTCCTGTACTGTGCCTCTCCTACTAGCTCCCTGCTGGTAGTGATGACGCCCTTTCTCGCGTTTTCTGTTTCTACCAGGAGAAACCTCTGATTTTTTTATTAAATGCTGGGTGGTCTCGCCCTGCACAATAATGTCAGAAGCCAGAGTGTAGAGAGTTAGGAAGAGAATGAGGGGAAAGAAAATGGAACTATAGATGGCTTTCTCACGGAGTCCAGGCAACAAAAGGAAGGAGAAATATGGGACAACAGGTAGAAGGAATGAATCAAATGAGGATCTTATTTTAAATATGGGGGAGAAATGGAGAAGTTTATAGGTAGGAGGGACACAGTAAACAAGGAAAGATCAAAGATAGTGATAGATGAGTGAATGGGGATAACAGAAGAAGAAATCTGCCAGAGAAAACAGGATGGAATGGGATTGTTGTGAATGTAGAGAGAGCTTGCCTTGGCAAGAAAGAGAAATTTCTTCCTATGAAACAAGGGCAAAAAAAGAAATGGTGGCAAAAGGCACCTGAGAGATGGAAGTTGAGGAAGAGAATAGGAAACTTTCAGAAAATGGCCTCAGTTTCAGAGAAATGAGGCCAGGTTCTCAGCTGATTGACTGGAGGTCATGCTAATGATAAAAAAACAGGTTTTGGGGTTGCAAGAAAGAAGGAGAGGTGGAATGACAACAATTTGTGATCAGATAAGGGAGTTTCAGCATTTATAAACATAGAGCTGGAGATCTGTGGGTCAATGATAAGATCAAGATTTTTCTGTGTGCCTGAGGTGGGGTGGAGGAGTAGGTTGTGAGAAATAAGTTGAAGAACTGGGAGGTTAGGGTCTTGTCTTTAAGGAAGTATCAATATGTATGTTTAGGGCCCCTGGTATGAGGGTAGGAGTTAGAGAGGAAAAACTATGAGCCAGGTACTGAATTCACTAAGGAAAGAAGGGGAGTGTCTTAGAAGTCTATAGACTACAGTCACCAGAACTTTAATTGGGTGGTAAATATGGATTGAGTGAATCTCGAAGGAGGAAAGGTTACTGAGTGGTGAAGTGATGACGGGAGAAAGGTGAAGAGAGAGGGAGAGGGAACGACAGCAAGAGCAAGCGCCAGCCTGAAATGGGCAATAGGGGAGCAAAAAGTATTCCAGCTTCCCAACCACAACCAGTGAGTCAGGAGGAGTGAGTAAATGTGCAACCAATGCTGGAAGGGTGGCCAAGGAGACTGTTATCAGGCGGTAGCCAGGTCTCAGTTCGAAGGAGATGAAAGGAGTGGGAACAGAAAAGATTTTAGTTGTTTTCCATAATGGTTAAATCAAATTGACAGCTCCACCAACAGTCTAGCCTCCAAGACCCCCTCCGATAATTATCTTTTGTCATCCTACCAATCTGATTGGTATAAGGTAGAAATTCAAGAGTTTTGATTCTCACTTTTCTTAAGAAAGTTGGACAATGTTTTTTCAAATGGATGGTTAGTTTGTAATTCTTCATTTGAGAACTGCCTGTTAATACCCTTTGACGGCCTTATTTAATGAAATCAAATCTTTATGTGATATAAAGACTATTAGAGAAATAGGCTCCGAAAATTTTTTCCAGATTGTTTTCCTTCTGATTCTAACTATATTATCTTCCTCTGTGATTAGTTCCAATTAATCCTGTGTAAATCTTGTTTGCACATAGTTGTGTTCATGGTGTCTCCTCCACTAGAATGTGAGTTCCTTGAGGGCAGAGACTGTTTTTTTGCATTTCTCGGTAACCCTAGCACATAGCACAATGCCTGCCACATGGCTAGCATTTAATAAATGCTTGTTGACTTAATGTGACTTTATGTGTTCAGAAGATTTTTAATTTTATATGATTAAAATTGTTTGTTATATTTTATGATCATATTTATCCCTTATTTAGGTAAAAATTCTCCCCCTTGCTAGAGTTATGAAAAATCTCTTTTCTTTGACCTCCTTTATGATATAACTCTTTATCTTTCAGTCATGTATCCATTTTGAGTTTATTGTGGGAAATGACTTAAGTTGTTATTCTAAACCTCATTTCTGTAAGACTACTTTGCATGCTTCCCAGCAATTATTATCAAATAGGACAGGAGTCCTAATCTTAGTATTTAGTGTCTCTGGGTTTATCAAATACTATGACACTATGCTTGATTGCTTCTTCATCTTGTTTACCTAATCGGTTCTACTTTTTTAACCAGTATCAAAACATGTTGAAAATCATTGTTTTGGAATATAATTTGAGATTTAGGACTTCTAGGACCTATCAGTCGAGGAAGACAGTGAATGAACATTTATTAAATGCTTGCTATGTGCTAGATACCATTCTAAGTGCTAAGAACAACAACAAAAAAGGCAAAAACAGTCCCTGCCCTGAGCGAGCATTCTAATGAGGAGGACAACATGATTATGATATGATGTATACAGAGTAGATAGAAGGCAACAGGAAAGGGGAAGCCACTAGTGTCTGGGGCAATAGGGAAAGGCCGTTTGCAGAAGAAAGGGTTTGAGCAGAGCCTCAAAGGAAGCCAGGGAAGTCAAGAAACAGAAACAGAAGTTAAGGGAAGAGTATGCCAGGGGTGGGAGAGAGAAGACACAAAGGTACTGCAAGGGAGATGGAAAGGACTCTGATGTTCAAAGAACTGGAAACAGGCCAGTGTAGCTAAACTGTAGAATATAAGGTGGGGAGTAAATTGTAAGAAGACTTGAAAGACAGGAAAAAGACAGATTATAATGAATTTTAAATACCAAGTAAAGGACTTTATGTTTGATGATGTGGGTGAAAGGGAGCCACTTGAGATCAGGGTACAGGCAAATGACATGGGCAGACCTACACTTTAGAAAAACTACTATGGCAGCTCAACAGAGGAAAGATCAGAATGAACAGAGACATGAATCAAGGAGACCAGTTAGCAAACTACTGAAGCAATAGAAGAAAGCTGATGAGGGGTTAGACTATACTTGTTGCTATTTGAGTGGAGGGAAGGGAAACATATCTAGGAGATAGAGTAAAGACAGAAATGACCAGATTTGTCAGTGTACTGGATAAATGAGGCAAGAGTTGAGAGTAGAGGATGACACCAAAGTTTCAAACTTGGATAACAGGGACAATGTAAGTACTCTAGAAGACAATAAAAGAAATTCTTAAGATTTGGTTGGAAACATAAGGAGTTCTATTTTGGACATGTTGATTTTGAGATGTCTATAGTTTTACAATGTCTAAAAGGCAGCTGGAAATGTCAGACTGAAACTCAGGATAGAGTAGGGTCAGAGATCTGCAAAAAGTTGATAATTGAACCATGAGAGCTAAGTCGAACTGAGATAATTTAATGCAAAAAAAAGAAAAGCACAGGACATAATTTTGAGGAACACTCATGGTTAGAGGTCATGACAGAGACAAGGAACCAGCAAAAAGATGAAGAAAGAGTAGTAAAACAGATAGAAAGAGAAGCAGGAGACAAAGATATCCAAAAAACTAGACAAGGAAAGGGTATGAGAGGGTGATCAGTCGTATCAAACATTGCAGAGGTCAAGAAGGATGAAGGCTGAGAAAAGGCATTAAATTTCACAATTAGTGGATCACTGCTAACTTTGGAAACGGCAACTGCAGCTGAATGATGAGGTCAGAAGCCAGACTGCAGAGGATTGTAAAATCACGTGAGACAAGTGAAGTAGATGGCTTTCTCGAGGAGTTTAGTCATGAAAGGAGGAGAGGTACAGGACAACAGCTGGCAAACGTGACTGGATGAAGTGAGAGATTTTTAAGGATGGGCTTATTTATAGGCAGGAAGGAAGGAAAAGCCAGTAGACAGGTGATTTGAGGGGGACTGGGAGAGAGTCATGGGGGCAATTTGCTAGAGAAGTTAGGAATGGAGGGGATCAAGGATTCCCAGCTAGAAAGGTTTACTTTAGCAAAGAAAAGAAGGTCCACATCTTCATCTGAGATATGAGGAAAGGAGGGGAAAAGGAGAAGCTCTCAGCAAATGTTTCCATTTTTTTCTGCGACACAGAATGAAGGCCTTCAACTGAGAGGGGGAAGGAAGATGTCATGGAAGAACTTAGGAGACTTGAGAATGTTTGGAACTGAATGTGTGGTGAGACAGTGAATCAATTAGAAAGTACAAGAATGTTTGCCAAGCTGCAGTGAGAGTCCAATAGGAATGATGGAGGTAGACAATGGGGGTAGCTCCCTTCATTTTCACTTTTTTTTCATTATTTCCCTTGTAATTCTTGACCTTCTGCTTTTGCAGAAAATTTGTTACTATTTTAGCTATCAATTAACTAATCACCACATATGTGTTAACTACCTATCTGCTGTCAAGCGCTACGCTAGCTTCTGGGGATAAAAGTACAAGGAATGAAACCATCCCTAATCACAAAGAGCTCACATTCTAAAGGAGGAGACAAGAAGTACACTTGAAAATACATACAATTCAAAATTAGTGAATACAAATTATACAAAATAGTTAAACAGAAGGTAGCACGGGAATGGGAGAAGACACTGGCAATTGGAGATATCATGAAAGGTTTGACACAGAAGATGGTTCTTGAGTGGTCTTAAATCAAGAGGTACTCCAAGAGGCAGAGATAAATAGAGAGTGCATTTCAGGTATAAGGGACAGCCAATACAAAAGCACAAAGACAGGAAATAGAGCTCATATAAGAACAGAGAGAAGACTAATTTAGCTGGATCAAAAAGGACAGCAGGGTAATAAAATAGATAATGCTGATTACATGAAACTGAAAAGCTTCTGCACAAACAAAATTGATGCATCTAGGTTAAAAAAGGGAAGCAACTGAATGGAAAAATAATCCTTGTATCAAATTCATCTGAGAAGGGCTTAGTATCTAACATATATAAACAACCAACAGATATATAAATATACATATATAGCTAAAATTTTAAAAATTCCCCAATAGGTAAGTCATCAAATGATATGAATAAACAGTTCTTAAAAGAATAGCAAACTATTAATAACCATATGAAAGAATGCTTTAAATCCCTAAGAGTAATAGAACTACAAATCAAAACAACCATTAGGTTTTGCCTCATGCTAAGAAACTGCCAAAGATGACAAAAGATAGAAATTGCCAATGTTGGCAAGGCCATGGGAAGGCAGGCACACTAGTTCTTTGCTGGTAGAGCTGGGAATCAGTACAACTGGTTTGGAAAACAATTTGTAATTATGCAAATAATGGGACTAAAATGTCCCTATCCTTTGATCCATAGATTCCACTACCAGACTTCTCTTCCAATGAAGCCATTAATAAGAATAAAGTCTTCATATATCTTAAAATATTAAGCACAGCACTTTTTATGGCAGCAAAGAAATGGAAATAAAGTAAACGCCTATCTCCTGGGGAATGGCTAATATAATACTACTGTGCCGAAGAAATGATGAATGTGACGATACAAAGAAGTAGAGAAAGATCTACTCTCACAGAGTGACATAAGCAGAGTTGAGAAAATAATATACACAATGACTACAAGAATAATCAAAAGTGAATGTTGCAAAATTACCAAGAATAAGCATGACTCAAAAGAAGAGATAGGAGAAATCATCTCATCCCACCCACACCTGTTCCAAGGTGAGAGGCCCATGTGTTATACAATGCACATATTTTCAAACTTCTTCAATGTATTGATCAATTATGCCAAATTTTTCCACTCTTCCTTTTTTTTTAAAATTTTTTTAAAATTTTCATTTCTTCTATAGGATGGCTCTCAGCGGGGGCATGAGACAGAAGAGAAATACTGGGAGAAATGATGGTGGTCTAAAAAAAAGGCTGATATAAATAAAAACTTATTTTAAAAAAAAAGATTAAAGGAGAAAAGCATTAATCTCAGGAAATGAGATTATGCCCTAATTTCTCAGAATGAAACTAAATTAAGATTCTTGCTTGTCCTGCTATTTCTTGGGTCCAGTTTGAAATTCTATTATTAGCTTCCTTTGACCTAATTATCATTTTGTCTCCATTATTCATACAGTATTCTTCCTAATTTAATGATAAAGAAACAATCCACATGCAATAGGAAGGGTTGGGAATTAGAGGTGATACAGTTGTGTTCAAATCCCTGCTCTGCTAACTTGTCTCATCTTGGGGTAGATCACCCTGCTCCTCTGGACACCCCAACACCACCACCACATCTTCTGCAAAAGGAAAACACTGGACTAACTTCCCTTTCTGACTTAAATCCTATTAAGTCATACTACAGAGGTTCCAAAATTCGTTTTACACCCAAATAGGGAGCAAAGTTAATTACATAAAATTGATCCTACTCTTTGTCATTTAGGAAAAATCCACAGCTGTAGATACCACAGCTGTAGCTATTTCATTGAAATCTTTTATACTCAGAACTCAAACTTTCCATTTCCAAGTGATAGTTAAAATTTTCTAACATGTCTCCTCAATGGCATTTACATGGCTGAAGTTTCTTGAGCACAGAAAGAAAAAGAAAACAATAAGTAAATAGGTCCTGGGTTCAAATCTTAAGTCTGTTACTTACTACTACCTACGTGGAGTTCAAAACTCTCTATGTCTGTTTCCTCATCTGTAAAAGGATGAGACAAGGTACAGATTAGAGTTCCTACTGGGCTGAATGTTTAACGTTTCTGGTTTGGGTGACCTCAGACGTCTCTTCCCTCTAAAACCATGATCCTGTGACTTCTGAACCACATCCTCCAAGAGATGGACTCATCACTATGGTCATCAAGGTGAAACTCTCATTGTTATGTTCAGTCCCTATAGCTATCCCTCAGTGAATGGAGGCCTTCCTGAACTGAGATTTTTAAAGTACTTGAAAATCAAAATGTGCATTTTCCTTGAAGAAAATCTCCCCAAAGAAAAAAGATCTTCCCTGTGATCTTGCATATGATAAATATCTACATAATCAGGTTGTATCAGAACATTTTTTTCTTTTAAATACATTTTTCCCAACATTAGAAAACAATCAGATGATACCAAAGCCTTCAGCAGACTTTCAAATAAATTGTTCTGCAGCTAGAAAAATAAGACTATTTATAGTGAATGGCTGCAAAATAAATAAGTTCCCAGATTCTAGCACTTCATGACTTAGAGGATATGACAAATGTATCATCCATCTGCCTTTCGAGTAGCATTTTGCTGTGAACAGAGGGGCTGGCTTCAAAGACCAGAAGATGGGGATTCTAGTCCCACCTCTGACACATACTGGTTATGTGACTGAACAACCTCTCAGAGCTCCAGGTAATTAATGACTTTTAATGGTTGAGGAAGTTTCCTAACTCGGGAGTTCCACATATCAATGAAACTACAGGACCAGTACCCACCCTTATTTCACACAAGACGTGACTGTGGAATGTCATGTCAACATGCAGAAAACAATTACAAAACCTGGCATTACATATCAACTCAAGAGAAAAGTCTAAGCTCTAAAAAAAACATGAGCTAATGACAAAGTCTGAAAAAGTATGAAAAGACTGACCACGGACCTGCTTGCCAACTTCTAAAATGCTAGAACTGGCAACAGGACAGAATTTAAAACAAAGGCCAAGCAATTGGGCCTGCTTGTTAGCACTGTCTATCTCCAGTCTCTGTGCCTCTGCAGGCCCCTAATGTATTTCCTCCTCAGCAGTCTTAGACTCTCTAGTCCCCTTCAAACACAATTAACATTCTCTGTTCTGCTTTTCCTGATTATTCCCACTGTTATTGTTCACTCCTCTATTGAAATTTTGTATATGGGAAATTCTCGTTTGTCATTCCACCCCTTCCTCTGCACTGAAACCTTCAACCCTGTTCTCACTCCTCACTGTGACCTCCAATCCCTCCACTCCCAGTTCTCTTCCAGGCCACCACTCCTGCCCTGGCTCCCTCTCTTCCCTTCCCATCTTTATCACTTGGTCAACCAGTTCAACTCTACACTGTCTTCTTCTCTTGAGTGCCTTGCCTTGTCAATCATCAGCCTTGGATCCCCGCCATATCTGATGCCTTTGCTTCTACCCACGTGGTATGGAAAAAAAAAAGCTGGAGAAAAATCGCAAACCCATGCTGACTGTCTCCACTACAAATTTATGTTACATGACCTCAATCAGACCCTCACTCTAGAGAGGCGATCCTTTTATACCTTCCAAATTAACTCACCACAACAGCACTTCTAAACCTTTTCATGCCTCCTCAAGACTCCCATGGCTGCCCCACAATACTGTCTCATCTGATAACCTTACTTCACGCTTCATTAAAAAAAAATGAGGCCATATTTGCCTAGAGAGCCCTTTTTTCCTCTCTTCCTCATCGCATCACCAAGATGACTTCTGGTAACATGTTTCACCCCATCTCATATGAAGCAGTGGCCCTCCTCCTAGCCAAGGCAAGCACCTCTACACATACAAGTGATCCATCCCATACTGCCTTTACACTTTTGTGGCTAAACTCCTTGAGAAGGTCACCAAAATTAATGCCTCCATTTCCTTTCCTCTCACTGTCTCCTAAATAATGTGTAGACTAGCTTTGAACCTCATCATTCAACAAAACCTATTCTCTCCAAAGTTAACAATGATATTAACATTATTAATTGACAGAAACTAAGAAAGGTAAACTTACTTGAGTATATTAAACAAGGCTATATAATGACAAAGAGGTAATTATAACGGGGCAGAAGAAACAAATGTCTTTTCAATCCAAACAAATATTCTTTAATGTTGAAAAGGTATTGAGGGACTTAATTAGAGGACCTAAATTTGAATTGGTTCTATTCTTAGAGTTTTAAAATGGGAAAGAAAAGGGAAAGATTCCTAAATATAGAAAGAGAGGTATGTATAGAATTTACTATTTCGTATAATAAGGGAGCCTATAATCATGGAAGGCATTGTACAAACAGGAATCCAAAGAACCTCGCTCTTATAAGAACTGGATAAATAACTGTCGAACATGCGCACATGCATGCACATTCATATAGAGTTTGGTGTGGAAATGCATCAAGTTCAATAGTTGAATAGTCAGAGATACAGAATGGGGGAATAAGGTGGCCAAGCCAAGATGGTGGGAGAAAAAGGCAGGGTCTCACCGGAGCTCTCCTGAAAACCCTTCCAAACAACTTTAAATAATGCCCCAAAGCAAATTCTGGAGCAACAGAACCCCCCAGAAACAATTTTGCAGCCAAGACAACTTAGGTCAGCAGGAAAGGTCTATGGCACTGAGGTCAGAGTGGAGCACAGTCCAACACAGGCCCCACCCCGGCAAACCAGCAGTAGGCTGAATTGATGGTGGCAGTAGGGGTTTCTGGACATCTCAACCTATAGACAGTAAGGGGGTCAGGTAACTGGTCAGAAGGAGCTTACAGGGTCCCTTTGCTAGCACCCGTGACAGGATTCAGTCGCCCATACTTGGATCTGGTCACAGTCCTGGATGTCAGTCCCAGGGTGATGAGGAGCATACCAGAGCTTGCTGCCATGGGGGAGCTGGGACCCTGCAGTTCCAGCCTGGAAACGAGTGCTTGTGGTTGTTCACAGACCAGAGCACAGGGCAGGAGAGTAATAAACACACCTCTCCCTAGATCATGCCAACTCAGAAGAACTGAACCCTTCCCCCAGAATAAGCTTTGAAAACTGCTGTATAAAAAGCTTGAACCTTAGGATGGTACCCTTTCCACTCCACAAACAGAGCCCCACAATAGCACATTAAAAGTCAAGAAACAGGCTGGAAAAATGAGCAAAAACAAGAAAAAGATCCTGACTATAGAAAAATGACTATGATGACTGGGAAGATCAAAACACACATTCAGAATGAGACAACAAAATTAAAACTACTACATCCAAAGCCTTGAAGAAAAATATAAATTGGTCTCAGGCCATGGAAGAGCTCAAAAAGGATCTTTAAAACAAAGTAAGAGAAGTAGATGAAAAATTGGGAAGAGAAATGAGAGTGATGCAAGAAAATAATGAAAAAAGAGTCAAGAGCTTGGTAAAGGAGGCACAAAAAATACTGACAAAAATAACACCTTAAACAACAGAATAAGTAAAATGGTAAAAGAGGAAGAAAAACACAATGAAGATAAGAATGCCTTGAAAAGCAGAACTAGTCAAATAAGATACACAAAAATTCAGTGAAAAGAAGAATTCCTTAAAAGGACAAATGGAAAAAAGAGATACAAAAGCTCACTGAAGAAAATAATTGCTTAAAAATTAGAATGGGGCAAGTGGAAGATAATGACTCCTTAGACATCAAGAAACGATCAAACAAAATTTTTAAAATGAAAAAAATAGAAGAAAATGTGAAATATCTCATTGGAAAAACAACTGACCTGGAAAACAGATCCAGGAGAGATAATTTAAGATTTATTGGACTGCCTAAAAGCCATAACCAAAAAGAGCCTAGAAATCACCTTTCAAGAAATTATTAAAGAAAACTGCCCTAATATTCTAGAACCAAAGAGTAAAATAGAAATTGGAAGAATCTACCTTCTGAAGACAGCCCTAAAGGAAAAGTCCCAGGAACAATATAGCCAAATTGCAGAACTCCCAGGTCAAGGAGAAAATATTGCAAGCAGCCAAAAAGAAACAATTCAAATATTGCAGAGCCACAGTCAAGATAACACAAGATTTAGCAGATTCTACATTAAAAGATCAGAGAGCTTGGAAGATGATATTCCAGAAGGCAAAAGAGCTAGGATACCAATCAAGAATCACCTACCCAGCAAAATTGAGTATAATCCTTCAGGGAAGAAAAAAAAAAGATATTTAGTGAAATACAGGGCTTTCAAGCATTCCTGACGAAAAGACCAGAGCTGAATAGAAAATGTGACTTCAAATATGAGATTCGAGAGAAGCTCAAAAAGGTAAACAGGAAAGAGAAATCATAAGGGATTCCATAAAATTAAACTTTATATTCCTACATGGGAAAAGATGATACCTCTAACTCCTAAAAACTTTCTCATTATTAAAGCAGTTAGAAAGAGGGCATGGGGTGATTATCTAAAAAAAAATTAAGGGATAAAAAAGAGTAATACACGGGGAGAAAAGGAAAGAGAGAAGTAGAATGGGGTAAATTATCTCACATAAAAGAGGTACAAAAGAGCTTTTACAGTGGAGGGGGAAAGGAGGGAGGTGGGGGGAAGGGAACACATGAACCTTGCTCTCATCACAATTGGCTCAGAGAAGGAATAACATACACACTCAGTTGGACATACAATTCTGTCTTACCCTACAGGAAAGTAGGAAGGGAAGGGGATAAGAGAAGGAAGGGTCTGAGAGAAGGTAGATTGCGGGAGGTAAAAGTTAGAAGCTAAACATTTTTGAGAATAGACAGGTTGAAAGGAGAGGGAGAATAGGATAAACAGGAAGAAAATAGGATGGAGGGAAACGCATAGTAATCATAACTGTTAAAAAAAATTTATAGCAAGTTTCTCTGATAAAGATCTTATTTCTCAACTACACAGAGGCATCAAATATAGATATAAGAGCCATTCCTCAACAGATAAATGATCAAAGGATACAAACAGGCAGTATTCAGACAAAGTAATCAAAGCTATTTGTAGTCACATGAAAAAACTCTCTAAATCACTTTTAATTAGAGGAATGCAAATTAAAACAACTCTGAAGTACCACCTCACACCTATCAGATTGGCTAATATGACAAAAAAAGGAAAATGACAAATGGAGGGGATGTGGGGAAATTGAGACACAAATGAACTGTTGCTGAAGTTGCATACTGATTCCATTCTGTAGAGCAATTTAGAACTATGCTCAAAGGACTATAAAACCATTCATACTCTTTGGCCTAGCAATACCACTCCTAGGCCTACATCCCAATGAGATTAAAATAAAATGGAAAAGGACCTATATGTACAAAAGTATTTATAGTAGCTTTTAGTGGTGGCAAAGAATTGGAAATTGAAGGGATGTCCATCCATTGGAGAATGGCTGAATTAGGTATGGTATATGATTGTGATGGAAATACTATTGTGCTATAAGAAATGATAAGCAGGATGTTCTCACAAAATCCTGGAGAGTCACACATGAACTGATGCAAAGTGAAGTAGGCAGAACCAAAAAACATTGTACATAGTAACAGCAATATTGTATGATGATCAACAGAGAATAACTTAGCTATTCTTAGCAAAACAGTGATCCAAAACAATTCTGAAGGATTTATGGTGGAAAATACTATCCATCTCCAAAGAACTAGTGGAGTCAATGCATATTGAAGCACAGTTTTTTTTTTAAACTTTCTCTTTGTTTTTTTTTTGTCTGTTTTCTTTTACCACACTACTAACATGGAAATGTTTTGCATGACTGCACATGTATAACCTATATCATACTGACTGCCTCCTCAATCAGGAGGGGAGAGTGGAAATTTGGAACTCAAAAAGTTCTAAAAACTGAATGTTAAAAATTGTTTTTACATGGAATTGGGGAAAAATATTAAATTAAATTTTTAAAAAGAATGGGAGAATAAGAAAGAGGAAAATACAAGAGAGAGAATAGTCCCAAGCAAAACAATTTTCCTGATCTCAATGGGAGAAGGAGGGGAAAAAGGGGGTGTTGAACTAAAAGGAAAATGTAAAATAAAAGCCAAACAGGTCTACCAGCATTAGTTACAAATGTATGCCTTCCATGCAATTTGAACTTATTTCATACTAATACAAATAAGTAAGCAACTACATAGAGGAGTTCAAGTCTTTAAGTTCTTTCACAAAGACTTTTTTTATGAAACTTTATTTTAAAAATAGTATATTAAAATGAAGAATGAAATCTTGGCAAAACTGTGATCACATAGGGACAGACCATAAGACACTTCTATATTATTCTGAAATACACAGGCTTTTTCATGTCATAATATTCTAGAGAGTATTTGAGCTTTTAAAAAATACCATTTTCTTAGTAAGAACAATAAGAAAAACTTCCTTCTGAAATTTATTCATGCAACGGCAATTTCTAAAAAATTAAACACTGTAAATAAATGAATGCAAAGTCCTCAAAAATTTATACTGTGATCCAGAAAGATAAAGTGATTATATTTTATGAAAAATTTAGAGGTATTAATAACTTATAGAATAATATATTTGATACATTCTCCAATTTTAAAAATAGCTGTACTGAAAGTGAAGGACTTTTGGTCACTCCAGCAAAGACCTAAAAATAGCAGCAGACCAAAATAATGATCAAAAAATCCAAAGAGAAACTACAACAAAGACCTTAGTCTTAAATAAAACTGTTCAAGAAAGCAGCCGAAAGCCCCAAAGAATAGTAGAGGAGGGTTAGGAACTGGTTGGCCCAGCCTGAGATCTACCAGATAATAACTAAATTCTGCAACTCCAGAGAAAGATGGGAGGCTCAGAAGAAGAAGGTCTTAAGTGATTGAAATGTCTTATCATTTAGACCTTGGCTGTAGAATGGAGCAATAGAGATCAGGACAGCATTTCTCAGACTGAGACAACTCAAGACACCAGAGATCCATAATATTCAGACCTAACACACAAACTCCAAAGGCCTTGAAGATTCTGCACTCTGAACGTCAAAGATCCCAGGGAGTTCTTAACTATAACTCTAAAACTTACCAGAACTCATATCAGACACATCCTAGATGTATGTCTGTGCAAGAGCTCAGGTCAAGACTAAGCAGGGCTGAGCATCCCACTCGAAAGCGGAAGAAGGGGTGAGCTTAGGTTTGGCAAAAGCTCCAATTCAGAATCAAAGGCTAGAAATGTGAATAAACAGAAGAAATCATCAGATAGCATAAAGAATTTTTATAGATTCAGAGACAACCAAAAATCCAACCCAGAAGAAAAAATTCCACAATCACCCCAAGTGGAAATTCAGAGGAAAAGAAGGGTTGGCCACAAGTACTACAAGAATATCAGAGGGGGGGAAATAAATTTAGAGATAAAAAATGAATTTAAAGCTATGATAAATCTTACCCAAAACTCTTGAAAACTGGAATAAAACAAAAAAGAAATAGATAACTCCGAGAAACAAAAAACATATATACACACGCAGAAAAGACTGAAAGAATAGAAGACAATATTAAATATCTCTTATCAAAAACAAATGACCTAGAAAACAGGGAAAAGGGAAAGAATCTAAGCATCATCAAATGTCCTGAAAACCATGACAAAAAAAAAAGCATGAATACTCTATTTCAAGACAGTATAAATGAAAACTTCCCAGATCTATTAGAACAGATGGGCAAAATAAAAATATAAAGAACCCAGTGATCACTTCTAAAAGGAAAACTACCAGGTATGTTAAAATCAAACTCAGAACTTCCAGGTCAAAGAAAAAATACTGTACAAAGGCAGGAAAAAGAGAGAGAAAAAGAGAGAGAAAGAGAGAGAGAGAGAGAGACAGAGAGAGAGAGAGAGAGAGAGAGAGAGAGAGTTCAAGTACCAAGGAACTACAGTCAGGATCACATAAGACATTAGAAGTTTTGACTGGAAACAATTAAAGATCTTAAAAATGAAACATTCCAAAAGGCAAAAGATAATGGTTTAACCCAAGACTGAAGTACTCAGCAAAGCTGAGTATAATCTTATAGGGCCCTTTAATGGAATAAAAGACCTTAAAGCATTCCTGGAAAGAAAAAAAAAAGACTAGAGGTGAATAGTATGTTACTATGTTACCATTAAATGTCCTTTAAATGTCCTATAAATACATAGATAAAACACCATCAAAAAACAAAGAAACCAAAAAACCCCTAGTGGAAGTGGCTATACAATGATAAAGTATGAATTCTAAAAGGGGGTGAAGAAACAAGTAACTCTTCAAAAACTCAATGTCTACAAAAGTCAGAGGCAGAGATAAACAGAGCATTTTGAGTGGATTTTCTCCATTTTGATGAATTTAAAAGAGGAAAGAAAAGGAAGAAAAAAGGGGAATGTTAGGGAAGACAGAAAAGGAGGATAGAAAATCCTACTTTTCATAACTGAGGTGTGCAAAATGAGCACACACACACACAGAGGAAGGGGTAGGAGGAGTGAGCATCATCTCTTATCACACCTGGATAAAGAAAGTAGAGCTGGGTATAGAAAATCATCAAGCTCAAAAGAGAAATAGGAAGGAATGGGGCAGGAGGGATTAAGAGGACAGATAATAAAGAAGGGAATTTTCATAAACAAAAGAAACTTCAACTTTTCTACTTTAGATGCTGAAAAGGTGATTTAAAAGGCCAAAAAAAGCACTGATCAAGGTCTAGGTGAGAGGAATACAAGAGTGGCAGGGCACCAGAAGTAGAACTTCTCCATTACGGATACTGGTGATTGCATTCCTTGTCTTTCATCCCCTTCTTTGTAAAGTAAGGAGCAAAGTGAGGAAAAAAATTTAAAACAATATGATGGAGGGAAAAAATAACAATCATAATAGTAAATTTGAATGGGATGAATCCATCCATAAAATAAAACTCAATAAAATTAGTAAAATCTTACAATCTATTCTACACAAGAAACATACTTGAAACATAAAGATTCACATGAACTCAAGAGGCTAGAGAAGAATTTATCATGCTTTAGATGAATTCGAAAAAGCAGAGGCAGCAATCATGATCTCAAACAAAGCAACAGTAAAACAGACATGGTTAAAACAGGTCAAGTATACAACACACTGAAAGATACCCTAGAATATTAAGTAATATAAATATTTAATATATAGGGACCAAATGGCATAGAACTTAAGTACTTAAAAGTCTGTAGAATTAGAGATATTGACAGTACAACTATACTAAGTGAGGACCTCAATGTACCTTTTTGAAAACTAGATAAATCTAACAAAAAGATCAGCAAAAAAAAGTCTGATTTTAGAAAAGTTAGGATACTTAGCAATGACCAAGTGGGAACAGAAATAACTATAATGGATTTCTGCTTTGCATAGCCCCCTTACAAAACTGATAAGAAAACAAAAATATTAAATATACCTTTTACTGACCACTACACAATAAAAATTATATTCAATAGGGGCCATTAAAGAAAGAATTCAAACTTAACTGGACATTAAATACTGAGTCTTTATTTCTATAGCTAGGGTCTTTGTGTTTATAAAATACTAGAATATTAGATTTACTTCCATATGCTGTGTACCAAATCTGTTCCACTGATCAATATATTTCTTAAAATTGTTTTAAAAATTGTTGCTTTGTAGTATATGGTTTGAAATCTAGCACTGGTGGGCTCCTTTAGTTCCCATTTCTTTGCATAATTTCTCAACAGTCTTGTTATTTTCCTCCATATGAATTTGATTGGTATTTTTTTTTCTACTTGTCTAAAGTAACCCTTTGGTAGTTTGATAGGTATGGTACTGAATAAGTAAGTTAATTTAGCTCCTACTGTCATTTTTATTATATTGACTTGTCCTTCCTATGAATAAGTAAGATTTTCCCAAATATTTAGTTCTCTTATTTCTGTAAACAGTTGTTTGTAGTTGCATTTTTAGAGTTCTTGTGTCTATTTAGTAATTTAAAATAGAATTTCTCTTTCTTTTTGTGCTGGGTTTTATTGGTGTCATATAGAAATGCTAATGATTTGTATGGATTAAGGCTTTAGGGTTCTTTAAGTATACCATCATATCATCTGCAAAAAAAAATGCTAATTTTGTTCTTCTTTACCTATTTTTTATTTTTTATCAATTTTCTTTTTCTTGTGTTAGTACTATTCTAGAGCTACATCAAATACAAGTGGTAACAAAAGGCATTCTTGTTTCACCACTAAATTTATTTGAAAGGATTCAAATTTATCTCTATTACAAGAGTAACTCTTGGTTTAAACATATACTATTTGTAATTTAAGGAAAGGTACATTTATTCCTAAGTTTCCTAGTGTTTTTTTTTAACAGACAGTGATGCTAGATTCTATCAAAAGCTTTTTATGCATCTGTTAATATTTGCTGATTTTGTTAAGTTTACAATTCTTCTAAAATTAAACCAATCCTGCATTCCTGGCACAAATCAAACCTGGTTATACTGTATAATCTTTGGGAAAATTTGAAATCAGTATGTGCAAAAAAAATAGTTTCATCCCACCTTACACAAAGATAAGCTACAAATGGGTATGTGATCGTAGATATAAAAAGTCACATAAATATAAAAGGTCACATAAGCAAATTAGAGAAACATGGGGAAAATTACCTATCAGATTTATGGATAAAAGTTCATGACCAAATAAAGAATAAAGAGGATCACAGATGATAAAATGTATAATTTTGACCACATAAAGCATAAAATTTAAAAGTATTTATATAAACAAATCCAATATAGCTAAGATAAACAATTGAAAGAAAAATCTTTCCAACAATTTTTTTTTTCTGACAAAGACCTGATTTCCAAGATATATAAGGAATTGATATTCAAATATAAGAACAAGAGCCATTCACCAATAGATAAATAGTAACTGAAGAAGTTCTTAAAGGAAGAAATTCAAGCAACCAACACAGCCATAGGAAAATCACTAATAAGAGATATACAAATTAAAACAACTCTAAGATTCTACCTCCTGCTCATCATACCAAGATGACAAAAAAGAAAGGAAACGGCAATTGTGGGAGGGCAAACAAGAAGAAAGGCACACTGATGCACTGTTTACAGAGCTACAAATTGGTCCAGCCATTTAAGAAAGTAATTTGGAACTATGACTAATGGTTTATAGCCCCAAAAGATTAAAGAGTAAAAGGACCCAGATGAACAAAATTACGTACGGCATTTTTTTTGGTAAAATAGAATGGGAAATTAAGGTGTGCCCATCAATTGTGCAATATCTGAACAAATTATGGTATATGCATATAATGGAATATTACTGAAAAAAGGAACAATTTCAGAAAAATGTGGGAAGCCTTATATGAATAACCATAGAAAAAAGTTAGTAGCACCAGAGAATAATTTATACACTAACATTTAACATTGTAAAGAAAAATAGCTTTGAAAGGCTTAAGAACTCAGATCAATTCAATGACCAACCACAACTCCAGACAACCAATGATAAAACATGCTAGTACATCTCCAGAGAGAGGTGTGAAGTTAAGGGGCCAACAGGAAAAAGAAGGTAGCAACTATGCCTTTTCTCCCCCAACCCCTCCAAAAAAAAAATAGGGGAGAGAAGAAAGCAAAGAAGATCATTGGAGTATTTTTTTTTAATTCAAAGAAGGAAATAGAAGGAAGTTCAGAAGAAAAGACAAGCAGGACAGCTTTGAAAGTTATGGGTTGATTTTATTATATAACCAAAAAAAAGACTAGGGTCAAAGGAACACGTTGTACAAAGATTCACAGTCTCGGTCTCATATTTTTTTTTCCTACTCTTTTATATATGGAAATGTTCATGTTGATTAGTATTTGGAATAAAAAAGCATTTAAACAAATAAAATAAAAGGAAGTAAATACTGTTTAACCTGATTACAAATCACCTGACTAATTTCTGTAAACAATTCTCATTTTAAAGACTTAGATATTTCTAAATATCATAAACAAAACCCATTTTCATTGTTACACATCTCCCTAGTTTCCTGGGCCATCACACTTTCCCCAGTCAATCCACTACGACTTTGCATTGTCCTCTACCTGATGATCCTTTGGCATTCGTACTTGCCAATTATCTTTCCAAACTCAAATTCCCACCAATTACATGGTCCTCCACCATTGTATGCTACTGAAAGTTTATAGAACTCATAGAATTTTAGTCACACTACAAATTTCAACTGGCCCCTCACTGCTGCACACCAAACATTTTATTCTTCCCTTACTCCTTACTGCATTTGTTCTAAAACTTAGAGTTGTGTGTGTGTGTGTATGTACATACCTACGCACATACTACACATCTACCAGCTTCAAGAAGACAAGGTCTTGTCTTATCTAAGCTTTGTGTCATCCCTGACACACATGCCCATGCACAATGGGCACCAAAATAAAAGTCTGTTGAATGAATATGTTCAATCCCTCCCCCATCCACAAAGTTCTTCTCAAGACTGAAGTCCAGAGCAGGCTCTCCCTCTTCTGAATTCTGATTATAATTAGTCCTCTAATCTAAGAGTACAGCCATGGTCCCAAAATGAAGGGCTCTCCAAGTCCTTATTTTTTTTTATTTTAAAATACAAAAGAAAATGTCAGAAAATTTTTAAAAGCTAAGTTATTAAAATTTTATTGAAAACTAAGAATAGAAGCTACACACACACACACACACATATATATATATATATATATATATCAATAAGCATTTAAGTACCTACTATGTGCCAGGAGCTATAAATATAAATCTAAAGAATGAAAATTTTTTATTCTCAAGGAATTTATATTCTATAAGGGAATACAACATGTATATAACATACATATAGAATATGTATAGAGAATAAATTTAAATACCTACAAAGTAGTTAAGGAAGGAAACTAGCCATTGTGGGGATCAGAAAAGGCTTCACAAAGGAGGTATTTGAGCTATATTTTCTTTGCATACATTTATTTTCCATCATATGACTATTTTGTTATAAACTCAGTTAAAAGAACATTTTTCTATAAAGTAAAATGTATTGAGGATGTTATTTTTTAAACAACAAAGATTTTAAATTTTCATTTCCTTAGTTCGTAAGTGCTGTGAGAGAAAATAAGATATAAACATTTTGTACTTTGTCTTTGTGATTGTGAAATTAGAAACTTCAAGCTTAATATGCTTTCTCATATCCTCCTATTGTGTAAGAAAGCAAACTAACACCAAAGCTTTATTAAAGTCTTAACAAGGAAGTTCCATGTAACATCAGCAGTTTTTAGCATCTTGTGATGCACTAACAGTACCCATATGACCAACTAAATGATGACCAATTAACAGTAACTGAGAAATAATTAACAAAGAGAAAAAGTACACAAGAAAAATACCTTAATTTCTCTAGTTGCACAGACTTACAGATAATCTGCTGAGACCCTCTTGTACAACTGGTATAACCCCATCATTTTACAGATAAGGATACTTGGGCCCAGAGAGGTTAAATGTTATACAGGTAATACCTTTAAAAGGTTCACCTTAAAAAGGCCTTGGTGTCTTAAAAAGATGTTTTACTCAAGTTTCTTTTAAATATTCATTCATTTATAGACCCAATGGACAATACCCTTTTCAACATATAGACCAATAGCTTTTCGTGACCAACTCCAGCGAAGGGAAAACTCACAACTGTCCAAAGCTAACCAACCATTTTACTTTCAGATCATTCACTGATTACCACTCATTGCTATTAGTGCTGCCCACTAGGACCAATCAAAGTAAATCTGATTCCTCTTCTATATGACAGTCCTTCAATGCTTGAAGACAGCTATCATTACCTCCTTGTTCTTCTCTTATCTATACTAAACATCACCAGTTCCTTCAGTGCCCTCCTCTAAACATTCCCCAGTTTTAACAATGTTTTTTTGAAATAGTGTGGCACTCAGAACTGGACACAATCCACACCAGATATAGCCTAACTTTCTTTTTTTTTTTTAACAAGGTTAAATGTTTTGAATCCAGTTACAAATGCCAGAGGAGAGATTTTAACCACTTCCTTTATATCTAATTTTACAATCTAACTACATTTTGCCTGAGTTTCTAACTATAACTGGTTCCCAGACAGTCAAGAAGTGTCTCTAAAAGGGTTAAGGAGAAAGAAGGAAGACTGTTTAGGGCCCTTGCCAGGTCATAAGCAGCCTGTTCACACAATAGAAGCAGCCTGGAGTAGTGGCTATAATGTGGAACTTGGGGTCAAAAAGAGCTGGGTTGAATTTTCTGCCTCTGACACTTTCTGGCTATGTGACCATGGGAAAGTCACAACCTCCTTCTGTAAAGCAGAAACAATACTAGGTACACCTGAAGCATAATGGAAGATTAGAAGACAGGGCAGCTAAGAATCTACACTTGCTCTTAAGTTGTACATATTGTATCCTTCTAGCGCTCACTTCTATTTTTGTATTTCCAGGCTGTCTCACAGTGCCCTGCCTGAAGTAGGTGTTTTGCAGAACTGAAATCATGAATTTCAATTTAAATTACGGTAAGAAAATAACTAACTTTGACCCAGAGATACCACTAGAAGCACATAGCCCAAAATGGTCAATGATACAAGAAAGGTCCCACATTCACCAAAATATTTACAGTACCACTTTTTATAATCTGAGAAGTGGAAACAAAATAAATGCCCATTGATTGTAGAATGGTTGAATAAGCTTCTGCCCCTGCCAAAGTTTCCAAATGACCTTTTAATTGCCAAATCTAACGGCCTTTTCTTAATCTTTATCCTTCTTGACCTTGTAGTATTGATCAGCTGCTTCTCCCATAGAGTCTCCCATCTAGATTTGGTTTGATTCTCTCTCTCTCTCTCTCTCTCTCTCTCTCTCTCTCTCTCTCTCTCTCTCTCTCTCTCCACAAGTATGTGTGCCTGTCTCTCTGTTTCCCTGTCTGTGTGTGTGTATGTGTCTCTCTCTCTGTCTGTGTCTCTCTCTGTCTGTCTCCTTCTGTCTCTGTCTATCTCTCTGTCTGTGTCTCTGTGTGTGTGTAACTGTGTCTGTGTCTGTCTCTCTCTGTGTGTTTTTCTCTCTCTGTTTTTGTGGCACTGATCATTGGTTTTCCTTTCTGACTGCTTCTTCTTGGTCTCTTTCGGTGGATCTTCATCCAGATCATAACCAACCCATCATGGATATTACCCAAATTTCTTTTCAGGGTTCTCTTCTATACAGATAGATAGATAGATAGATAGATAGATAGATAGATAGATAGATAGATAGATAGATAGATAGATGTAGACACACACACACACACACACACACACACTATCTTACTTGGTTATCTGATCAGCTGTCATTGGTTCAATTATCATCTCCCAAGAAATGCAAATTAAAATAACTCTGAGGTACCACTTTAAACCCAGAAGACTAGCTAAGATACAGAAAAGGAAAATGACAAATGCTGAAGGGTATGTGGGAAATAGGTTCACTAATGCACTTTTGGTGGAGCTGTGAACTAGTCCAACCATTGTGGAGAGGAACGTGGAACTACGCCCCAAAAGCTATTAAATTATTCAGCGATACCACTACTGGGTCTATATGCCAAAGAGATCCAAAAAAAAATAAATAAATAAAAAGGAAAAGGACTATATGTACAAAAATATTTATAGCAGCTCTTTTTGTTGTAGCAAAGAAGCGAAAATTGAAGGGATGCCCGTCAGTTGAGGAATGGCTGAACAAGTTAGGGCAGCTAAGTGGCACAGTGTATAGAAAGCCATGGCTACAGTAATGAAGACTCATCTTCCTAAGTTCAAATACGGCCTCAGACATTTACTAACTGTGTGAACCTATGCAAGTCACTTAACCCTATTTGACTCAGTTTCCTCATCTGTCAAATGAGCTGGATAAGGAAACGCCAAACCACACCTTATCTTTGCCAAGAAAACCCCAAATGGGGTCATGAAGAGTCAGACATGATTGAAAAAATGTCTGAACAACTGAACAATTTAAGGTATACGAATGTGATAGAATACTATAGTACTATCAGAAATGAGGAGGATGGTTTCAGAAAAATTTGGTAGGACTTGTATGAACTAACACAAAGTAAAGTGGGCAGAACTAGGAGAACATTGTACATAGTAATAGCAATATTATAAAGATAATCAACCATGAAAGACTTAGTAACTCTGATCAATACAATGACCTACCACAATGCCAAAGGACTCACAATGAAAAATGCTATCTATCTCTAGATAGAGAATTCAGTGCAGATTGAAGCATGTTTCCTCTTTTTCTTCTTTCCACACCTCCCTCCCCGAGGAAACTGGCTTGTGTGGAAAGTTGTTTTGCAGGACTTAATGTTTATAAAAGGTTTTATATTTCTTGCCTTCTCCATGGGTGAGGGAGCTGTGGGGGAAGGGAAAGAATTTGGAACTGAAAATAAAACTGAATAAGTTTTTTAAAAAATAAATATATAATCATCTACTAGATTTATATATTTGACACAAACCTAACTCCTGAAGTACAGAACCACGTCACCAACTTGCCTTTTGGAATCTCAATCTAGATTTCCCACTGGCATCTCAAACTCCAAAATAGACTTCATTAGCTTTCCCCTCCAAACTTCCTGTCTTCCAGACTCCCTTACTAGGAGAAGGAGAGGGCTAAGGGAAGAAGCATTTATTAAGCAACTGCTATGTGTTGGCCACTGCACCAAGTGCTTTACAAATATTAACTCACTGTCAGTCAAGCTTGAAATTTCAATGTTGCCCTGAGCTTTTCATTTCACTCATCTTCTATATCCAAACTGTTGCCTAACCTTGTCATTTCTACCTTCACAACATCCCTCCTATGG
The DNA here is from genome assembly GCA_028646595.1 of Phalanger gymnotis. Taxonomy (NCBI): domain Eukaryota; kingdom Metazoa; phylum Chordata; class Mammalia; order Diprotodontia; family Phalangeridae; genus Phalanger; species Phalanger gymnotis. The sequence continues at coordinate 302,620,629 of CM053623.1, forward strand.
ATGCCCTTCTCTTCACTCATACAGCGACAAACCTAGGGCAAGCCCTCATTACCTCGAGTCTGAATTGTTTTCAGAGGCTTCTGGTTCACCCTCCTGCCTCAAGTCTCTTTCACTATTCCAACTCAGCATTCAGTCAGCTGCCAAAGTGATTTTCTTGAAGTTTAAGCCTGACCATATCATTCCTACCTACTCGTTACACTCCAGTGACTCCCTATTACCTCCAAGGATCAAAAAGAAAAAACTATTTGGTAATGAAATCCCTTCACAAACTGACTCTTTCCTATCTTTCCATTATTCTCACGCTTTATTCCCTTTCATGCACTTCTGGATCCAGTTACACAGGCCTACCCACAGCTCATCAACCATGACACCACACCTCCTCATTCTTGTGCACTGACTGCCTTACCATGGCTAGAAAGTCTGTACCTTCTACTCCCTGGAGCTACTTCCAGGCTTCCTTTCAGCTCGAATTGCACCTTCTCCAGGAGGCCATTCCTAAATGCCTTGCTTTGTAACTCCAGCACTTAATAATAAGCCTAGCAGAATCAGTCACATAATAAATAGTTGTTGATTGACTGAAATAGAATAGGACTGCACCGCAAGGAATGACAAATACAGAGAAACTTGGGAAAATTTATATGAACTGATACAAAGTAAAGTAAGAAGAACCAAGAAAACAACATGCATCATTATTAAAACAATGTAAATTGAAAGAATAACATCAACAAAATATTTTGACATAACTAAACGCTGCGAAATTATAATGACCAAAGTAAAAAAAAAGAGGGGAGGGGCAGGAGGTGGGGGAGTGGGATATTTCTACCTTTTTTTATTCTTTGTTATAAGAGATGGCTCTCTGGGAGAAGAGAACATTACATTGGGAAATGTAAGTCATGTATAAGAAAATCAATAATTTTTTTTAAAAGAAAGTACAAACTGTTCTTGGCTCTTAAAGTCTTCAATCATCTGACCACACCTTGCCTAAGCAGACAGGGTCATCTTACCTGCAGGTAAAGATGGTACTGCTTTAAGAGATGATGGTAAACCTTCTAGGCAAAAACATCTCCTCTACTCCTTGAGCCACAGCTGTTAAAAGTACCTGGATATCTATTTTAGCCCACACAAGGCCTCACACAGATAAGAAAAAGTTGGGCACCAACAGTGGAAAAGGGATTAGATTTGGAGTTAAAAGACCTGTAATTCAAACCCAAGTTCTATCACTTCCTATTCATGTGACCTTAAAGCAAGCAAGTGAACCTCTTTCAGCCTCAGTTTCCTTATTTGTAAAATGAGGAATTTGGACTAGGTGAGCTCCAAGACAAATCTATAGTCTTTTCATCTACAAGCACACTCCTGCAACTATATCATATTTCATTATGTCGAGCCATTTCAATTTCTCAAACTTCTTTCATTACCTATCCTGAGAAACTATTTTGAAAGAAAACTATCTTGAATACAAGGTATAAACATTTGATACAATACTTGGTCGCATGATACACTGTATTTTTTCAATAAAACATACCACGAAGGATAAGAACGGATTTCTGTTGCCCTTCTCTATATTCTCCCTAGTTTCTATGTTTCATCTCACTGCCCACCTTCCCTCAGACACTTGGAAATGGGCTGCTGACCCAATATATTTATTTTTTTTAATTGCTGTTTAGGAAAAAAAACTTACTGGATCCTCAAGAAGACTACTGAGTAATCCTTATGTATCAAACATCAAACAAAAAGGAAATGATTACTTATATGAGAGAAGAAAATGTATTACTCCATTTCGCTTTACTTATTTGCAGATAAGCCAAATCCTTACTTAATAATAGAGCTTATTTTGCTTCATGTAAGGAAATTTTACTGAAATTACTACCTTATACCCATCATCCTTTTTTGTTTCATTATAACAATAAATTCAAAAGCAAGAATCAAGATCTCATTCACCCAGACAGTGCATTCGCTTCAGTCATAATGATAGGACTCAAAACAACATAATAAGCTGTATTGAAGACTGATGTATCATAGACAAAGCTACTCGAGGAGGTGAAGGGGGAGCATTATAGCCATCCAGATTGGCTATTCAATGACCACATAGGATTAAGAGCAATATCCTGGAGGGCATTTGGTATGCCAGCACTTGAGAGATGCTCATTGAAACTGTTTTATTGGGCTAGAAGTATATTGAGGTCAGCTGACATTATGTCACCCAAGCAAATATGATACCAAAAAAATGTGTACAATCAAGCCAATGTGAATTTATTAAGTGCTCACTATGTGCCAGTCAAGTCAACAAGCATTTATTAGGTGAATAATACATGCCAGGCACTTGTATTAACAATCTCGGGAGATGCAAAGAAAGGCTAAAGCCAGGCTCTGCTCTCAAGGAGCTCACAGTCAAATGGGGAGATAATATATAAACAATTATATACAAATAAATACCTAGAAGATAAATTGGAGATGATTTCCTTGGAGGAAAAGTATAGGCATTAAGGAGGCTAGGAAAAGACTTCTTGTATAAGACGGGATTTTAGACAAGACTTAAAGGAAACCAGGAAGCAGTAGTAAGGAAGGAGTACATTCCACGCATGAGCAACACAGAAGCAGGAGATGGTGTCTGGTGACCAATGGAAAGGAGGTCAGAATCACTGGACTACTGAGTACAGAAAGGGAAGAAGGTGTAAGAAGAACAGGAAAGCAGGAAGGGGTCAGCCAGTGAAGGGCTTTATGTAAAAACACCAAGAATTTTACACTTGATCCTAGAAGCAGTAGGGAACCACTGGAATTTACTGAATGGGGAGAGCGACCAGGGAAGGCAGGGGATAACATGATCAGACCTGTGCTTTAGGAAGATCACTTCTGTAGCTAAGTGGACGATGGACTAAAATGAGAAAAGATTTGAGACACAAAGGAAAACCGGAAGGCTACTGCAATTGTTCCAGATTTCAGGCAATGAAAGAGTGTGTGCCAGGATAATGACAGTGTCAAAGGAAAAAAGGGTGACATATGCAAGGGATGTTGAAAAGGAAGAAATATCAGGACTTGGCAACTAAATGGAAATGGGAGAATAGAGACAGGAGTCAAGGTTGATACCTAGGCTGCAGCCTGGTTGACTTGGAGGATGAGGTTCCCTCAATAATATTAGTTAAGAAGTGGGGAAGAGAGGAAGAATTAGGAGGAAAGACAAAGAATTCAGTTTTGGACATATTGGGTTTAAGATGTCCATGGGGCACTCAGTTCAAATGTCCAATAGCAGGGCAGGCAGAAGACAGTCTTTCAGAATACATTCAAAAGATCTTCGCACAAGAGAAATTAGTAACAGCTCACATTTTTATAGTGTATTACCATTTTACACAGCACTTCCCTCACAACACTATTGAAGGTGATGTATTATTTCCTTATTACAGATGGAAACAGATGGTCAATGATGTTAAGAATTTGCCTACCATCACACAGCAACTTTGTGTCAGTTCTATAGCTTTCTGGCTCCAAGTACACTCCTTATTCATTACAATACAGTTCTATCCCATCTTTCTCCCAAAATAACAAATAGCATCAGCACCAAATAATAATGGCAGACAATAATCAGAAAAAGCATTAGACAGAGCTTCCAACTGCATAAGTTATGTCCAAAATGCAAGCAGAATAGCAGAAGGAGAAACAGACTGAGTCAGGAGTCTGCAATTCTAGAATTGGCTTTGTCCCCAAGCAGTTGTGAGGCCTTGGATAAGACACAATCTCTCTGGGCTTCAGAGAAGCCCTCAATTATAAACTGAGGGGTTAGAATGGATGAGCTCTGGGGTCCTTTTCACAATTTATTAGTGACAGCAAGCTACTGACCCACAGGATGCTTTCACATATGGTATAAAAAGTGCTGATATTTTCCAATCACATCACACTGGACAGGGAGACCTCTTTGAAAGATAATACAGTATTGAAGGTTCTTTACACTTCCCTACATACAAGACTCTAGACTTCCTTGCTTTATCATTTTCAAAGTCATTTCTGAAAATCCTTCCATAGCCCACCCTTAGTAGAAAAGGTCAGACAAGTCTTGTAATTTTGCAATCTACAACAAGGCCACAAGAAGGCATTCCTCTAACTACTATGATTGAGCCTAGGCCTCTGAGGAAAAGGAAGCAGGAAGCAATGTGAACATCACTTTTTTGTTAGTACTGCATGTCCAATGTGAACTCTGAAAGTCTCCTCAGCACTTAGTCCGGTATGGTTGAATCTAAATGCTTGTAAAATAAGGGAATTGATTCTAAAAAACTGCCCAGATCTGGCTTAGGTCAAATGCATCACCACTTATGGTATCAATATCACTGGTAAATACAAACCTGAGGTGCAATAATGCCATAATACCCATTTTTTTTCTCTCCTGCACTTTTTCCCTTCTTATTCTCCTATTCTCTTTGTACAACAACCAATAAGCGTTTATGAAGTACCTACATGTGCCAGGCCCTGTACTAGATAATTTGGATACCAAGTCAAAAGCAAACCATTCCTGCCCTCAGGTGAAAGTTTATACTCCAACAAGAGAAACAATACGTTCATGTATAGGTATATACAAAGTAGATGTGAAACTGGAGAACATTGAGATCAAGGCCCCTAGCAGATGGTAGGAATCAAGAAAGGGCTGCTGGAAAGGGGGCACTTGAGCAGAATACTGAAAGAAACCAAAGATTCTAAGAGATAAAGATGAAGCATATTCTTAGGATGAGACCAGCCAGTACAAAGGCACAAATTGGGGTTTGGAGTGTCATGTGGGAGAACAGGAACAAGCAAGAAGACCAATATGGCAGCACCACAGAATTCATGGCTTTCTAGCTTCCTTTATGGGTTGTCTTGTTCCACTGGACTGTAAGCTCCTTGAAGGTAAGGCCTATCTTTTTTTTTTTTTTATCCCCACTGCTTAGCACAATACCTGGTATATAGTAGGACTTTAATAAATGTTTATTGAATTGAAAATGTGTCCACAATGTGTAGTTTTCGTTTATATATATATATATATGTATGTATGTATATATGTATGTATGTATATATATATATATATTTATTCTATTTCTACAAGCCTCTCATTGTTTCTGAATACAGAAATATTCCTTTTATAAACATCCATGAACTACATTGAGTTAGGTTAGACTATGGAAATATAAAAAGAAAAATTAAATGAGTACACCCAGACAACACGAAGTTGATACTATTCTACCAGAGTATATGTAAATACAAGGCAATTGGGGGAGAAAGAACTTGGGAGATAAGGGAAATTCACAGAGATGTCACATGAACTTCATCTGAGAGACAGAGGGAAAGTTATTTGAGGCAGCACCCAATCAAATGCACTCAGACATGAAGAGCTGAATCTGCAGGACAGCTTTATTCCTCTTCATCTCCCTTCTTGGCACTTTCAATGATACTCTGAGTCAAACCCTGGAAAGTGCATTTGGACATCCAAGCTAAACACACCCTGTAAGTTTATCACTCCCCTGGAGGCTCCGAACCATCGCCAGATATTAGCACAAAATAAATACTTAATATGCCATGGAATTGTTGAACATTAAAATGTTAAATAGATATTTTAAAACTGTCATTTTGACCCTTGCTCCCAACCCTAGTATGTTGCTCTACTCCTTCTGCTCTTACTTGGAGCACTGTTCAAAAATGTTGCTGTAGTCTACCTTTGGCAGTTCGGCCAAAAAGGCTATAGATGCACTCACTTGGTTGTTAAAGGTAAACAAATAATAACTGTAATGTTTACCAATCTCACAAGTAGTTTTTAGATTAGGCTCTCACTCAGAAACCTTGAAATTGCTTTGAAACAATTTTCTTTAAAGGATGACAACTAGTTCATTTGGGTGGTAATTATTGTGATATAATTCAAGTGGTTATGGGTTATTCATCTAGTAAATTCAAACTACAAGCAAAAACATATGTTTGGGAAAATATTGGGTATAATAAAGATGTACAAAAATAGCTGAATGTTTTAGGAGCTTAGAAATATCCATCTGAATAGAAGCAAGTATTTTAAGTGTTTTATTTTATCATCATTAATCCCTATTCCAGTCACAAAGATCACAAATACCTGCAAGTTTTTTTATAAGATTAACTACAGGCAAAGACTATCAACAACTCTCAAATGAATTACGAACTGTTAACCATATGAAAGATGGCTCCAAATCACTAATATTGTGAAATATGCAAATCAAAACAGCCCTAGAATGGTTTCACCACACACCCAAAAATTTGGCAAAGATAATAAAAGAGGAAAACAGTCAATACTGGAGAGAGTTGGAGGAAGGCAAGTAACACTAATACATTGTTGTTGGTGGAACCATTAGTAAATTGAAATAATCTAGAAAGCAATTATGCAAAAAAAAAAAAAGTTACTAAAAAGTTCATACCACCTAACCCCACCGTTGGAATATAAGCCAAGGGAGTTTTAAAAACCTCCTTTTGTATAATCATATTCATAATAGTTACATTTACATTGTATCAACTATGTGCCAGGCACTGTACAGCACCCACACGGCTTTACAAACATTATGTCATTTGATCCTCACAACAACCCTAGGAGGTAAGTGTTAATATCCTTATTTTACAGTTGAGGAAACTGAGGCAAATAGAGGTTAAATGACTTGCCCAGGGTCACACAGCTAGTACAGATATGAGGCTGGATTTTACATCAAGTCTTCCTCACTTCAGGCACAGGCCTTTATATACTGTACCATCTAGCTGCTTTATGCCTTTGCAAAAGGACTCCTATGTACAATATTTCTAGCAGCACTTTTGGCAAAAGAAACAATGGTTTTCTATAATAATTCACCCTAGAGTCCAACCTCCTGGTAATGTGCCCAACCTGCCTTCTGGAGTGTAGTGTCTTATATTTCAGTTTAAGGTCAGGTCATCTTATCAATAAGTCATTTGGAAAATAAAGATGAACTCCAATGTAAACAATAACTTGTTTAAATAAAGAATTTAAACTTTTCAAGAGCCTATATGCAAAATAAGATGCTCTTTAGAAAAGCTTATATGTAATGAGGGAGCTCATTATCTAAGGTATATCTTTTAGAAAACACATAAATCAATGCTAATTTATCTGATTCAAGTGGGATTTTCTAAAAGGAAACTGAAATGTTATAATTATCTGAGAATTCAAGAAACAATAAATCAAAACAGCAGATTGTTTTCGGATTACACTGATCTGGCTTCACATATACATTATCCAGCAATTCCATGACAGATTTTTCTTAAAATTTTTTTTCCTTCTATCGATATTAAATAGTTTGTGTTCTCTGTGCACAATCAGAAATACGTGATTAACGTCAATTGGTTCTAAGAAGACATTAGGTGGAAAAGAAGGGGAGGAGGCACTTAGTGCTGCCATCACAAAGGGTAAGATAACATTCGCCTAGGCAATTGGGAATGGGGAATTTGGGATCTAAATTGGATCAGGGCTAGAGTCCGTGTATAGATCAAAAGTTTGAACATAGTAAGGCAGTCTTAGTAATGATATATCAATTAGAAGATGTTTAACTGAGACAATATTATTATCTCTATCACGTATTAGTAAAAAATCACCAGCTTTGCAGAGGTACTGCTATCCATCCCCAGTACAAGTAGAAATACCAGGCTTTTAAATAAATCTGCCAAACTCCCAGAAGAACTCATTCATGAATCTAAATATCACAATTTGTTAATCAGCACAAATCACCACTTGGGGAAAAAAATCACAATAGCTAATGCTTCAAAGAATTAGGCAATCTCAAAATATGACCGATGCCTCCCTTTCCATTTCCATTCTCCTTTCGTGTTATTCACCTTTATATACTCATTATTCCAGTCAAATTGGCCAGCTAGCTGTTCCCCATAAACAACATCCCCACACCCAGCAAGGAAGTGCACTCCCTTCACAGCTCTGACTCTTAGAACACCTAGCACTGTTTCCAGGCACAGTTTAGGTGCAACCACATACCCTAGGCTTTTCCCAAACTCCTCCAGTTGACAGTGTTCTCTCTCTCTCTTGAAATCACTTGATATTCCTTTATATTTACTTATCAGTTAGCATAATGGAGTTCTGTAGACCTTCAGTATGGTAGTCAGTCTAATGCAGAGACGAGGAACAAGCAGCCTCAAGGCCACATACGTCCCTCTGGGTCCTCAGGTGTGGCCCTTTGGCTGAATCCAAACTTCACACAACAGATGCTCTTAATAAAAGGGGATAAATATTAAATATAATTTAAAGTACATATTAAATAAAAAATTAAAAGGGGACAAATAAAAAAGGGAAATATTAAGGGGATTTGTTCTGTGAAGTTTCGATTCAGTCAAAAGGTTGCACTTGAGGACCTAGAGGGCCACATGGGGCCTCGAGGCCACAGGTTCCCCACCTCTGGTCTAATACTACTCTTCTCTTCCACACTTTCCTTCAGAGCCTTCCAAATACCGAACTAGCTCTGACAATGTGTGCATCAACCTCATTACCAAAGTGTACATCCCTAGAAAGTATACTGCCAAAAACTTGACTATAACATTGTGATGTCCTTTTGAAGCTTTTTGAGAACAAAGGACAACAACCAACCAACCAGTTATAGGTCCGAGGGTTGTAACCCCTAGTAGAAGATAAGTAACCCCAGTGACTTCTATGTGGTAAGCACTTATTTCATGTCCACTGAAAGTTACCTTTGAAATTCCTTATTCAGCTAAGTTGACTAAACATGTACTAAAATATTATTACTCTTTAATGACAGTACACCTCACATATAAGGGGCAGATTGATGTAGGATTACAAATCTAAGCTCTTAACCACATCAAAATTCACAGGTAAACCTAGAGAAAATCACAGAAAGTCAATTTTATTCATTCAGCAGAGCACGAAGCATTATGCTGGTAAAGAAATAAACCAAAGTGCTCTTCACAAATGGTCACTTAAAAATTCAGCAATCTGAAGAAATTCCAGAGTGACTGATTATATTATAGTACACACACACACACACACACACACACACACACACACACATCTCCTACTACCACAAAACACTGTATTTCAGATGGTAAAGAAAACCAGAAAGTCTAAGTCAGCCAACCACAATGGGAATTCCAGAAAGCATCAACAATCAAAACAGTATCGTGTGCAAGACACTTCAAGGTGCTGCTACCCAAGTATGCTTCAAAACAAAAAAGAAAAAGGTGACCTCACCAGCTAGCCCTACTTCTCAGAAGTTTTACTCCCTAATAGTCTGGTGCCCCTAGGGCCCTGTACTTCTATGAGCTCTGAAGTCAGGAAGTCTGCACAGGGTCCAGGAAGTTCCAGACCTAGTGAGCCAAAAAAGGGACTGATGTTAAGACAATCAGAAAGGAAAAATCCACTCAGGCTAAGGCTCTAACCAGGGAATCTAGTCTTGATACCCGGTGGGTACTGTAGGTCAGAGGGTTAAGAAAGAACCCCATCTTCTAGAGAACTCAATCAACAAACCATGATCAAGGCAAAAAAACTTCAGTATTTTAAGTATACTTGTGATATATATATATACAGTGAGGTGGATAAAGTACTCCATTTGTTACACTCTGTAGTTACTTACACGATGTAATTTCTGAAACCAGCAATTCACTCCTGCCACCAAGATCATCCAATAAGAGTGAAAATGAAATCTTATAAACTGATAGAAGGGGAATTGAAAGGAACAGAAGAGTATTTTAAATAGAAAAACAAAAGAGAATTTTAGCTAAGTTTAAAGATCATTTAGTCCAATGCTTTCATTTTAGAGATGAAGAATTGCTGTATGGATTTAAATTTATGATATGACAATCAGAAATGTACCATTTTTCTTCATAATCAGGATTAATTCAAGATAATGTCCAAATTATGCATTCCCTAAATATTAACTAAAAGATAATCCCAGAATATCCTTTGGGAAAGGGGGCCTGGAAACCTTCATGGCATGACAAATTTGCTTACAGTTTATTCACATGTGAATAATGAGATTATATTCTAAAATGTCATAATTCTTAATCTCTTCTTCAGCAATTTCCATATACTATTATGAATGCTGATATTTTGAAATATTAAAATTATTGCATCCTGAATATATACTGGCTCACTTGTTTCCTGAGAAAAAAAAAATTTAATTAGTACTTCTGAATGTCATTAAGAATTGCTACACTGATGAAACTTGACAGCATGAAAACAAGAAACTTTTAAATATTTCTTGCTTAAAGGAGCATTTGTAAAGCAAGTATACATTTAGAAAGTAACTACAGAATAAGAACTTTCCAAACATATTGAAAAGAATAGACACATGTATTTAGAGATGAAAAGTATGTGACTTTAAAGAAAAAACTTTTAAAAATCTGCAGACTATTTAAAAAAAAAATCATTGTTTTCCAAAGCTCTACCATTATTCTGGTTTTTTAGCTACTAAACTGATATTCTGACATAGCAAATTACCCAAGAAAGACTTTACTGAGGTAGTAAATATCTTTGCAGTCCCGTTTCCCCTTTTAGATTTTTGCTGACTACAAAAGACATTACCATTCAAAGTTTTAAATTATATGACTCATATGTGCACACAATGGCTATCATCTTCTAAAGCAACTGGAGACCCTATTTGGGAATAAAGTAACAACTCAAACTTATAGAGCACTTTCAAGGTTTACCAAATGCTTTCCCCATAGCAGTTCTGTGAGGATAGTGGGTTATACAATAATTATTATCTTCACTTCATAGTAACCTCTCCGTGGTCACAGGTGCATAGCTTGCTAGTTGTCAGAACTGATATGCAAACCCAGATCTTAAGTTCATGGTCTGAACTCTCCTCTCTGACAGACCTCTTTAACATATTCTCTGCACAGCTAAAAGTCACAGCAATATGGTACAGGTAATAGCTCATAATCAGAGCTAACATTTATGCAGCCCTTACTACGTGCCAGGCACTGTGTTAAGCACTTTACAATTATCTTTCTCATTTGATCCTCTAAACAAGCCTAGGAGGTAGGTGCTCTTATTATCTCCATTTTACAGAGGAGGAAATTGAGGCAAAGAGCAAGAAGTTAAGTGACTTTTCCAAGGTCCCACAGCTATTTAGTATCTGAGGATGGATTTGAAATCTGGTCTACCTTGTTCTAGGCCCAGCACTCTAAGCTGCCCAATAAAAGGATACAGCAATAGCTTTTATCATTTTAGGATCATATTACTAAAACCACCACTAACTACTCTCATGGAAATGGTTAAAACACACATCAATATCTATTTACATTATTATAAAGTATTTGAACTGGAGATATGAGTATTCCCATTTTTTAAATTAAATCTATAGAAGGATACTCTTCTTACAATGTTCTGATTAGAACATTTAATCCATGTGTATTGAAACAGCACAGCACATAATTGTTGTTGAGGAAAAAAAAATTCAGCCAAGGCTCTTAGCTTAATAATTTATTTCTGTTCCAGGTCATGTGACCAACAATATGTCAGACTTGACTTTCCCCAGTCCACACTCTCAAACTTTCCCCCTTCCCCACAATGAGGAGTTTCATGCCAGATGTATAGCAATTACAGCTGAATCCACAGGAAAAGAGAGAACCTCAATAAAGTGCTCACTCAGCACTCCTCCCCCACCAGCCTCCACACTCCTGGAAGGATTATACAAACTGATCTTGTATCCAGGAACCATTCAAGGTCCCCTCTTTATAAGACACTCTACCCCACTCCGGAATCCTCCTAATACTGCCCAAAAGGCAGCAGGTATGGGTTCTGCCCACTCATGTGAAGAGGGGAGCAGTTAGGAAACAGCTGCCTTCTGTCTGGGCTGCCCCTAGGTTAAAATTCCCTAGAAAAACATTGTATACTCAACATAGGTTGAGGAGGTGATATGGTCAGACCTTCATCTGAAGATCACTTTGGCACCTGAGTAGAGGATGGACTCCACAGAGAGAGAATAGAAAGAAGCAGACCCAGCAGCAGGTTACCAGGGTGGGTGGCAATGTTACAAAGGTAAAATCGAAAGACCCCAGTCACAGATTGGATATTGGGAGAGGGAGCAGGCTGAGGGTAGGAATTGAGAATGTGAGGAATCAAGGATAACACCTAGGTTTCAAGCCTAGATGACTGGGAGGATGGTGGTAGCCTCAATAGCAAAAGGGAAGTTAAGAAGCCAGGTAATCATCAGAGAGATTACAAAGCAATCTTAATATCATACTACTGAGGAAAATGAACCCTTGCCTGATGAAACATAGAATTAGTTCTATGAAACCCCAAGAGAAAATGGAACCACAAGAAACTCCATAATAGTTTCAAAAGAGAAATGAAAGACATAAAAGAAATTAAGAATAAATCTATCAGAAATTATGGCTCTATGCAGTAATTTTTTAAAAATTCAACACTGAATCTACCAGAGTTCCTAGCAAGAGAGAGGAACAAATCTGGAACTTAAAAATATATGAAAGTGGAAGAAAATTTAGTAAAAGAGAAAACAAAAAGAAACTATGTCAAAAGAATAAATAATTTCTGTATAAGACAAAGTCACTGATCTTGAAGACAGACAGGATGCACAAAAACAATTTAAGGATTAAAGATCTCTCAAGAGAACACAACCAAACAAAAAGCCTAAATACTATAATGCCAAGAAATAGCACAAGAACACTCCTCAGAACTTCTGAATCCAGAAAGTAAAGCACTAATCAAAAGGATCTAGAGATCACATCCAGGGGGGAAAAAAAGGCACTCCACTTCAAACTCCAAGACATACAGTGCTTAAATTGAACAATTCTAGTGATGTACAACAAACTCTATAAGCAGCCAGAATAAGGACTTCAAATATAAAAAAAGGAAATCAGCATTACACAAAATTATTCCACATGAACTAAAAATCACAGAAAGGAATGGAATAGTATATTCTAAAAAAACAAAAAAAATTAAGCTACAAGCTTGACAGACCTTGCATACCCAAGACTATAATCAATGATAAAGATCACATTTGACAAAAGAGAAGCAAATATTAGAGACATTCCTACAGAGGAAAAAAAAAGGCAAGCATACTATTTAACCTGCAAACACCCCAAATACCAAGAACACAAAGATAAATAAGTATAATTACTAAGGAAAGATAAGAAATGAAATAAATTGCCTCATGTTTAGAGGTTATTTATATGAGAGAAACAGTCAGATAGATAGTCAGTGACCTTCAGGGTAAAAACAAAGAGGGATCAATATAAAATAGGTTTTTTAAAAGCACACAAGGGATAAAGATGGAAAGAGAATTTAAAGAAATAGGAGAAGTGAAGGGAAAAAATATATTCAAAGTACCATGAACAAAAAAGCCTATGATCTCCCTACAGGTGAATCAAGATATTTTGTGGGACAAAATTAGAGTGGAAAAGGTATGAATGAGGGAAAAAAAAAAAAAGAGGTAGGGGACAGAGAGAAATGACTAATATACCCTTATTAAATTTATTCTTGCAGTAATCTTCAAAAGTAGAAATACTTTCCACTAATGAAGTTGAACAACTCATCTACAAACTAAACTTTTAGAGAGCTGCCCATGGTCACACAAGTGGTATCAGAGGCAGGACCTGAAACCCAGTGTTCCTGAGTCCAAAGCCAGTCTCTATCCATTATACCAAGCTTCCTAGTACCCAGATTATCATGTAGTCAAGTCTGATTCAGCAGCTTTATAAAAAGCTGACTCGGATAACTGAAGAGAAGAAGATTCTTTTAACAAAGTAGCAGAGAACCAAATCCTAAAGAGGGCCAAACACAAAAATGCTAAATATTGGAAGGGATCTTGTGGATAACTTTAATCCAAATACCAAATCTACAGACAGAGGGGTAAAAGGACCTCCACAATGTCACAAAACTGCTATCAAAGTTAGGATTCTTGGAAGCCAGGTCCAAGTTCACACAGTCTCTCATGAAACATTTTTTTCTGGGTTCTACCTGAATTATGTGAGCAGTTTTTAAATTCCCCAAACCCTGACATTTTGTTTCTGCCAAATCCAATTTGCAAGTGTTATTAAATCTTTCCACAAGCCAGTGTTTTTTAAACACCTAACCTATTAACATTAAATCCTTTAAAAATGTTACTGACAAGGTTAATTTTACAGAACAAGATATTAAAGGAGTATCCACTTTAACCAAAGCTCTCAAATTGGGAAACAAATTGATAAGAAAAAAAGAAAATATTAATAGAAATAGCAGCTAACGTTGTCATGTGCTCTAAGGTTTACAAAGCACTTCACATATATTATCTCAATTTGGACTTCATAACAACTCAAGCTAATACTTCTAATATTATTTTCAATTTACAGATAAGAAAACAGATGCAGAAAGTTAGCTGTCCAAGGTCATATAGCTAAACTGTGCTAAATACTATAGAACCATATAGCATTTAGACCCTCCTGAGAAGGAATGGGTGGAGTACATAGTGGATGAAATGCTTATCAAATGAAATTGACAATGCTGACCAGTCAAAACAAGCATTTATTAAGTACCTACTATGTGCCAAACACTATGCTAGGTATTAAGGGTACAAATACAAAAGTGGGAATCCCTGACCTAAAGGGAAAAAGAAACCCATTAAAAATAAGCAAATATAAAACACGCAAAAAGTAGGATACATAAAAAGTAAGAAGGAGAATCAGGAATAGCCCTGGAAGGAGTTGAGCTAAGCCTTGAAGGGAAGTGGGGGTTCTAAGACCCAGAGATGGGGGCAAGTATTCATGTATGCCTATAAAAAAGTCAAAAGATGGGCTTCCCCCTTCCTCTTTTACCAACACTATCAGCTAAGCCAAAGACCAAAGTCATCCACTGCATCCGGAGCTATCACCATTTGTCTTGATCTACGTCTTGCCACTGCACTCTGGAGTAAGTAATCAGTAAGGCTGATGACTTTGTGTAGCTCTGCCTCACTTAAATCCAATCAAGACATCACCCCATGATGTCACTGGTCCTCTTCAAGAATGAAGGATGAACAACTAAGCCAGTTTGACTGGATAGAAGATTGTGTGAGAGGGAGTACCAGGCAATGAGTATGCAAATAGTAGCATTCAAAGTCTCACAATCTGGCTCCAGCCTAACTGGAATTTGTGTTCACCCTAGGGGCAATAGGGATCCACTCGAGCTTCTTGAGCAGAGGAGTTCTGACCAGTGCAACAGGAATATCAATTTAGCAGCTGTGTGCAGGACAGTTTGGAGAGAAAAAGACTGGATAAAAAGGCACTAGCTAGGAAATTATTGCAGTAGTCCAGGCTAGTGAGATACTGAACTAGGGCAATTGTGGAGTGAGTGAATACAAAGACATATAGTTGAGAGAAATGTTGAGGAGCCAGAACCAATAGGACTTTGTAACCAACTGGATACAGGGGGCACAGGGGAGGGGGTGAAAACTTAAGGGTAGCTCAAAGGATGGTAGCAGCCTTGAGGGATTTGTTGTTGTTGTCTTTGTCATTTGTTTCAGAGAGGACCACGACATGTTGAAAATGATGACATGACCTGCAGTTGACTTTGATTTGAGTGAGGGAGGGCTGTGCAAAGTCACCAGCCTCACTTTCTCCTCTAGAGCCATCTGGGTCCAGTGGCCTGATATTCACCAGGAGGACTGTCCATAGCTCAGGGCATTAGGAGACAATGGCCCTTTCAGACCTTTTCAGGTTCTCTCTTTGAATGAGGTACCCGTGAATAGGCTTCTTTAAGAAGTTAATCCAGGGAAGGCCTCTTTAATCAAAAACTCAAAAAAAAATAAAAAATCAAACCGGGAGGGAAAGACCTTCAGGGTTCCTGGCCACAAGAGAAAACAGTAGTAATTTAGTATTTACATTCACTCTGTGCTAGGAGAACAGGGACCTACACTTGAGAGAATAGGAAAATAAGGAAGAATAAATAAATCTACAGAGGAGAAAATGAGTTATGATGTTTGGCAGGCAGTTGGATCTAGAGTTCACAAGAGATGAAGAATGGACATGCAAATTGAAAAGCATCTGCGAAACAATGATAGTTGAAATCATGGGAACT
Organism: Phalanger gymnotis; assembly: GCA_028646595.1. Classification (NCBI taxonomy): domain Eukaryota; kingdom Metazoa; phylum Chordata; class Mammalia; order Diprotodontia; family Phalangeridae; genus Phalanger; species Phalanger gymnotis. The sequence goes on from CM053623.1 coordinate 302,636,626, forward strand.
GATGACCAACAAAAGAGTGTAGAGAGAGAAAAGTCAATCAATAAGCATTTTCTAAGTGCCTACTATGCCAGGAGCTGGGCTGAAGATCTAAAGGAAGGCAAAGAACAATCCCGGATCTCAAGGAGTGGTCAATATTTTCTCATGTATATGGCATAGATAATAATCCTGAAAAGAACTGATCAGACAGGTAGGAAAAAATGCAGGCAAGAAAAATGTCACAAAATCCCAGAGGAAAGAGTATCCAGGAGTAGAATAGTAGGCAATAGTGTGAAATGCTTCAAGAGTGGTCAAGAAGGATGTGAACTCAAAAAAGGCCACTGGATTTAGCAATTAAAAGATCAATGGTGACATCTTGGAAAAGCAACAAGCGTTTATTGGAAAGAGTCAAGTAGTGGGGATGAAAGCCAGACAGCAAGGAGCTGAGTAAATTTGAGTTGAGAAACTGGAGGAGATATATATAAACAGTTTTCCCCCCTAGAAGTTTAGCTGTGAAAGGAAGGAGGGATATAGTCTCATAGCTTGATGGGACAATAGAATAAAGTGAGGGTTTTTTAAGACTGGGGGAGACAGGGACATGTGTATATGATGCAAAGAAGGTACTGGTAACTAAAAAGATGTTGCAAATTAGGGTTAAAGAAGCATTGATTGAAGGGGCAAGCTTTCAAAGGTGATGAAACCAAGGAAACAAGGACATGGGCTTGAAGAACTCCCACATCCTCTGAGCCTAGAGCCCAGGACAAGAGAACAATAAAAAATTTTGAGTTGATTTGACATATGGAACTCAATGGAAGAGGGGTTCTAAGGGAACTCTAATCAAGAATGATCTTGATTGATGCAATTAGGAGTTGCTAATTAAATTTAGAAATAACCCATATGACCAATATTATCTTTGTATTTAAAAGTTTTGCCTCACAGATGAAAATTTCAATATAGATAAAAACAGAACTAAAACCAATGATATTAGTTGCAAAGAAACAGAGGCTAGATCCACATAAGGATGAGTTTCCTAATACATAAAGCTGTCCAGAAATGAAAGGCCAGTTTTCTTAAGTAGAGAACTTCCAGTCACCAAAAAGTGTTCAATCACAACCTGGATGACTATCAGTCAGGAATATTATAGGGATTCCTGCACTGGTTGGGAAGCTGGACCAGATAACCTGAAAAACCTTTTTCAAACCTAAAGTTCTAAGACTATATGAATGGATTATTTTTAAGATTGGTGAAAATCCACAATCACTGGTTTTATTAATTCAAATCTTTTTTTTTATTTACAATATGTATGTTTAGAAGTGATAATCATAAATCATCTAACATCAAGGAGGTTCTCAATCCCGAACTATCCCAATAACATTAATCTTTTCTTTTAAACAGGTTCAAAGACAAAAAAAAAAATTGATCATCGGTCATGAATACCCTAAGATAACTCAAAACAAAAGAGTAAACACCTCATTTGCCCCTAATTTTCCTCGGTTTTCACTAATCATGTCAACAAGTATTTACATGGGCCAGGCACAGTAAAGAAAGCCAACAACAGTCCCTGTTCTCAAGGAGCTCACAGTTTAATGGGGGAGAAAACATGTAAACAACCTATGCACAAGCAAGAGAAATGCAGCATAAATTGGAGATAATCTCAAAGGGAAGGCACTAAGAGAAAGAAAGCCTTCTAATTACTTCTACCAGAAGGAATTCATTAGTCTTCCTTTCACTGATCTTTACAACCCATTTCTCAGAAACCAGAATGTTATATTTTCTCATGACTTACTTTTGCAGAAATGTTAAAGTTAGAACAACATTTCATACATGGACTCAATTTCAACTCAGAGAAATAGCCATTACCAGTAAAAGAAATCTACATTGTCACAGAGCTAGAGATAGAATGTTACCAAAAGAATCTGGTATGCCATTTATTCAAAGACAACTATGACACAAAAATAAAAATATCCATCAAGGCCAGTGATTGGCTCACAGAGAGGTCAAATCTGTACCTAACCCTCAGAGTAACCTTATGTCACGCTATATATGGCACACACAAAAAAGTAGAAAATGTTAATATTCTAATTTATAAATTAATCTAAAAAATTTTTTAATGTCTACAAAAATTAGAACCTCAAATCATGGTTTCTTTTTAAGGGAGGAGGAATTTTAGTAGCAAATCTGAGCACACACATTCAGACCAGCTTTTTAAGTAAAATTGTGGGCATCAGGACTGGGTGCAAAAGCAAATATTTCTGTTTGTGATGCAATACCGACCTGGAAATGTGATATTAACCTTATATGAGAAAAAAAAAAGGTATATGATTTCACAACCCCCCCCCATAAAAAAGGTAAGAGATTCAGCCAGCTGATGAAGGGCTGAAATCACTAAATGGGCTTGTTTACGGGTCCGCTCCTGGGCCCGGGTCATTGATTGTCTGAGTCCCCCAGATAGGCAGAGGACGGAGCCCGGGGTTTAAAGCCCCCGGCACGGTGGGGCGGGCGCCCATTGTGCTGGGAGCCCGCAGGTGACCAGGGGCCCCCGCCCCCCGCCTAGCCGGGCCCCGATCCCCCCCCAGGCCCGGCCTCCCTGCTCCCTCCCGTCCGCCCCGGCCCGGGAGGAAGCCCCACCCGGCCCGGGCCGCGCTGGGCCGAGGCCGCGCCCGGGGCAGCGACACTCACCGCGAGGACGCGCGGGCGAGGCGCGGGGGTCCGCGGGCCCCGCAGGCCGGGCCGGGCCGGGCGGGAGCCGCTCAGGCGCCGCCGCCGATGCCGCCGAGGCCGCTGCCTGCTCCGCGGCCACCACCCCGCCTCCAGCCGCCGCCGCCTCGGGCTCGTGGGGCCCGGCTCCAGCTGCCTGCGGCCGCCGCCTCCGCCTCGGCGCTGCCCGCGCGGCGCCTCGTCTCCATCAGGGCCGAGCTCGGCCCGACGGACTATACCCGAGGCTGACGGCTGGGAGCCGTCTCCTGCAGCGGCCGGTGGCCATCTTTAATTCTCCTTCTCCTCCTCCTCCTCCTCCTCCTCCTCCTCCCGCAGGCTGGCTCGGGATCCTCCTCCTCCTCCTGCTGCGGCGGCGGCGGCGGCGGCTCCTCCGGCCCGGCTCCTCCCGCAGCCCGCCCCTTCTCCCTCCTCCAGCTCCTCCCGCACCTCCTGCTTCTGCTCCGGCTCCTCCGAGCCGCCGCCACAGGCCCCCGCCCGCAGCTGCTCCTGCTGCCCCCCTCCGCCGCGCCCCCTGCACCCCGACCCTCTCTCTGGGCGCTCTGCCCGACCAGCCCGCCCCGCTCCCCTTGGAAGCGCACCCGGCCCTCCTCTGTCTTCCCCTTCTCCCCCTCTTCCTCTGCCCATTCCCTAGTTCTGTCCCCTTCCCCAACCCTATCCTCATCCCTATCCCCAACCCCTTCCCTATCCCCCTATCCCATTCCCCAACCCATCTCCTTCCCCATCCTATCCTCCATCCCCATCTCCTTTCCAAATCCCCATTCCCCATCTATGCTCCATCCCCTTCCCTGTTCCCCATCCCCTTTCTTATTCCCCAACCCTGTCCCCATGCCCATCCCCATTCTCATCTCCATCCCCATCTCCATCTCCTTCCCTATCCCCCATCTCTATTCCTGTCCCCTTCCC
>CM053623.1:302640322-302661142 GCA_028646595.1 Phalanger gymnotis
AGGACCCAACCCAAGACTGGGAAAGGGCTCCAGCCTTCTATTCTTATTGACCGACCCCCTACACCCAGAAACTGGTTATTGTCGAGAACTGAGGAAAGAGTTTGCAGGAAGCAGGAAATCGAGGAGTTCCACCCTGGCTAGGGCAGGAAAGAGCTGCCTGCCATGAATGGTCATCATCTTGATTTCCATGGAGGCTACTATAAGATTCTCATCTACTTAAAGGATGTTTCCAGAATCTGCCTTTTCCTACTCTGTGTTTTATGCAGATAAACTGAAATTTGAGGACATCTTTTTCATTGCTTTAAAGGGTCTTATTTAAGATACCCTTTAATACATATGAGTGAAGCCCAAGATAGATTCAGAGTTGTTGAACCACTTAAAAGATAAAGACTACTCATTGTTCAGACACTTGTTTACCATAGGAAATATTTAGGACTTTGCCAATTTTGTAAATGCAATTTTGTCAAAGTTGGCAAATAGGGGAGACATCTGGGTTGACTACGTTAAACTGGTTTCTTGATGGAGTAAGTGAAGTTGGGTAAAAGGACTATAATTATCATGGATTGGGAACTCCCAGTAATTCAGATCACCTGCTCTGCACTTCATACTCTTAAAATTGTCATTTTACTGAGATTTAAAAAAAAAAAACACCTCATTTCCCATACACAGAAAGAGAAATAGAAACTTCTGCTTTTACTCTTCCGAAAATTAAGCAAGTAGAAATTGTCTTTTCCTTCCTTTAGCCGCTTCGCCTTAGGATTGAAACAATTTGTGATGATTTACTTTCTCATGTTGCTGGGTAACTGCAAGGTTCAGTATTGCCGACACAGACTATGCCTGTGAACACTTTGGGGATTATAGCTGCTGCTGTTGTAGGGAAGTGACTACCAAGGAAAAAAACTACCTTGCCTCCTCTGGGGAATAAAAGTCTGACATGGAAGGTGTCTGATTACCTTCAAAGAGATGGTACATGAAAAGCAAGACAAAAGCAAGACAAAGTCAACATTCTACTAGAAAATAATGACTTTTAAGTTAAAAGTTCAAATTTGAGGCTTTCATAAGGGTTCTTTTAGATGTATACTCAGAAAACATCTTGAGTGTATTCTGTGAAACCAAGGGGCAAAAAGTCAGTCAACAAGCATTTATTAAATGCTCAATGTGAGCCATATGCTTCAATCTGATTAAGACTCCATCGTAGTTCTTTCTCTGGAAATGAATAGCATTTTTCATCATAAGTCCTTTGAAATTGTTTAGAGCATTGTATTGCTGAGAATAGCTATGGTGTTCATAAATCATCCTATGATACGGCTGTTACTGTGTACAATGCTCTCCTGGTTCTGCTCTCTTTTCTTTGCATCAGTTCATGTAAAGCTTTCTAGGTTTTTCCAAAAGCATCTTGATCATCATTTCTTATAGCACAGTAGCATTTCATCACAACTATATAGCACAATTTGTTCAGCCTTTCCCCATTTTATGGGCATCCTCTCAATTTCCAATTCTTTGCCACTACAAAAAGAGCTGCTATAAATATTTTTGTACAAATATGTCTTTTCTCCTTTTCTTTGTGCTCTTTGTGGTACAAGCTCTTTGCTTGGTTGAAGGGTATGCATGGATAATCAAAATTAGCCATTTTACATCATCCCATAATGCTTTCTATCTTTTGTTTGGTCATATATTCTTCTCTTATCCATAAATCTCATAGGTAAAGGAATTTAGCCAAGAAAAGGTGGAGAGATAGGGGAAAATTGCTAGTGGGGATGGATCAAGTGAGGGATTTTTAAGGATGGAAGAGACATGGTTGTGTTTGAAGGCAAAAGGGAAGCAACCAGTATGTAGGGAAAGACTGAAGGTCAGCGAGAGAGTGGGGATAATAGAGGGGACAATATTCTGGATGAGGCATGTTGGGATGGGATCATGTTCATGTAGACAGATTTACCTTGGCAAGAAAAAGGACCACTTCATGTGAGATGTCATGAAGGAACAGATTTAGAGGAAGGTGTCTGGATTGTGTGGAATGAGAAGGAAGGAATATGAAGGAGGTCTCAATGAATCATCTCAAATTTTTCAGTGAAAATGATTTGTATTACACACTGTAGTGTGGCTGTGCAAATGGAGAGAAGTAAACATATCAAAATGATGGTAGAAATGACAAGATCTAATGATGGGATGGATTGGATTTGTAGTGTGTACTCAAGTAAGGTTTGAGATTGGATGAATGAGAGAATGGGACTGCCATTGATAGTAATAGTGAAGTTTAGACATTGTGTTCTATTTTGGAAAAGCTGTCCATGAGGCTGTTGATGTGTGACTATCATTGGGCTAGACAGGTAGATATGGGGATTGTCTCACTATAGGTGATCATTGAACTCACAGGAGATGATGAGATCATCAAGTACAAAACTGCAAATTGATTTTAATTTTTTTTCAAGACTCAATCAAGAATATGTTTAATACTCTTCCATGTGAATCTAAACTTATTACCCTTGTAACTTCACCCTTAACCTACATTCCTGTCCCAGAAAAACTTGCCTAAAGGTCACCTCTGCCCTTTCTTCATTTAGCCTTGGTCATTTGAGTCTCAATTCTATTATTGTAGTTTCTATATCCACCCTGGTATTGTCCACCTTGTAACCTCATGGCATCTACAGGGACCACTAGCATCTCTGCTGTGAAGGCTTGCCTAGCCCTTTTCAGGGCTGCTTTGTCCACCTGATGAGGTTACGAAACCATGTTTTAGGGGTGCTTGATACCCCAAAATACCAACACACCAGGTGCTGCTCCAATGAATTTGACTCAAGTCTTCTCAGCCAAAGAGAAAAACAAAGTTTATTAAAGATTTGCCATAATGGGTAGTCTTAAGAAATCTCACCATTTGTGTCTCTCATTTTCACAAGCAGCCAGAAGATGAGACTTATATACTGAAAGATTGTGGGAGGGATCTAGGGTGGTCCTGGGGTGATGGGAGGAGGAGTCTAAGAAGGAGCTTGATGGGACTGCGGTGAGGTCAGACTCCCTGAACTAAGAGAATGGGATTAAGGGTGTAAAGTTGCTGAAGGCCACCTGGATATAACAGACAATGTAGGGGAACAAATTTGAGCATAGGAATTTTTGTAGGATCAAGGGAGAGAAGTTGCCTGACAATGGAGGGGTAGGCTAGAGTAACCTAGAGATTTGGGCCTAGAGGTAATGAAAGGCTTATGGCCTCAGGAAAATACCTCATGAAGTGGAAAGATTCAAGGAGAGTTCAAGGGGGCTCCCAGAACCTGTACCCCATCACACCTGTCACCCAACTCTCACCTGTGGCCCCAAGAAGCTGTAGCATGTGCCAGGGCCACACCCCAATAAATTGCTAAGACAGGTTAAACCAGACAAGGGTAACTGAAAGACCTCAAACCTGTTGGTGAGTTAGGGGGATATCTACCCCAAGTATGTAAAGACTTTCACCAGTGGAAATAGGCAGGTGAGAACAATTTGTTCCAACAGCCATGAAGACATCTGAAGCAGGCACTGTGGAGCACTTAGAGCTTGGTCAGACATCAAGGTCATCTACTGCATCCTGAGCCATAGCTAGTCATCTTGAATTTTGTTCTGCTATCAGACTTGGATAACTCAGGAACAGAGAGTGAGACTGACAACTGTTCAGCTCTGCTTCACCTAAATACAATTCATGTGGAAGTCAAGACATCATAGTGATATCATTAGTCCACTTGGAAAAAAAGCTAAGGACTAACAACAACCTCACCCACTACCCATTTAACTCAAATGCAAGTTCCTTTGTAACCTCACCTACCACCCACTCCTGATCTATATCTTGCCACTGGACCCAGATAGCTCAGGAAGAGAAAATGAGGCTGGTTACTCTGCATAGCCCTGCCTCACTTAAATCCAATTCACAAACACCACCCACTCAATCCAAATTCTAATTGAGTCAACCAAAGCTGCTGTAGACTACTCCTATTGTCTGCTGCCTGATCTTTTTACCTGATGGCTTTTCCCATTTTCTGAACGGTGGAGCTGAGGTAACTCTCATCCCACTCCCTCATTAAAATATCTACCCATCTAGGGTAACTAAAGAGGGGCTAGTCTTGGCAAGGAGAAGAGCCACTTCTTTATCCAAAACCAAAGTAAAGAAAGAGGTAGTTGGGAAAGATGTCTGAATAAATGTGTGAAGACAAAGAAAGGCAAAGAGGGAGCTCTTGCCTAATGGTCTCCATTTTTTTACCAGCATATGAAGTGACATGGCTGAAAGCATGGGAAGAGGGGATGGAAGAAGAGCCATGGAAAATTTCAAGAGAGGTAAAAATGTGTGGAACAGCAGTTATACAGAGCAGGGGAATGAATTATGGAAGAATAGAATGTTTGCTGCTTTATGAGGGCTCAGTGGACACTAAATTTCAGACATTTGTCATGGACTAAGGCAGCACAGCTTCATGATTTCCTCCAGTTCCATTTAGCAATGTGTGAATTGGAGTAAAGGGAGTAGTCCAAGGTTGAGGTTTGGCGAGGTATAATCAGCAATAGGACAAGGAAGCAAGGGATTTGAGAGAGGAGGATAATGCAGAATTGAATTGATTTGATAAGGAATAGGAAAGAGAGATAAAAAAAAAAAAAAAAGAATTGTGTATACTTGTAGGGTTGATGGCCTGGGAGAAAAAGGAGGGCAAAGAATGGATCTTCACAGTGAGCATGAAAAACAATGTTAGAGGCCAAGGGATAGGAAAAGATGGAATCATAAGAAAATTATAATTAGATAAAAGAATTTTGTAGTTGATTAATAAGGAAGTAGATCACCATGTTATAGACATTGGCGAGACCTTTATTTTTAGTAATTTACCGAATAATTTCAAAAAAATTTTAATGAATTATGATTTAATGTTTCCTAGAGAATTATTTAGGGAGCAAATAGGGCATGGTATGTATGTGTAAATATGTGTATATATATATATATATATATGTATATACGTATATATGTGTGTGTGCGCGCATGTGTGTATACATGTATATACATACATATGTACACACATGTGTGTACATTATATATACACACATATACATTTAGTTCCTGGCTTCAAACTGGATTGAGTTGCAGGAATTATGGTGATTAAATTGTTGATAGTGTAATATACTTCAAATCCCAACTCTGAGGATTTCTGTTTGCCTTTGGGACAGCCACTTAGGCTCTCTGAGCCTCAGTTTCCTCATTTGGAAAATGACAGGGTTAGAGTCATTTTTGGAAAGATTCTGAGAAGTCAGGTACACTAATGCACTGTTGGTGGAGCTATGAATTGGTCTAATCATTCTGGAAAACACTTCAGAACTTTTTTTTTTTTTTTAGCAAAGTGCTAAAATGTCCCACAATCCCACAACTGGGCAACTTCTTCTTAAGGGAGTCAAACAAAGAATGGTCTCACATATATTTTCAGTAGCACATTTTGAGTCAGCAAAGTAGGTGCCCATCAATTGGAGAGTAGCTGAATAAACAGTGATATATAAATGTAAGGGAATATTATTGTGCAGTAAGAAGTAAAGGGCATGAAGAAACCATAGAAACCTGGGGAGATTTATGTGAGAGTGAAATAAAATTTCAAAAGCAGTATTATACATATCTAATTATATATAAGGGCTACACTAATGCAAATAAAAACACTATCTAGCTGACTATCATCTATCTTGTTACAATAGAATAAAGGCACTCAGTAGTTATATCCAGACAAAAGATTTATTTAGTAAGACATGAGGTTGCAAAAACAAATTGAGTCCAAGGTCCTTGGTCAGCCAAAGACAAAGACCATTGGTTTCTACAGTTATTATATAATCGAAGGGAGTGAAAAAACAGTATTGTAGGGATTGGACCACCTTACTCCTTATTGGTGGAGAGGATCAGAAGACAATGAGGTAAGAGGGAGAGGGGTAGTCTTGTGACACTCCTTAAGTTGGGCGACGGTTGGGTAGAGGAGTAATTTTATGACTTCTCTAAAATCAGGTTCTAATTTACAGGAAGTTGGAACTTCACAAAAGGACTGATGAAGGCAAAATGGAGTTACTCATGCTATTTTTAATGTAACACTCCCATCTTTGGTGTTGGGATTCTTAATCCCCAGGTTCACTTATCTAAACACTTTGCCTATTAAAGATATCTGGGTAGAATGATAATATACTTTAAGGGTCAATAAAGGGATGGGTTGAGAGGCACAAAATGTACAAGCAGATTCATAATCTTATATATCCTAAGGTGACAAACCTTGTGTTGCAACAATTTGGCTAGCAGCTGCTGTGGGGGTGAACGACCAATACAAGCCCAACAAGAAGAATCCTGCCAGCACAGGTTCTTTTGATCTGCTTTACTAAGGAAAGCAACATTAACAGGTTAACAATCTTGCTTTAATCCAACATGTACATATAAACTCACATAGTTGAGGAGGAAAAGCCAGCAACCTGAACTTCAGAGCAAATACAAACAAGTTACAAACATACACAATATAAACAGACCAGATCACAATTCATAGTTACCAAGAAACTGTCAATATCTGGGTTGACAAGCTGGGGAGCTCTTAACAATGGCTGACCCAGAGTCTCGTGCCACTCCTCCTGTGGCTCAGAAGCCCCAAGCAAACAACTCTGTTCTCTCTTTTTATACAGTCTTTAGCCATCAGTCAGACTACAGATCAAACTAGTTATAAGATTCACCATGGACTAATTTGAGGGGGAAAATTTACATGTCTCCAAGGTAGCCAAGAAAGCTCAGCAAACATAAATATCATGAAACTAAAAGCCAAAGCAATATAATAATGATTATCAATATTAAATACCATCAAATATCCCTGTAACCTGGTAACCCATTCCCAATATCCTTTTAATTAGCACATTTCATCTTGAGTTCCAGATGTCCCAGGTAGTTGTCTGGACCCTGGAAACATCTTATCTTACACATTCTGGAATAAACCTCATTCTCAGGGCAGCTCTGAAAAGAGTTACTCCTAGTAGATCTGCTTCTCTGGTTCTCAGTCACTTTCAGAGATTTCTAGAAGACTTTACTAAAATCTGCCATTAACAAGATTCAATACAATTTAATACAATCTCCTAAATTTGCTTTTTCAATAACTAGTTGATGTGGTGAAAACTAGCTCTCACCTTGTGGATCTAACCCAATTAATAACAGAGCTGTAAGAGAAACAACAAATTAGGAACCCATAAGTTCACCTGAAACTTCAGAGAATTTCAGTTTTTTCGTACTACTTGCTGTTTCTATCTTGACCTGAACCTTATACTTAATATAGACACTGCTATCAACTGGCTGAAGGAAGAACCTTAAAAAATAAAAAAAGATCCATGAAAGCCTGACTTGGAACATGAATCCCTTTGTCTCTTAGTATTATCAGACAGAGACTTTAAAACAGGAAAATAATTTCACTTTCTTTACAATTATCAATGCAATTTTATATGTAAAACTCAAATATAATTTTTTAACTTTTTACTAAGACATACTCGAAGCCTGTATATCCCATTAGAAACCAATTATACACACACACACACACACACACACACACATACACACATGTATGTATATACATATATAAACATATTATAAATAGAGATATATAAATATGTATATGGGGGAGAGAGGGGGAGGGAGAGAGAGATAGAAGGAAAGAGAGAGAAGGAGAGAGAGAGTTAGAGGGAGAGAGAGTTAGAAGGAGAGAGAGAGAGAGAGAGAGAGAGAGAGAGAGAGAGAGAGAGAATAAACTTCTATATCTTTACCTTATTTCTTCCTTTTGAGGCTATCATTCCTATATCACCCTGAAAGAATGAGATACTTCGAGGACTCAATCTTATAAATATATAATGTTAGCAAGTGGATAGGAAGCCCAAGAACTCATTTACTTAGTTGCTTAGGATATGGAAGGGACTACAAATTCAGATTGAAAACAGAAACATCTTTCATACTTCCATCCTATTATAGTATCCCAGAAATAGTTTAGCATTAATCTATTAATTAATAGATTTAGTATTGCAACAGCAAAACTTCCACTGTTTACCTGCCTTGATTATAGAAATTTGCTATAAAAGGAAAAAGAGGCATGGTTATACTAATGTTGCCTCAAGGATATGGACTGACCTGACATAAGTCGTAACAGGGGGAAATTTCCTTAGCTGTGTTTGATTCTAGGCAAGAATCATTGTGAACAACCAATCACACAGAAAAATTGCACATTATTCACAGGCTACCCTAGCCAGGTGCAGAATTAACCAGGTAGGAAATTTTCCTGTTCAGAAAGGAAATAGCACAATGGGAAACTGAGTCAAGAGGATCCTACCTTTGCAAACTAATAAGTTTTCCCCTTTTGCCTGGATATGGTCCTGGTTTCTCAAACTTCAGAATTTTAGAATTTTATCACAAGATGTCAACAGGGCTGATAAGATCTTATGACCTTGCCCAAATAGAAAGTCACAAGGAACCTCAGAGATAAGGATAACTTAAGGGGTCTGTGCTACTCTTCTCTCAACTGCAAGTTATTATTATTATCCCCTTAAAAGCAAATAGACTCCACTAAACAGTTTTCAAACACTTTACCATATTCTTTTAACAGCTCAATTCAAGATCTAACAGCATCCAGATTAAAAGAGAAGTTTTGAAAAGAGAATGCTTTTTTTAATTTCTAAGAGCATTTCTTATATAATAGTTTCCCAAAATTCACAATATAAGAAAAAAGATTTAGAAACACAATAATAACATACATGATGTCATATATATCATAGCTATACTAATATACATAAATACAATAAAAGGAAGCAAAAATCTGATGGTCTTATAGAACAGATAATGAAAGATAATGAAAAATTCCTCTTCCAAGAAAGGAGAAGAATTACAGGGAAAGAATGTTGAATATCTTAGTCATACATAGTGTTTGTATCAGTGGTTTTTGCTTAACTTATTCTTTTTTACAAAATGATTCAGATTCTGGGTTTGAGGAAAGTGGTGGTAGCACTAGATGTACTCCTTAGATTAGATTTCAACATCATCAGGTTCCCAGAAAAGTCTGTCACCAAGGAACCTTATCACCCTAGAGAGTGCATCAGCTTTGGCACTCATGCCTTAGCAGTAGCCTCAGCAGCTTCTGCACCTCAGATGAGATGGCTGGGGAGCTGAATGAAGAACCGCCGAAGCCTCCATTGAAAGAGTTCTGACAGCCAGCCCTGCCACTTCACACCAGCTATATACCCTTTGGATTTGATTTCACCATTAACTTCTCCCATCACCACTTTTCAGCTTCCTTTTGTGTTGTCTTTCTTCATTATATTGTATGCTACTCAAGGGCAGGAATTGTCTTTTTCTTATTTGTATTTCTAATACTTAGCATAGTGCCTGACACATGGTAGGCACCATTTATTGAACTGGTAGTGGTAATCTCCAAAAATTATTTATGAGAAGCAAAAGGCATTAAAAAGCATTTTTTTAAATGAAAGGGTTAGACTAGATAGCTTCTAAAGTTCATCCGAAATTTAAATCAGCCAGTAACTGGACATAATAAACTTTGAGGAACCTAGAAAATGTGCAGTAAATATTTACAAAGGGAGGAGAGGAAAAATGAGAAACCTATTTAAGTGTACAATAAAATTAGGAAGACTTTAATTTACTGCAAAAAGATGAATACATATGAATAAAATAAAATATTCTGTAAACAAAAATTCCAGGTGACTCAGGTAGAATTTGCCTTATTGATTGGGTTGGAGATTAGAACAAAATGATACACTCAATGCATCTAAAAATTGAAGGAAATAAAAAAGGTTTACTTAGCCCTAGGAAGGGCATTCAGAGCAAGGAAGGAATGTTTATCAAGGTTCAAACCTAGATTCTGTTCCACCTGAGCACAGTTTTCCTGTGCCATTGTTGGATATGCTGTTGGTCTACAATGAGAAGGAAGGGCCAAAGGTGGAGAAGGAAATGACAAATCACTCCAATATCTTTGCCAAGAAAACCTCAAATGTGTCATGAAAAGTCAGACACCAGTGAGTAACAGCAACAAAAACTAAAAATCTCCCCTCACAAAAACCGACTACGTAAGACTACACAAGACGTATGTTAGGGGCTCTATTGTTATCATCAAACCTTTAGCAGTCTGAGTCACAAAGTATGATTTCTCCTAAACACTACAAGAAATCATCAAGCCAATTTATCACATAGCTATATTATTATTTAACATGAAGTTGTTGCTAAGCACCAGGAACCTTATGAAGCTGAGATGATATTGACCTAAAGAAGTCATCCCAGGAAAAATGTGTGCAGAACTCCTCTCAAACCTTCTGGGCGTTACAAGGATATGGTGACTTAGCATTTGAGTTTCAACTCTCTTATGTGGTAAGTGTTACATGATGCCTCTAAACTCCCTATTTTGGAGTTGAATGAATGAGTCTTTCCCTTCACTCTCATTTGGAGCATGGATTCCATTAAATAGTTTATATCTGGGTGCAAGGCTGTCTTCTGCTTTGCATTTCTTTCCCTGAGTAGGTGCTTGAACATTAGCCTCAATCTGAGTACATCCAGACATGGAGGTGAAGAGTTTGTGCAGTTTAGAGGTCCTGGGTCCAGCAATGGAAGCTTCTGCCTTAGTAAGTCAGGTCATGGGAATGGCTGAACAACTTCTGGTATATGATTGGGATGGAATACTGATGTGCTATAAGAAATGATGAGCAGGATACTTTCAGAAGAACTCGGGAAGGTTTACATTAAATGACACAAAATGAAGAAAGGAGAACCAGGAAAACCTTGCACACAGTAACAGCAATATCGTATGATGATCAGCCATGAATGACTTAGCTATTCTGATTGATATAATGATCCAAGACAATTCCAAAAGACTTATGATGAAAAATGCTATCCACCTCCAGAGAAAGACCTGATGGAGTCTGAGTGCAGAATGAAGTATATTTTTTTCTACTTTCTTGATTTTTCTTGCTTTTTTTAAACAACATGCCTAATATGAAAAAAAAATGTTTTGCATAATTTCACATGTAAATTTGATATTACATTTTTGCCATCTCAATGGTGTAGAGGGGCAGGAGGAAGGGAGAGAAAGAATTTAGAATTCAACTTTTTAAAAAATGAATATTAAGGGTGGGAAGAGTCAAGATGGCAGCTGGAAAGCAGAGACTTGTCTAAAACTCCCCCCCAGTTCCCTCCAAACTCCTGTAAAAAATGGCTCTGAACAAATTCTAGAACTGCAGAACCCACAAAATAGCAGAGGGAAGCAGGGCTCTAGCACAGGACAGCCTGCATGGTCACTGGGAAAGGTCTATCACACGGAGCTGGGAGCAGAGCAGAGCACAGCCCAGCATGGGCTGTGTCAAGACCAACCAGACCAGGAGCCAGGTGGAACAGGCTGTAGTGCCCTGAATCAGTGAGCTGTGGCAGTTACCAGACTTTTCAACCCACAAACCCCCAAAGCAAAGAGAGCAGGCTAGTGGGAAAACTGCTAGATCTGAGTGAGAGGAGTGTGTGGTCGGCCTCAATCCCAGGGGAAGCAGAGGTGGTGCAGATCTGTGGCTGCTTCCAGAGCTCCAGCTGCAGTTGCTTGCAGCCCCAGGATCACCTGGTAAGAGGAATTAAGTGGTGGATCAGAGTGGAAGTGCAGAGCCTGCTTGGATCTGGGTCGTGATCCTGGTTGGCAGTTCTTGGGGGAGGAGGAGCACTGCTGTGGCAGAGCTTGCTGTATAGAAGTAGCTCTGAAAACAGCAGCACAGCCCCTACAGCTTGGGATAAAGTGCTCTCTACTCTACAAGCAGTCATACCCTACAAAAAACTCAAAGGTCAAATAGTTGGCTGGGAACATGAACAGGTAGCAAAAACAGTCTCAGATTCAGACTCAGACTTTAGAATCTTCTTTTGGTGACAAAAAGATCAAAACAGACAGCCAGAAGAAGTCCACAAAGTCAAAGAGCCTACATCAAAAGCCTCCAAGAAAAATATGAATTGGGCTCAGGCCATGGAAGAACGCAAAAAGAATTTGGAAAAGCAAGTAAGAGAAGTAGAGGAAAAATTGGGAAGAGAAATGAGAGTGATGCAAGAAAATCATGAAAAACAATTCAATGACTTGCTGAAGGAGACCCAAAAAAATACTGAAGAAAATAACACCTTAAAAAATAGACTAACTCAAATGGCAAAAGAACTCCAAAAAGCCAATGAGGAGAAGAATCCCTTGAAAGGCAGAATTAGCCAAATGGAAAAGGAGGTCCAAAAGATCGCTAAAGAAAATAACACTTTAAAAATTAGATTGGAGCAAGTGGAAGCTAGTAACTTTATGAGAAATCAAGATATTATAAAACAGAACCAAAGGAATGACTAAATGGAAGACAATGTGAAATATCTCATTGGAAAAACCACTGACCTGGAGAATAGATTCAGGAGAGATAATTTAAAAATTATTGGACTACCTGAAAGCCATGATCGAAAAAGAACCTAGACATCATCTTTCAAGAAACTATCGAGGAGAACTGCCTTGATATTCCAGAGCCAGAGGGTAAAATAGAAATTGAAAGAATCCACTGATTGCCTCCTGAAAAAGATCCCAAAAAGAAAACTCCTAGGAGTATCATCACCAAATTCAAGATCTCCCAGAGTAAAGAGAAAATACTGCAAGCAGCCAGAAAGAAACAATTTGAGTACTATGGAAACACAATCAGGATAACACAAGATCTAGCAGCTTCTACATTAAGAGATCGAAAGGCTTGGAATATGATATTCTGGAGGTCAAAGAAGCTAGGAATAAAACCAAAAATCACCTATCCAACAAAACTGAGGATAATGCTCCAAGGCAAAATATGGATTTTCAATAAAATAGAGGACTTTCAAGCTTTCTCAGTGAAAAGACTAGAGCTGAATAGAAAATTTGACTTTCAAACACAAGAATCAAGAGAAGCCTGAAAAGGTAAACAAGAAAGAGAAATCATAAGGGACTTACTAAAGTTGAACTGTTTTGTTTACATTCCTACATGGAAAGATGATATGTGTTGTTCATAAGACCTTTCTCAGTATTAGAGTAATTGAAGAGAATATACATACATACATACATACATACATATATATATACATATATATATGTATATATATATATAGACAGAGGCCATAGGGTGAGTTGAATATGAAGGGATAATAACTAAAAAAAATAAAATTAAATTAAGGGATGAGAGAGGAATATATTGAGAGAGGCAGAAAGGGAGAGATAGAATGGAATAAATTATCTCACATAAAAGTGGCAAGAAAAAGCAGCTCTGTTGGAAGGGAAGAGGGGGCAGGCGAGAGGGAATGAGTGAATCTTGCTCTCATCAGATTTGACTTGAGGAGGGAATAACATACACACTTGAAGGGGTATCTTACCCCACTGGAAAGTAGAGGAAAGGGGATAAAAAGGGGGGATGATAGAAGGGAGGGAAGATAAGGGGAGGAGGTAATCAAAAGCAAACACTTTTGAAAAGAGACAGGGTCAAGGGAGAAAATTCAATAAAGGTGGACAGGATAGGATGGAGTGAAACAGTCTTTCACAACATGAGTATTGTGGAAATGTTTTACATAAGGATACATGTGTGGCCTATGTTGAATTGCTTGACTTCTTATGGAGCGTGGGTGGGTAGGGAAGAGGGGAGAGAATTTGGAAGTCAAAGTTTTAAAAGCAGATGCTCAAAGAAAAGAGTTGTTTTTGCATGCAACTGAGAAATAAGATATACAGGCAATGGGGCATGGAAATCTATCTAGCCCTACAAGAAAGTAAGGGGAAAGAGGATGAGGGAGGGGAGTGGGGTGATAGAATGGAGGGCTGACTTGGGAACAGGGCAATCAGAATATATGCCATCTTGGAGTGGGGGGGAGGGTAGAAATGGAGAGAAAATTTGTAACTCAAAGTCTTGTGGAAATCAATGCCGAAAACTAAAAAACATTAAATAAAATATGGAATTAAATTAAAAAATGGATGTTAAAAACAAATAACAAATTTTTTAAAATTTTCTTAAAGTCAGGTCAAATCAACAAGAATGTATTAGTCATCTACTTTGTTCCAGGCACCACCTGTCTTAAGTGCTGGGTTTACAAAGAAAGGCAAAAAACAGGCCTTGTTCTCAAGGAGTTCACAATCTAATGGGGATTGACAACTTGCAAACAGTGACTTATAAACAAGATATATACAGGAAAAATTGAAGGTTATCTCAGAGGGAAGGCACTATCTTTAAGGAATACCAGTTTTCTCACCTCTCTACATGTTTAGAAGACTTCTCTATACCCTAGGACCAGGGAGGGTCTCTTGGGGGAAACAGGAGTTTAACTATAACTTGAAGGAAGTCTGGAGGTCTAGATGAAGAGAGAAAAAATTGTAGTCTGTAACAACAATGTGACTTGCTGCTACTGTGGCTGTGTAAGACTAATAACATTCTACTTTTCTAAGGAAAGCAACTTTAAGGGGTTAACAATATCACTTGAAACATATATATATATATATATATATATATATATCACTTAGTTTAAGGGGAAAAGATCAACCCCCTGAACTTCAGGGCAAATACAAACAGAAATTACAAACAGATTATAAACAGAGCAAATAACACAAACCAGTCTAACCATAGCAATACATAGGCACCAAAGGAGCACCAACATCTGGGTTATCAAAACCGGGGGGCTGTTTCAACAGTTTGCACAGTCTTGTCACCAACACTCTTTCAATGAGTGCACCCCCAAAGGCAAAATGCCAGCTCAATGCCTGTTCAAGACCCTGAGGGCTGGGGCCAACTTAGCATTTAGGATGCAGTAAAGTTCTTCAATCACTAGTACCATATGATATACATTATTTCAAACCAATGACTCCTGATTACCTTAGTGCTGAAGAACACCCCAAAACAAGATGATCCCACTTTACCTACCTCTGATTCAAACAAAGGCCAGACTCATTAAAGGCACTTGATATCCTTAGCATCCCAAAAGAGAAGAACAGCAAGAAGTCCTGTCCTGATTACCATTACATAGGCCTAGGGAAGATCTGGTGAAAATGTTCTGTGGAGATGCAAGGAGGCTGTTCATTCAATCCATATTTGTCATGAAAACAAGATTCTAATGGTTGTGGTCTACAGACTTCCAGAATTATCTTCTTCTTCCTCAGTGAGTTTAGTACCTGACTCACAGGCCTCCTCCCTAGCACGTATCCTAGTACTAGGAGACTTAAACACACATATTAAGACTCCCTCACATACCCCAACCACACCATTTCTCATGACCTACTCCTCCACCTACCTCAGCCACACATACGCCCATGATTCGTCTCATTTATTTCCATTATTCAGCAATGTCAGTTTATGACAAGTTGTCACAATGCTTTTGAGAGAAAATTTGTCTTCTATAGAAGGTAGTATTTGGTATTTGTTCCTTTAGTTCAACAAGTGTTTCATCCATTTTTTTTTCTAATTTGTCTCTTTATCCCATTATCTACCATAATTTGTTTTATAAGTCTAACATTGAGAACTACTGCTGAGACCAAGAGGTTGGTACACTGTATTCTGTGTCTCAAAGGGCCCCTCTTCTCTGCTCTTGGTCCACGTATGCAATAAGACTGGATTTAGTCCTGGGGGAGCCTGGCTTCTAATGAGATGGGAGCTAATTTCCATTTTTCTCACCCTCTTTGGGGCTCATTATACCATGACCCTGGGGACAGATTATTTAAGGCTTTGGTTTAGGCTCATGTCTAGGCTTTCCCAAAAAGGATGTGCTTAAAGGTATTCAATCTACATATAAATCTGGTATACAATAAGTAATTATTTCCTACCTACAAAAAGAATGCTAAAGACAGAACACTCATGAGTTCCTGTTTAACAAAAACTAAACCAAATCCTTTAAATAGGACTCAGTAACTTGACTTATAACTACTGCAACAACCTGCTGGAGGGTTGATATTGAAGCCTCATAAAAATATAAAGCATCTTGTGGGATTACTGATTTAAATTTTAAATTGCACCTTGGTTCTGTTCTATCTAAACAACTCCTGGCATATGTGGCTTAGTAAAATGGCCAGGCTTGGACCAATTTTTTTTCAAATGAATTTCTTTTGTATTTATCTCAGATCCATTTATCCCACCCTAAGCTATATGCACACTTCCGTTCTCTTATCTCCAACTCCCTTTTGCACATCTCAAACTGGATATCCTGCAGGCATCTTAAACTCAACATGTCCAAAACTGAACTTATTATTTTTCTCCGCAAACCTTCCACTCTTCCCAAGTTCCTTAGTATTGATGAAGAGCAACAACCACCTCCCAATAAAACAACATTTATGTTATAATAATATAATAAGTTATAATAACATTTATGTAGCATCTACTACATGCAAGGCACTGTGCTAAGCACTTTACACATCTTATCTAATTTAATCTTCACAACAACTCTAAAAGATGGGTACTTTTTTTATTCCCATTTTACAGTTAAGGAAACTGAGGCAAACAGTCCAACTGACTTGCCCAAGGACATAGAACTAGTAAATGTTTGAGGTTAGATTTGAAACCAGATCTGCCAGACTCTACTCACTGAGCCACCTAGCTCAAGTTTGAAACTGAAACATCATCCTTAATGCCTAGTAAAGCATTCTCCCCCCTTCTCCCATATCCAAACACCTGACAAGTCCTGTCATTTTTTCCTTCTTCATGTCTCAGCTACATGCCCCCTTCTCTCCTCTGACACTGCCACTACCCTTGCGACCTCATGCCTGGACTGTGGCAATTACCTTCTTTTGGTCTCCCTCCCTTGCGTTCCTCTTCTTCTATTCCACACCCACACAGTTAATAAAGTGATCTTCATAAATCACAAGCTTGGCCATGTCACTCTGCCATAAATACACTCAAACAGCTCCCTATACCCTCCAGGATCAAATAGAAAACCCTCCTTCTGGCCATCAAAGCCCTTTCCTGCCTTTCCAGGCTTCACACACTTTACTTCCCCCACATACTTTACAATATAGTGATACCAACATTCATCCTGTTTCTTGCATTTTCTTTGACTGTTTCATATGCCTGGAGCACACTCACAGTCCTCTCTCTTTCTATCTCATACTCCTCTCTCTCTCTTACACTCTTCTGTCTCTCTCACACTCTTCTCTCTCACACTCCTCTCTTCTCTCTCTCTCTCTCTCTCTCTCTCTCTCTCTCTCCCTCTTTCTCCTTTCTTTCCTCTCTTCTGTCTCCTTGCATCTCTGCCTCCTAGTTTCCTTGGCTTCCCTCCCATCTCAGCTCCTGGCCCACTTTCTTCAAGAATCCTGCCCTTCCTCCTTCAATACTAGTGCCTTCCTTCTATTAATTATCTCCATTGTGTGGCCTTGATTTTTCAATTAAAGGTGAGTCAAGGTTCTCAGCTGAGAATGTAGGAGTTTGGAGAGCCAAGGAAAGTTTGAGGAGGGGTGAAAGGGTTTAAAAGAGCTACTGTAGTGAATGAAATAGTGAAGCAATTATGGAGGTGTAAAAAGATTGCCCTGTTGCAGTGAGGGCACAGTTGAGATTTGGGAACACAAATTTGTAATGGACACTGTTAGCACAAGTCTTGTGATTTTCTCCAGCTTTGTTCAGTAGCATGTGAGTAGGACTGAAGACTGGTGGGACAGTCCCAAGTTGAGGGTTGGCAGTGAAAGACGTCAGTAGCATAAGGAGGCAAGAGCCTCCAGAAGATGGTAGAGTTCATCAAGATAGTCAAGTGTGTGGAAGTCTACCTGCCAAGACAAACCTAGGAACTATATGAACACAACTACAAAACACTTTTCACACAAATAAACTCAGATCTAAACAATTGGAAAAATGTTAATTGCTCATGAGCAGGCCAAGCCAATATAAGGATATCAAGGGAATCAATGAAAAAAAAAGGGAGGAAGGTGGTCTAGCCATACCAGATCTCAAACTGTGTTATAAAGCAGTAATTATCAAAACAATCTGGTACAACCACACTGGCACACCCAGGATGGCTGCTAGCACAGGTTCTTCTGCTTTTCTAAAGGAAAACAACTTTAAAGGGGTCAACAATCTTACTTTTATTAAACACATATATCATTCACTTGGTTCAGGGGAAAAGTCAGTATCCTGGAACTTCAGAGAAAATACAAACAGAGATTACAAGCAGAAATTACAGGCGGAGAAAATAGCACAGATCAACAGACAGATCCAACTGTCTGACTAAAGCCTTATATACATGGTTACCAGAGAAGCACAAACATCTGGGTTTTCAAAGACAGGGGCCTCCTTAACAGCTACCCAGAGTCTCCTCTGGCCAAATCACATGAACACTTTTCCAATGAGTGAATCCCAAAGCAAAATGCTTCTCAGAGCCAGTGCCTAATTAGAAATTAGCAAAAGGTGTGAGCCTTCCTACAAACAAGCCTCCCCTAATCAAGCTTCCCTTAATGGGCTCCACATGAGGCCTATTAATGGGTGGGGAAGATCTTCCCATTCTATCAACTTTAAAACTGGCTAAGAAATAGTGGTGCATCTGTCAGCAGCCTCCTCCAGTGTCTCAGCTTCAGCCTGCAGGATATCAGCAGCAAAACTCCTACCCTTCCAGCTAGTGGTTCCCCAGGGCCAGCCACATAGACCACCAGTGTGAAGTTGCCTACCCCTATGCAGAGCCTGGGTGCCATCACCACAGGCACTGGCACCATTGTTCATACCATTCCTGTGCCCACCACCCTCTCCTCCTTGGGTGCTACTCCTCTTCGGAAGCCTACAGCCATCTACCAACTGCTGACCAATGGGGGCCTTGCTAAGTTGGCCAGTAGCCTCCTTGGTCTAGCTCAGATTTCTAATCAAGCAGCAGGTTTGAAGGCCCCAACCACCATTACAATAACTCTACAAGGTCAACCCAGATGTGTCACCATGCTGAGCCCAATGGGCACAGAAGCTGCCTCTCTTGAGGACCCTACCTCTCAGGCTCTGCCTTCTACCCCACAGCAATTGCTGCCACCTCCTTGAAGAGCCCTATGTAATGTTTCTACTCTTTTCATCTGTGATGGCTGCCTTCCAACAATCCCACAGGCACACAGACTGCTTTGTGATGTTGCCTGCCTTCTTGAAGACTTCCTTTGAGGCTGTCTTAGTTTGCCTGCTCAGTCATCAAGGATAGGCATCTGAGTCTTTAGAGCCAGTGGACTAGGTAACCTTGCTATTCAACAAATGGAATAGCATCCTCTGAGATCTGCAGGTTTTGGCCTCCAGGCCACTCGCTTCTCTTCTCCCACCCCACTCATGCCCCCCATGCCGGCTCTGCCCCCAAACTCTCTTTAATGCAGCAGATAGCTATACCACTGGAGCTGACATACTTTATAGGCATTATTACCACATGGGATTACAAATTCTGATTCTGAGAGGAAAAATCTTTTCTCTTTTAGTAGGATTACTAAGGTAAAAACAAACAAAAGGCGAGATCAGTAAGAAGCAATGGCTTCCATGATGAGATATCAGCCAAACCAATCAGGTGACAGCCAGGCTGGTAGTCAGTCCTCCCCATCAGGCATGACTGAACATGAGTGCAAATGTGCATTTTTGAGATTTAATAAAGCTGTTTCTCTTTGAAAAAAAAAGAGAGTGGTGGATCAGTGGAATAATTTAGCACAAATTATATTATAGTAAATGACCACAGTAGTCTGCTATATGATAAACCCAAAGATTCAAACTTTTGGAACAAAAATTCATTAATAGACCAACCCAAGATGAGGTCAAAATGGGTACATGATTTACAAATAAAGAGTGATGCCATAAGCAAATTAAGAGAACATGGAATAGTTTATCTGTTAGATCTATGGATAAGAGATGAATTTAAGACCAAACAAGAGATAGAGAGCATTACAAAACATAAAATAGATAATCTTGATTATATTAAATTTAAAAGCTGCTGCATAAACAAAATCAATGCAAATTATAAGGAAAGCAGAAAACTGAGGATTCTTTTTTTGCAATGAGTTTCTCTGATAAAGGCCTTATTTCTCAAATATATAGAGAATTGAGTTAAGTTTATAAAAATACAAGTCATTATCCAATTGGTAAATGGTCAAAGGATATGAACGGGCAGTTTTCAGACAAAGAAATCAAAGCTATCTATAGTTATATGAAAAAAGTGCTCTAGGGGGCGGAGCCAAGATGGCAGCCGGGAAGCAGTGACTGGTGTGAGCTCCCTCCAAAGTCCCTCCAAAAACCTATAAAAAAAATGGCTCTGAACCAATTCTGGAGCTGCAGAACCCACAAAGTGGCAGAGGGAAGCAGGGCTCCAGCCCAGGACAGCCTGGATGGTCTCTGGGTAAGGTCTGTCCCACACGGAGCTACCAGCCCCCAGCTGAGGGAAGTGGAGCTGAGCCCAGGCGCACGGCTCGAACAGACCAGACGCGGACGTACCAGACCAGGAGACCAGCAGAGAGTGCCCTAACATGCTGAATTACTGAGCTGCGGCATCCACCAGACCTCTCAACCCACAAAGAGCAAAGACATCAGAGAAGGTTAGTGGGAAAAGCTGCGGGACTGAGTTTGCAGTTCGGCTACCGCCCCTGGGGCAGCGGAGGTGGGGCAGCTTTAGAACTACAGCTGCAGTTGCTTCTGGCCCCAGGCCCACCTGGTGGGAGGAATTAAGTGGCTGATCAGAGCAAGAGTGAAGAGCCTGCTGAAGATTTAAGCCCAGTTCGGGTAGGGGGTTCTTGGGGAAGGAGGAGTGCTGGTGAGGCAGCGCATCCATCCAAGCATGAATCATAGAACTCTTTAGTCTATAAGCAGCCATACCCCGTTGAAAAACTCAAAGGTTAATTAAGTTGGAGGGGAATATGGCCAAGCGTC
>CM053623.1:302661642-302686649 GCA_028646595.1 Phalanger gymnotis
CAACTCCACCAGCAATGTAACAATGTTCCAATTTTCCCACACCCTCTCCAGTATTTATCGTTTTGCTGTTTTGTTATTTTAGCCAATCTGACAGGAGAGAGATAGTATCTAAGAGTTGTTTTGATTTGCATTTCTCTAATCAGTAGTGATTTCGAGCAATCTCTTGTTGGGTCATGAATTCTTTTCTTTTCCTATAAAATGTTTATAACAGTTCTCTTTGTGATGGCAGAGAACTGGAAATTATGCAGGGATGCTAATCAACTGGAGAATGGCTGAACAAGTTGTGCTATGTGATTGTGATGGAATACTACAGTGTGTAAGAAATGATGAGTTCAGTCATTTTAGAAAAACATGGAGAGATTTGCATGAAATAATGAAGAGCAGAATGAACAGAAGCAAGAAAATATTGTATACAGTAACAGTGATATTGTTTTAAAAACAATTTTGTGTTAGTAAGTTATTTTGGGTATTATAAATACCCAAATTAACTATAAAAGACATGTGAAGAAAGATGCTATCTGTGTCCAAAGAACTGATAAAAGTATGTATAGAATAATTTTACCTACATATATACACATACACATATGTGTGTGTGTGTATGTATAATATATCTATCTATCTATTTGTGTCTAATGGTAGCCATCTCAGGGCAAGGGGGAAGGGAAGAAAAAAAAGGAAAAAAATTCACATAATTTTGTTGGATATTTGAAAGGAATAGCAAGTTGGGCATAGCAGATTTGCAGTTCCATATGTAATCATCTTTTTTATTGTACTATGTTGTAGAAATGCTTAAATTAAAATAAAATACATATAAAATAAATACAGGAGGGGCCGCTAGGTGGTGCAGTGAGTGGAGCACCAGCCTTGAGTCAGGAGGACCTGAGTTCAAATTTGACCTCAGACACTTGACACACTAGCTCCTTGACCTTGGGCAAGTCCCTTAACCCCAATCGCCCTGCCTTCCCCCACTCCAAAATAAATAAATAAATATAGGAGTAAAGCAAGGCTATTGACTCTCTTTGTTATTATTTGATATAGTTAAAATGTTAGCAATAGCAATAAGAGAAAGGTATAGAGATGGATAGAGTCAACAAAGCTATCCCTATTTGCTGGTACCATGATGAAAATTAATGAACTTAGAAAATTCTGGGGAATCAACAATGATATTAAGTTAATAGCTACAAAACGAACACGAGTATGAATAGTTTTTCTACACAATTATAAAATATCTGAGAGACAGCAGTAGAAGATACAACTCAAAATAAATATAAAATACATGAACTATTTGGTGATCAATTGACCAAAGCAAAATAGTCATATAGATTCGATTACACTGCTCTTTAGGGAAATAAGGAACGACTTAAAGCAGGAACTAGACTATTCATCTCCCAAAAATGACAATATTACCAAAGTTAATTTACAGTTTTATTGCTATACTAATCAAGCTGTCAAAGGCACACCTTAAAGATAATAGCAAACTTCACTCAGAGGAACAAAAAATCCAAGGAAACAAACAAACAAAACAAAAACAAACAAACGAAATAAGAATGAATGGGGAATAGCAATTCTAGACCTCAAACTAGCATGAGAAATATTTATTCATATCATTTGACTATAAATTAGCAGCCATTAAAACCATTTTGGTCTTGGCAAAAAGAGAAAAAGAGAGAGAGGGAGAGAGAGAGAGAGAGAGAGAGAGAGAGAGAGAGAGAGAGAGAGAGAGAGAGAGAGAGAGAGATTAGTGAAACAGATTGGACAAGGGAGAATCAGGAACAATAATACTCAATAATCTGGTGTTTAATAAAATTTCTTAGAGAAAAACTTTCTATTTGACAAAAATTGCTAGGAAAACCTGAAAGTAGTCTAGCAGAAATTAAGCTTAGTTAGAGTGATACCTTATACCATATTTTATAATAAATTCAAAATCGACAGACTCTAATAGATCATGCCATGAAAAATTAGAGGAACAGATCATATGGTTTGAGGTATGATGGGAGATGTATTCTTAACCCAACACAGGAAAGATGCGATTGTAGAAGATCAAATAGAGAAACTGAAAAGTGTCTGCCCAAACAAAACTAATGCATCTAGAAAGAGGAGAGAAATCATTGAATGTGAAAAAAAATTATATCGACTTTTCAGATAAAGATTTTGTATAAAAGATATGTAGACAACAAACAGAAATATATAGAACCAAAAGCTATTCTCCAATGTATAAGTAGTCAAATGATATGAATAAACATTTCTCAAAAGAATTGCAAACTATTAATAACTATATGAAAATTGCAACAAATCAAGTATAATAAAGTGTGAGAAAATCAAAATGGTCCTTAAATTTTGCCTAATACTCTGTAAATTGTTTTAAAAAATGGCAAAAGATGGGAATACTCAATGTTTCAGGAGTTGAAGAAAGATAGGTATTGTTGGAGCTACAAATCAGTAAAATCGTTTTGGGAATCAGTTTGATGTTAGGCAAGTAAAATGATTACAATGTTCATACCCTTTGATCCAGATATTCCATTACTGGGCTTGTGCCCCAAGGAGAGCATAAGGAGAAAATTCTTATACACACCAAAATACTTATCTCAGCACTTTTTGTGAGAGCTAAGAATTAGAAATAAAGTAGGTACGCATTTTCTTTTTACTACAGTAAGTCCTATTAAATGAATGTAATGGGATGTTACAGTGCTGTAATCAGTGATGAAAATGATAGATGCAGGAAAACATGGAAAATACATACACAAACTGATGCAGAATGAAATAAGCAGAGCCTAGAAAAATATATACAATGACTATAGCAGAAATTGGAAAAAAATCAAAAATGAAAATTTAAAAATTACAAGGAATAAACATGGCCTCAAAGAACAGATATGAAAAGACACCCCCACCCACTCTTTTGTAAAGAAGGTGAGGCTTGGCTATGGAACAGTGTATATATTTTCAGAATTTTTGATGCATTGTTGGTTTTGCTCACTGTTTTTCTCTTCTTTTTCCTTTCTTAAAAATATTATTTGTTATGTGGAGCAGCCCTTGGGAAGGAGGGAAGGTGAGAAATAGTGGGAGAAATTTTGACAATTTAAAAACTAAAGATATCAGTGAAAAATTTATTTAAAAAAACATCAAAACCACAAAATGTTTTCATGATTAGAGCTTGAAATAGCCAAGCCAGGATGGAATTCAAATTATTTTACACTGATACATAGAAATCTGTCCTGCTTTAATTCTGAGTATTTCTATCCATTCACTGTTATCCTCGTTATACCCCCTTGCATTTTATTTTTGTAAATTATTTCAAATAATTTACAAAAATACATCACAGAGAAGTTATAATTGGTCTTTTTTCTATGAAATAAAATCAGGAAATAGAAATAAAGATATAAATATTACTAGTAATAGCATTTGCACATTACTTTCAAACTGCAAAGTACTTTATAAATATATAACCCTGGGAAATAGATGCTGTTATTATCTCTGTTCTTACAAATAAGGAAACTGAAGTTGAAAGAGATTAAGGAACTTGCTCAGGGTAACACAGCCAGTCAGTATGTGTCTGAGGCTGAATTTGAGCTCAGATCTTCCTGATTGCATATGCGCCCAGTGCTCTATCCACTGTGCCACCTAGCTGCCTAAATCACATAGAAACCACCGTCCAGGTAGCAAAGAACAGGCAGCAGAGAAGAAGTTAAACTTTTATTATGTTATTACTTAATTTATTGAGCATTGATGCTCAAGGAGTTACCCTTTTTATCACCGTTAGTTCAATCTAGCCACCCTGTCTCCGTGGTTTTCAGTAGATTGGCCACTGGAGCCAAGCCTGCAATTCTCTCTCAGATCTGATCTGTCTTCTCTCTCTCTGTCTCTCTGTCTCTGTCTCTCTGTCTGTCTGTCTGTGTCTCTCTTTCTCTGTCTTTCTGTCTCTGTCTCTCTTTCTCTGTCTCTGTCTCTCTCTCTCTTGTCTGTAGCTCTCTGTCTTTCTGTCTCTCTCTCTGTCTCTCTCCCCATCTCCCCTCCCCTTTCTGTTATTCTCCGTCTTTCTCTCCCCTCCCCCTTCTGTCTCTCTCTGTTCTTTTTCTCTCTCTGTTTCTGTCTCACACTGTCTTTCTTCATTTCTATGAACCTCAGAGCCAGGCCTGCTAATCCTCCCTTCAGGGTCTCTTTTCTGTCACATTAGCTCTGTTCTCCCCACTTTTAGTTACCCAGTAATTAGCAGCCTACTACAATTTACCTACTTAATATTGATTAGCTTTCATAAGAGAACATTTATTTCAAAGATATAACCAGAACAAGATACACTTTCCCTAATACCTGGGAGACATAATCCCCTCTATGCCACACTCCCAGGGTGAAGAAAATTCTTTGTCTGTCACCATTAGGATTCTTACCTTTTTCTTACCCTCAGGGAAAAATACCAATACCTGGCTATGCTCTCATTTTACTGATGAAGAAACTATTACCTGCAAAGGTTAAGTGATATGCACAATTAGCTAAAACCTTATTTGAATTTTCTTTCCTGAACTAGACATTTTTCTTTTGCAAATGTTTTCTTTTTAAAGGATTGTCAGAGGACAATGTTGGAACATCATTGGATAACAAAAACAGAGTTGGAAATCTGGCTTTGAAATTCGTTTCTTGTGGGACCTTGGCCCACCACCTTAACCTTATCTGTAAAATTAGAGAAATGGACTAGTGACCTCTAAGGTCCTTTCTACCTCTAAATCTATGATCCTATGAACACACACACACACACACACACACACACACACACACACACACGGAAAATGTAATGTTTATAGGAATTGGAAAACCATGTTACTTTTAAAGTAACCTGGGGATTCTTTCTGTAGCTATACTTTCATCCTTTGAATAATAACATTTGAAAATAGCAGAATGCATTTGATTTTTTCCACAGCTAAAGAAGCATCATAAAATAAACATTACTACAACATTGTATTTCAAGTAAGAAGTTTCAGGGAATCCTAAGGGTAATGCTGCCATCTGCTGATCAAAATGAAGTAATCTTTTTCTGATGTTTTGTCTCTTGGTTTAAAAAAAAAAAAGCCAATACAGTTCTCAGCAGTAGCAACCCTCACTCAAATATCTGGTCCTCCATTCTAGCTGGTTGGGAAAGACAGTCAGTCACCCCCAAAGTCACAATCATGAACGTCTTCCAACTCATGATGAAAAAGAAAGAACTTACTCCTTTGATCACATTTGTGGATTTGGAGCAGCCTACATGTCCATGTATTCCCTTCACAAAGCTGATGTGATTGTTATCAGCCACACAAATCCAGAACCATGGGGAAATGTGAATCCTTATGAGCCTCAAAAGCTTATCAAAATTAACCAAAAGTGGGAGCCTATTGAAGAGCTGCAGACTGTCAAACAGTTGACCAAATGAAGAGTCTTCATCTAAAGAACACTCCATGAATCTAGCGGAAACATTTCTACACAAACTATACTGCTGAAACCAGTGTGTGGAAGTGCTTCTGCTACATTTTCAGGGTCTCCCTACATTTTTGGGCTCTGAATTCTTTTTTGTAGGTTTAGTTCCAGACCACTGCAATAAAGCTAATATCTCAATAAAGTGAGTCACGTGAAAAAAAAAGAAAAAAAAACCTAAAATGGCCAGTTCTGTGACATTAAGGAATGTTCAGATAGTTTGTCAGATACACAGGAGGCTTTATTTGGATTTCATGTCATTAGTAGTATTTGAAACTAGGCTCAGCAAGGCTAAATCCGGACATTTTAGTAGTTGGTTCAACTCTATTTGCATAGTTAGAACTCAAATGGGCAATTTTCCATTAACCTAGGAATTTTAAATTCATTTTATTTTTAATTTGTGGGATAAAACAAGTATTTCCCTAACACAGTGTAATAAAGATTATTGTATTTTTATTTATTTTAAATGTAATTATCTATAGTTAGCATACAAAATTTTCAGTAGTCAGCATAGAGTCCTATTTTAGAAGATACATATGTAAAATGATCTTCCAAGTTAATGAGTGACAGATATCTGATTCTGGTCTCAATTGTTACAAATAGACTCTTGCTTAAAAAACTTTTTCATTTGTATTGATCCTTTCAGATTCATTTTCAAATAGATTATTCTTCCTCTCCTACTAACTGATCCATCCATGTAAAAAAGATTTGAAAAAGAAAAAAAAAAGCACTTTAGTAAAACCAGCCATCATATTATCTGAGAGTATAGTTTATGCAATAGTCGTTTTGTCCGGGGGCTTTCATTTTTCCAACTCTACTATATATGAACTAAGGTGTCCTGGAGATACAAAGATGGCAAACACTGCCTTCAAGATGGCTCTAATTAAAAGAACAAACTCTTGAGTTTGGTCATGCGGTCTACAATGGTACCTTTTCTATTCACGAATGAATAGACATCATTCCCTGGCTGATGGAGAACTGGGCTCAGAATCTGAATTCAAGTCTTGCCTATGACACCTGCTAGCTATTTGACCTTGGGAAAGTGAATTAACCCTTTAATGCCCTGGGTAATTCACCAAGACTATAAGTTAGAGAGCAGGTATTGACTTGCTTTAGGAATTTTCTCATAGCCAGTTCCCTATACCAGTGAAATCATAGATGAGATTCTTTACCCCAAACCACAAATAAGAGCAAAATTAATATCATAGTTGTACCAGATTCTATAAAAAGAATGACAGATAAAATATTCTTTATTTTCAAACTGCTCTGTGCATCTTTTGGCTAGGCCAAAAATTGCTCAAATGCCGTCAAACAGGATGAAGTTTTAATGTGTCAGCAAGATGAATCTATGCCTTGATCACTTTATGAGGTACAAATACCTCTCTGATAGAGGTCAAAAGGGAATGGCACATTATTGTCTGAGAAAACAAAATAGAAAAAGTTAAAACAAAACAAAAGAGCTAAAGTCTTTGGAGGCTTTAAACAGCTAAACCATGGGGGATTTGAGAGTCCGTCAGAGTGGGAGAGATTGCAAGTCAGGATCTGCCTGTGGAAAAGACTGGGGGCTGAGGGTGGGGAAGAAGGAAGGAATTTCTTTCTTCTCTACCCCTCACAACCCCATGTAGTTTTGAAGGGGAGCTCCTGGACCAGAAAGAGACACTACATCACAAGAAAAGGATCTTTGTTCTGCGAAGTTTGGATTCAGTCAGTGGGCCACACTCGAGGACCTAGAGGGCCGCATGTGGCCTTGAGGTTGCAGGTTCCCTACCCCTACACTACATCATTCAGCAGGGAGCAGAGGCACCCTCTTTAGACAGACACAGACACAGAACTACCCAGGGGAGGAAGAAATTTCAAGTAGCATGACCTCAGCAATCAAGAGTCGGTCTATGGAGAGGAACAGACCCTGGGAACCCAATGTGAAGATAATAGGAAGAGAGAAAGGCCTTCTAGGCCTTGCAGTGTTTGCAATTCTGGGTTGCCTTTGCTGTCTATCTATCTACCCGTGTGTCTCCCTACCATTATACTTGGCCTGGCCATATCCAGTGCTTGTCCCACCACTTTCTCTGGCTCTGCTTATAATTCTGTGGCATCTGCTCTCTCCAGCTTCTGCTGGCCTTGCCCTTTGGCTCCCCGACTCATTCCTTGGCAGGTTTGTTGTCTGGTGTGAGTCTTGGGTTGGAGGGTAACCGTAATGGTCCACACTTGCAGGGATGCTGTGTCAGTGGCAGGAGCAGTGGAATAGGGAAGTCAGGTCTCTTTACCTCCTTCCAGGCATCTCCTGTGTGTGGATTCCATCATACTTTCTGACGTAATGGGTGGACTCTAGTTGGATGGATTCTAGTGTTGAGTATCACATGTCCTTTCCCCCTTCCTTAGAAAGAGTAGGGGCTTAGCTTTTAGTCAGTCTGAGGGCTCTCTAAAAGCTCAAGTAGATAATTATAGGTGAACCTCTGGTTATACAGGCAACAACTGCTAATTCTGAATCTCGAATATATTCCATTGTTTCTGTCTACCATTAATATACAGGCTATCCCAAAAGTCTTCATGCAGTTTTAAGTATTAAAGCTTAGGCCTAAAACTATTATCACTGGGTCAAAATTTAGTGACTTTTGGGGTATGTTTCCAAATTGATTTCCATAATGGCTAGATCAATTCACATCTGCAACAGCAGTATATTACTATGTGTTTACCCATAGCCACGCCAACACTTGTAACTTTCCATTTTTATCTACTTTGGCTTAAGCTATTAACTTTGGAATTAAGCTATTAAAGAGATGGTTTGCCAGAAGTACTGTCTCTGATTGATGGATAAAGATAAAGAGAATTACCAATCCTTTGATACTACCTCCCAGAGTAGAGAAGAACTTATATCAATAAATTCAGGTGGGCAACAAATCAGTAGTAGTGGGAGGGGCAAATAAGAATGGTTAAACAATCCTAATCACTACCTGATCCTCTATAGGCTGTCCAAAAGTCTTTGTGCAGCTTTAAGTTTTAATAGCTTAATTGTTGTTTAATTGTTTCAGTTATATCTGACTCTCTATGACCCCATATGGGGTTTTCTTGGCAAAGATACTGAAGTGCTTTTCCTTTTCCTTCTGTACCTCACTTTGCAGATGAGGAAACTGAGGCATGCAGGGTGAAGTGATTCACCCAGGGTCACATAGCTAGTAAATATCTGAGTCCAGATTTGAATTCAGGAAGGTGAGTCTTCTTGACTCTAAGCCCAGCGCTCTATCCACTGTGCCATTCAACTTCTCAGGATTTATTTAGCACCTACTATTGGAAAAGCAGCTTTTGAGATATCTATAAACTTTAATTTGGCTATTGATATTCTAAATGGGAAATCCTGTCCAATGACCAAAGGTTAGACATATCTTTGTCAGAGCTGAATTACATTAATTGGTTTCCTCAAACAATCTGAACACCTTTTCTGTCAGCTAATTCAAGGACTTTTCTCACTTATTCTAAAGTCTTTGAGATGTGTCTTCATTCGATATCTCCGTCTGGCCACTGGACCCAGATTGCTCTGGAGGAGAAAGTGAGGCTGGTAACTTTGCACAGCCCTCCCTCACTCAAATAAAAGTCAATTGCAAGTCATGTTGTCACCTCCCCGATGTCATGGTCCTCTTCCACAACCACATTTGATAGATATATCAGGGTGTGACATCTTATCACTGATCTTAAATGGGGGTGGGTCTCTATCTTTATACCTCCTCCAGCATAGGTCCCACTAAAATGTGAACTCTTCGAGGGCAGGAACTGTCTTTTGCCTCTTTTTGTAGCAAGATGGCTGGCATATATGCTTAATAAATGCTTACTGAACGACTGACAGGTCAGGGACTCTCAACTCCCAGAAATTTATAGCCTTCATAGTTCATGAGTTCAAGAATTCTTGAGTTATTGGCTGCCTAATAGATGCTTTCCATAACAGAGCTCTTCTTAGAGAAGAAGGGAGCCATGACTGGGAAGATTCACTAGATGAAGGGCTAAAGGACACCAGGCCCAACTGGAGGCTGGGAGGAGGCCTGGGCCTTGAGAATTATATGATCACAGTTGGCCCCATTTGAATGTGAATTGTTAGCATAGTCACCTCACAAAGTTTTGAGAAACGTATTAGGTCACTTAAAATGTTTTGTTTTCTGTATCTGTTCATGCCCTGAGTTTTGTGTGTCTCCCGTAGTTTCTGCACTGGAGAAAATAAACTGCTGTCTTGTGCCCAATACCCATATTGTATTTTAAATAATGTTTCTAGAAGGGACCCAGTTACCTCCATTTTCAGAAGTCTCTGGATATGAACCATACCTACACTTTGTTTTAAAGATTTCTTTAGAGTTCTTCCAGAATGATGGCAGAGCCAGAGAGAGAGAGAGAGAGAGAGAGAGACTTAACCTCTTACTCCCTTCCTTCTCTCTTTTATTTATTTTTATTTAAAGTTTATGTTCAATGCAAATGAATTTTAAAACATGGGAATAGTTACTATGAATCAAAGTTTGAGTAGACACATGCAATATACACAAATCCCGAAGCACTACAGAATTCAAAATAGAGTAAAAAAGTGTGTTCATTCACACGCAATAAATAGCCTGTAATATTGCATCCAGAGGTTGCTGGATTGATCACCAAGGTCAGCAAACTTTCTTTTCTTTGTTATGAAGTTAGGGTGCTATAGTTTTATTGGATATTATTGCAAGTCTAAGCAACAGTGTGTGACCATGTGAACCAAAAAAGTGTTTTTTAGAAGGTTTCCACATTGTGACAGTTGTGAAAAATATACTTTTCTGAATGAGGTTAGCTTTAGCTTAATATCATGTTCTGTTGTCTAAAAATATTGAATGACAGTCTGAGTTGTAAGTTATTATGATTGACAAAGATTTTTTTTTTAATTTACAAAAATAGCAAAAAAGCGTAACAGTGTGATTGAGCTCCTGGTCCTTATATTCCAAATATTCAACTTACCTTGTTTGACTTTTTAGATGTGCATCTCTTGATTTTAACATTTTTAAATACTAAACCTTTACAATAGATTATCTTTAGTGCTCTAAGCTATTTGGCATGTTTAGAAATAAAGCAGCATTTCAAAGTTATTCATGTACTTCAGAAATCTTTGGCATTAAGGAAAGCGAGATAGTTAATGAAATCCAACATTAGGTTTAGAAGTAATAGGAAAGCCTAGTTTTTACAAAATGTTATGGAAAATAATTTTATTAATTATGCTTACATTCTAGAAAGCTTTCAGTTCAGCTATCTATAATCTGGCTCATCATGTATGATACAGCAACTTAAATGTTATGCCAAATTCAAAGTCCTAGAATAAATAATTTAGCTCTTATGAGAACAGTGATACCTTAATGTTTTAAAATTTGTCTAGAGGCATTAAGTAAATTTTGAAGATTTATGACCAAAATTTGGTCTTCTTCCACGGACCGTGTAAATAGAAGCACAAAAGTTGTTTATAGCATTGAATCATACGGCCAATGAACCAAAGTGAAAAATGAGTCTCTATTCCACATACTTCCAGATCAAGACAAAAATCTACCCTTTATTCCTAAGGTAGAGTTCTAGTTGTTCATAATTACTAAGACATATTTGGTAATTTTTTTATGTTGAATTAAGGGATCATCAAATCTCTTTGGTCTTGTACTTGGAAGTTCCAACTGATTTAAATACTGAATTGAAGTCCAATATTATTTACTCCTGTGAAATGCTACAGTCTTCTTAAATTATTCAACATGTGGGAAATCAGCTTGTGAATTTCTCTGA
The DNA here is from genome assembly GCA_028646595.1 of Phalanger gymnotis. NCBI lineage: Eukaryota > Metazoa > Chordata > Mammalia > Diprotodontia > Phalangeridae > Phalanger > Phalanger gymnotis. Next base: position 302,672,848 of record CM053623.1, read on the forward strand.
AACAGATGTTTCCGTAAATTTAAAGATGTGGGATTGAATAGGGCGGGTAAAGACGCTGATTGTTGGTTTGGTTTTGTTCTATGCTGTCCTTGTAGATGCAATCATCTCAAATGGTTCACGAAAGTGGATTAGGGAAGTATTGTTATTGGCTTGACCAAATCTCCTAACAATAGAAGTGTAGAAGAGAGGAAGAGAGGCTGAAGAGGCTGGCAATTGATTACAGGGAGTTTCCACCTTCCATCACAGTGGTAGACCTGTAAGGATGTGTAGTTACCTCCAGAGTGGTGGTGCTCACTTAAGAATTGTTGCTTGTACTTGGTGGCAGTTGTGTTTTGAGAATGAATCTGTCTAAATAAAAAAAGTACCAAGGGCAGGAGCCCCCAGATGCAGCTTTGCTTTAGAAGTCTGTCTGTCCGGATCTACTCTATCTGATGAGTTATGATGCCACCTGTTCTGCATTCTTGCTTCAAGCAATACAGAGTCTCACAGACCAGGAACATTCCCCTTAGTTCCTATCCTCATTCAGGTGGTCCTGGGATTGAACCCTGCCCCACGAGAGATCAGAATGTCTTGAAGCACAGGTGCAAACTGGGTCAGGGGTCATAAGCAGAGGTCATTAGTTTGCTTCTCTGTGTTATATATTTAGTTGTGTGCGTATTGTTATAAAAGTCAGGATAATATAAGTATCTAGTTTCATTCATTTGGCCTTCAATTGGCGTGCATTTATTAGACACTTTCTATGTACCCAGAACTATGTTAGGTGCTGGATTTACAAAGAACAAAATGAAAAAGACCCTACCTTTAAGGAATATATATTCTACTTTAAAGAGAAAATGTATACAAAGTAGATATAAGTTAAGCCAATAAATATTTATTAAACACTGGAGACAGGGGGGAAAAAACAATCACTTTTTTCCCGTTTACCTACTTCTTTTTTAAATTTGCATTTTTTTTTGTGCAAAACCTTTTTAATTTTATGCAATAGAAATTGCCTGTTTTAGCTCCTGTGACTGTCTCTGAATCTTTTTTATCCATGAGATTTTTCACTGATTAGGAAAGACAATACGTAAAGCAACTAGGTAGATACAAAATATATAAAAAAGTAGGTGGAAGGCATCCGCTCAGAGAGGAAAGTATTAACACCTGGAGGAAAGGATCCTGGAGCAGGTCAGCTTTGATCCCAGTCTCGAAAGAGGAGTCAGAAGGGAGGGTGAGGAACATTTTAAGCATGCATGAAAGCGAATGCATGGAGATGGAGTGTCCCATTCAAAGATTTGCAAGTAGGCCAGTGTTTTTGGAACACAGTGCTCCAACTACTACTCCCTACTGCTGCTACTCAGGCAGGAGTATTCCTTTCTCCTATCCCAAACTATGTCGGTGTAATAATTTCATTGTGGCTGAATCTTTGATTTCTTCAGATTTCTAATGAGGAAGATAATACTTTTCATTCACTCTTCTTATAGATACTTAAACAAGCTTTTCTTTGAAAGTAAAAGCCTCATGCTATTTCTTTTTGCAAGGCAAGGCTCTATTGGGAGTGAATGAAATGGCAGAGATTTTTTTAAAAAGAAAAAAAGGAGTATCAAGAAAAAAATTCAGAAGAGAAATGTTCCAAAGGGAACAAAACAGGGCAATTTTGTTAGAACCTTATTAAATTTAAAATGTATTTAAAAATATAACAAAAGGTTCTGTTTTCACATATGTCCTTCCTTTTTGTGCTTCATATATTTGAACCTTTGCCTCTATCATTCTAAAGCTTATAGCCAAAAAAAATTAATGTAGAAAGAAAAAAGTGAAAGCCCCTATTGACAAGAAGGTACAAGGAAAGGAGACATTGTTAATACTAATTGCAGTAAGATATTTCTCAGATTAAATAATAAAAATTATATAACCAGTTAAAGCAGATCACAAAGCCTAATTATTCGATCTTACTGACTTAGAGATGTAAAACTGATACTTAAAATAAAGAAAAAGAACAAATGAGGGGAGAAGGAGCCCATATCTCCTCCTTGAGTGCACCCAAAAGTTAAGAAAGTTGTAAAGAATGTGTCTGGGCCCCTGTCTCATTACTATTCCATGGAGGGCCATGGAGAATAAAGAGAGCTGAAAAGTGGTTTATTTCCTTGCTCTTATGGAAACTTCATGAACAAAAGAACAAGATAACTTGCCAATTTTTTCCAGAATTCCTATTGGATGAGGTTGTGGTTTTGTCTGAGCTTTTGTTGCTAAGTTTTGAGCATCTCAGTAGCTCTGGACAGATCTTTATTTTAAGTTTCTGACACAAAAGAGGAGTTTGTGCTGCCGCAGGGATGAAGCAATCTCCATGTCAGAGCTATTCTGAAACTAGTCAGATCTGCCTTGGGTCCCCTTAGTCATGTCTCACTTTAACTTTTAAATATATATGCCCCAAATGACCAATACCTTAATGGAATCTTGTTGCTTTGAGTTAATTCTGCCTATGCTACTTAATGATCAATCAATCAACAAGCATTAATCAGGCTCCTACTATGTGCCAGACATTGTTCTAGCCTTTGGGGAGACAAAAGCAAAAATGAAACTGTGGTTGTACTCAAGAAATTTGCATCAATCGTACTATTCTTCCAAAGACTTCCTAAAGACCTCAGGATTAAAGATCTCAGAAAACCCAATCGTATTGTTTTTATAAAGTTATTTTAAAATTGTAGTTTTTACAAAGGAATATTTATTTCAGAGACTAAATCACAAATATACAAACTTACTCCCCCAACATGTAAGAGGCACAATCCTCCTCCTATCCTTCACCAACTCAGTCTCTGGGGAGGAAAAGGGGATTAGCTCAGTCCCCATAGAACACAGTCCCATTTCCAAGTCCAAACTCGCTGTGGGCTTGAGTTCCCAGCACCGTGGCTTCTCAGGGGTCCTACTGTCAGGTTGGCTAACTGCGCCATCCTGCCTTTAATCTTTGCTCCAAGGTCATCATGGCTCAAACTCCTGGGTCTATAGGAACCTGGCACCTGAAACAGTGAGGACAAAACAGAAACAGAACAGAAACAAATCCCCTTAGACTCATTTCTTGAGCCTAAGAGAGTTAAGCAGGGGAAACCTTCTCCTCTACCTGGTTCAATTCCATGCTGGACACAGCAGATGAGAGTGGTGGGAAAAGAGTACAGATACTTTTTAAAGATGAAGGCAGTCAATCAAAGAAGGATACTGCAAATCAAGTGATTGAGTATGAAATTAGTTCCCATATTATTCAAGAGAAGCCCGGGTTACATAACAAACCCATCAGAAGGGGCTCGATAAAGTTTACATCACAGACCAGGTTCTAGATTCTTTTCCTTTAAAGCTCAGTGAAAGGATTGTTATGGCATTCTAGGAGTTGAAAATCTAACCCAGTAAAAACAAAGTAATTTCTAGTTGTGTTACACAAACTTTCCAATTGTAATGTTCAATGAAGTTTGATACTGGATTAAACATGCAGCTTGGTGAGCAGTTTATCATCTTTCCAGATCAAGAGTATGGTTTCACACATGTTGGCCCCACAAACTTTGGATCCTCAGAAAGCTCCTTATGTTAGAACATCTATAGCCATCACATCTGGGTTTTATACAATACTTATTTCAGCCTCCTGCCTAGGCACATGTCTCCGTAGAACAATGGGTTATGTCCCAAGGGGAGAATAGGGAGAGGGCATCATAGGGGTGAGTGGGATAGGATAAACAGTATTCTTGCAGTGTATTCTTTCAAGGTTTAATGGGCTAAGCAAACCAGAGTGAAAACAGTTCTACTTGGCAAGAAAACATACAGTCAAGTTGAATACAACTAAATGACAAGCCGTATTTGTGGACAGTTTTGCCTTTTGTTCCATCGACATGGACTTCTCTTAAACTAAGTCATTCAGAACAATAAATAACTAAGAAGAAAGGAGGTGATATTTTAATTACTTCAGTGCCTGTTGAAGAATTTGAAGCATTAAGGATGGATGACAGTTTAATTTATTTCTTGTAATTGGAACTTTTGGCTAGGAAACCAGGAAGGTGGTACATAAACCACCACCAATAATGCGGACACAAAAATAGAAAAGCCAAAGGTAGCGGAAACTGATCTAGTCACTTCTTTAGTTGGGCCTTGGGAAGAAAAGAAAAGTATTTACAAATGTCTTCAACCTATCAACCCAAGGTGTGGGCCTCTGAGGCTGGATTTGAACTCAGGAAGAAGAGTCTTCCTGCCTCCAGGCCTAGGGTTCTATGCACTATGGTGCCTCATAGCTAAACATAAGGTGACTATAAAATAACATCTTTTTGATCTCACTCAAGCCAAAATGAATGTAAGTTGCTAAAAATGTGTCAGGATATGTCACTCATAGCTGCCAGTTTTCTTTTACTTGAACTTGTTTTCGAACCTTTTTGCCATTTAACATAATGACCCTTCATGTCCTTAAATTCTTTTCCTCTCACTTGCTGCAAAGATGAAGAGGGAACAATTTCAAAGACCCAAGGGAGGAGGATGTGGAGAAAGGGGAAGGAGGACATGCAAAATATATTTCCCATCACCTGCAAAATGGGCGCAAATAGTAGACATACATTTGAAGCTTATCACTACTTTCCTTAAAGGATTCTCCACTTAGCCTTAAAAATTAAGTTCTAAAACTTAAATTTGCCTCACATAGATTCGGAGGGAAACTAACAAGTTTCACCAAAGACTGATGTGCAAATGCACTTTCCATTTCTTTGGCTTCCATAAATCAATAGATCTCCGCATTTTAGTGCAGAAGGACCAACCAATCAGCAAGCATTTTTAATAATCAAATATCAAAATCAACAATTAACTGGCGTATGCCTATCACTGTTTTAGGCTCCGAGGACACAGTCTTTTCTTTCAAATAACTACTATTCTATAGGACATGCACTTATAAAGACATATGAAATATGTACAGAATAATACCTAATTATTTGAGAGGAAGGGCACTAGAAGCTGGGAAAATCAGGAAAGACTTCATGTGAAAAGTATCACTCAAACTAAGCTTTGAAGGAAACTAGTGATTTTAGGAGGCAGAGATCAGGAGAAAAAGTGTTCTAAGTATATAGACAGTGCTGTTCAAGAACAAAACCCAAAGCTGAAAAAGTTTTAGAAAGAAGTTTATTAAATCATTTGACGGAGGGGAAAGCTAGGAAAAGGTGAGCATGCCACATCTCTGCCTCCTCTAATGCCTAGTTTCCTTCAAAGCTCAATATGAATGACATTTCCCACATGAAATATCCTGCAAAATATCACAAGTATTTTTTAACTCCTGCTTCTTTTTTAAAACCAATTTATTCATTTTTAACATTCATTTAAAAAAAAATTGAGTTCTGAATTCTCTCCCTCCCACTCCTCTCTCACCTATTGAGAAGGGAGAAAATATGATATCATGCAAAACATATTTCCATATTAGCCATGACAAAAAAAGCAAAAGAAAATAAAGAAAGAGAAAAAAGTAGGCTTCAATCTGCACTCAGAGTTTATCAATTCTCTCTCTGGAGGTGGATAGCATTTTTCATCATGAGTCCTTTAGAATTGTCTTGGATCATTGTATTGATCAGAATAGCTAAGGAAGTCATTCTTTGTACATACAATATTGCTGTCATTGCAATTTGCATCTTGAGAGTTGATGTGAGCTAGCTCAGGCATACTCCTGGCCAGTTGTAACCAGCACATCATTGGATACAAAGGACACAGTTACAGGGAAATGTTTACCTCATTGAGTGGCTCTTTTTTCTCAGGCACATAATTTTTTTTCTGGAATGACTTTTTCTAGCTGTGCTTTTAGGCATCAATTCAGCAGATTTGGATAATGTTACTTCAACAACAGCTTTATTTTTATGTGGAAAAGATTCTTGATACAATAGTAAAAAACAAACAAAAACAAACAATCTACCTTTGCTTAAATTTGTGCTATTCTGGAAACTAGATCTCTTAATTATACATTGAAGGCCCAACTTGCTACTATTCCCAATAATACCTTTATAACGTCTCTATATCATTAAATAAGAATTCACTCAAGTTCAAACCAATGGCTTACTTCTTGAAAACCATAGTTGACAGAATTAATTTGTAGATAACCAAGAATTTGGATGACTCCTTTGCATTTGTTATATTATTTGACTTTTATTGTAGAGTAAAAGAATCTAGCAGCATTTGTCAAGGAGTTAGAAAATTCATATTGTGTTGACATAATCACCAAGTCAGGGAGACATCATTCTTTCAATGATGTATGAACGTTCAGCCACAAAAAGAAAGAAATCATTCGGGTTAGCAAAGGAATCTGGAAAAAATTAACTTAAAGTCCAGGTGGATACAGCTGATGGTTTTGGATTCATTTCTACTATATCAACAATTGCAAAGGAAAGTTGTTGTGGAGGAGGAGGTTATATGCGGGCAGGGTAAGAAGGGGGAGAAGCTTAGGTTAGGGAGACAGACAAAGTCTCAACTTTCTTATTTAAAAAGGAAAGGAACAGTAACTGTTGCATGAGAAAGGCAGAAGAAAGAATATGGCAGGAACTTGGGAGAAAGTTTCGTTGGTGATAGCAGCTTGAGAATAAAGTTACATTGAGCCTAATGTAGCCAGAAGTTTACTTCTTTTGCAGAATTATTCACATATCCCTTGGAAATAGCATCCAATTTATGAACAGAATGACTGAGGAAGACTTCTAAGAATCCTTTGGAGGGGAGAGGAGCCAAGATGGCAGAGTAAAGGTAGGGACTTGCTTGAGTTCTTTCCCCAAACCCCTCCAAATACTGTAAAAAATGACTAAACAAATTCTAGGTCCACGTGAAAGATTTGTCTCACTAGGCCAGGAGTGGAGCACAGTCCAGCATAGGCTGCGTGGTACAGACAGGGCTAGAATAGGCCTCAAGGCACTGGCTCACTGCTCACAAGCACTAAAGACAACTTAGAAGGTCAGTGGGACGGCTCTGTCCAACCTCATTTGAGAAAAGTTGGTCTGGCCCCAGCCCAGGGCTGTGGAGGCACAGGTGGGGGCAGCTGTTTTGGTAGCTTTCTGCCTACAGGTGGTGGTGGGATTGAGTTGCTGATCAGAGGGGGATTGCAGAGATCTCTTTGGTGGCTCTGAGGCAGGATTCTCTTGCTTTGCCCGTGGGTGGATCTGGGTCACAATCTTGTGTGTCAGTCCTGGGGCAAGAAGGAGCACTGGCATTGTAGAGCTTGTGGCAGGGGTATAGAGGGAATCCCTTTCCCAGTTCCAAAGCAGAAAAGAGTGCTTAAGGTCACTCACAGACCACACAGCACAGGCCAGGAGAGGAGTGAACACCTCTCCTTTGATTAGGCCACCTTGGAAGTACTGAAAACTTACAGGTCCCTAGAATGATCCCTGAAAACAGCTGCACAAAACCCCTGAAACTTGGGACAGTATACCCTCCACACTGGAAGCAAAGACCTACCTTAAGAAAGAGTTGAAAAGTCAAGTAATTGGCTTGGAAAATGAGCAAACAGAGGAAAAAAACTCAGACTATAGAATCTTACTTCGGTGACAAAGAAGATCAAAATATACAACCAGAAGAAGACAACAAAGTCAAAGAGCCTACATCAAAAGCCTCTGAGAAAATATGAATTGGTCTCAGGCCATGGAAGAGTGCAAAAAGGATTTTGAAAGTCAAGTAAGAGAAATAGAGGAAAAATTAGGAAGAGAAATGATAGTGACACAAGAAAAACACGAAAAACAAGTCAACAACTTGCTAAAGGAGACCCCCAAAATGCTGAAGAAAATAACACCTTAAAAATAGACTAACCCAAATGGTAAAAGAGGTCCAAATAGCCAATGAGGAGAAAGATGCCTTAAAAAAGCAGAATTGGCTATATGGGGGCAGCTAGGTGGTGCAGTGAGTAGGGCACCAGCCCTGGAGTCAAGAGGACCTGAGTTCAAATCTGGCCTCAGACACTTGACACACTTACTAGCTGTGTGACCCTTGGCAAGTCACTTAACCCCAATTGCCCTGCCAAAAAGCAAACAAAATAAAAAAAATTGGCTATGTGGCAAAGGAGGTCCAAAAGTCCATTGAAGAAAATAATGCCTTAAAAATTAGAATGGAGCAAATGGAAAGTAATGACTCTATAAGAAATCAAGAAATTGTAAAACAAAACCAAAAGAATGAAAAAGTAGAAAACAGTGTTTATATATAGGGCACAGTATGAGTTGAATATGAAGGGATGATATCTAAAAAATAAAATTAAGGGGTAAGGGAGAGGAATGTACTGGGAGAAGGAAAAAGGGAGAGGTTGAATGGGGTAAACTATGCCACATAAAAGAGGCAATAAAAAACTTTTCCAATGGAGGGGGTGGAGGGAATGAGTGAACCTTACTCTCATTGGATTTGGCTTAAGGAGGGAATAATACATACACACTCAATTGAGTATGAAAATCTATCTTGCCCTATAGGAAAGTAGAGGGGAGGAGGGGGATGATAGAAGGGAGGGCAAATGGGGTGAAGGGGTAATCAGAAGCAAACACTTTTGAAGAGGGACAGGGTCAAAGGAGAGAACAGAATAAATGGTGAGGGCAGGATAGAATGGAAGGAAATATATTTAGTCTTTTAGAACATGACTGTTATGGAAGTGCTTTGCATGACTACACATGTATAACCTATATTGAATTGCTTGCCTTCTTAATGAGAGTGGGTGGGGAGAGAGGAAGTTAGAGAATATAGAACACAAAGTTTTAATAAATGGATGTTCGAAATTGTTTTTGCATGCAACTAGGAAATAAGATATACAGGCAATGGGGTATAGAAATCTTTCTTGCCCTTTGGGAAAATAGAAGAGAAGGAGATAACAGAAAGGAGAGTGTTAGAAAAGAGGGCAGATTGGGGGAAGGGGTAATCAGAATGCATGCCATCTTGGGGTGGGGGGAGGGAAGAGATGAAAAAATTTGTAGAAGTGAATGTTGAAAACAAAAAGTAAATTAATTAATAGAAAAAAAAAGAAAATCAAGAATACTTTTGGGGATAAAATGTATTTCAATGGTTCCTTGTCTTCACTTTCCCATATAATTTTATAATTCAATCCTTTATTTATGCTACATTGTTGGTCTTTCCTCAATTTCTCTCCCTTAGATCAATTGTAAATGCCATATTGGTGGCACAGAAATTCTGAAAAATTTGAAAGTAATTTTTTTTGTATTGGAGTTGTGATTTCATTAATATACGGAGTTCCAGGCAAGACACAGACAGAGAGACAGAGAGGGAAATGAAGAGAGAGACAGAGATAGAGAGACAGAGAGACAAAAACAGACAGACCGACAGACACACACACACACACACACAGATCCAGACCATGGGTACTTCAGAATAGGTCTGGGTGGATTGAGGGACACGAGGAGCAGTAGAAAAGAATGAGAGAAAGCATTTATTAAGCACTTTCTATGTGCAAAGCTCTAAGTGCTGGGGATATAAACAGAAAAGCAGAATAGTCCGAGCTCCCATTCTAATGGGGGAGACAACATACATGGAAGGCTTCAGCTTCAAACCAGATGGAAAAGTCCCCTGGTCTTTAGGGTGCAGCATTAAAGTAGATGCTAATGCCTCTTCTTTAATGTCATTTCCACTGATAAAATCACATCAGTTCTGATGTTGGAATATTTGATAGTGCCAAGAACTTTCTCTTCTGGGGTGAAGGGGTGAAACCACAGCATGGCTTCCCAGATGCTGGAAGCATTGTGATTCCCAAGGCTCTCAGGTTCAGGGTCCTAGGCTGTTTTCATTAGGGGCTGAGGGAAAATGGTGATCAAGGTGGTGGTAGTGGTTTAACTTGTCTCTCACATGATGCCTCCTGTCCGTCCCTCTCCCATGCTGCCTTGCTGCTTCAGATAGACTGGCTTGCCTGCCCTGTAAGAGGTGATTGGTAGGGATGGTCAGCCCTTTCTCCATAGGAGTTGCTTCCCCAGATGGTGCTACTTGGATATGAGAGCAGCATCATGTAGGGAAAAACACATCAGATTTACAGTCAGAGTACATGGCTTCTGATCATACCTCTACCACTGTTTGACTTCGGGCAAGAAAGTGAACCTCTCTAGACTTCAGTTTACTTGTCTGTAAAATGAAGGGAATGGATCACTAGATTATCTCAACGTTTTCTTCCAGCTCTAATTCTTTTCTGGGAGAAGGAGAAAGGGAGAGGTTGAATGGGGTAAACTATCTCACATAAAAGAGGCAATAAAAAACTTTTACAATGGAGGGGAAGGGGGAGATGGAATGAGTGAACCTTACTCTCATTGGATTTGGCTTAAGGAGGGATGATGGTCGGATGAGGTCTAAGTGGGATGTGATGGTGTTGTGATAGGAGTAAGCAGTATAGCTCTTGACCCGACAAATCAGAAAATGAGTGAGGGCAAGAACTGTATCATACTTTATATTTGTATCTGTAGTGCTTAACCATTCATTCATTTATTTCTGTTCTCCACAATATGCCTAGCCTTGTGCTATTGAATTAATTTGCATTTCTCTTATTGTTAGTGATTTGGTGCGATATCGTATGGTCACTGACAGTTTGCAATTCTCATTGTGAGTCAAATCTTAATGGACATGTGATAGTATAACGATACTTTTGGAACATATGGCTCTCCCTTCTCACTCCCTAATTTTTGTTGTTATTACTATTACATTATGTAGACTCCCCCAATAAGCTAAAGAGTGTCATTAACATTATGAAGCAAAACAAAACAAAACAAATCTAAATATACCGTGGCTTCAACCCTGTCATTCTAACATGTAGATTTCTGGAGATTCTTCTATTGTCAACCTCTTTCTCTGCTCTTCTTTCCTTTTCCTTTGATAATTTTGTACATGTGAAATCTCATGTATGCTGATACTTCCTCCAGTAATGGAAATCACAACCTATCTATGTCTGCTCATTGTGAGTTTACTCTTGACAATTTCCTCACAAAAATTCACTATGAGTAATTTACCCAATGTGCTTGGGGTTAGCTACATGTCTTCACATGGCATGGATACTACTGGAACATGAAGGGAGTCTGCCAGTAATCTACTACTTCCGCTCATGTTCAATCCATCTTTTTTCCTGGTCATAGAGTCCTCTCATGGCATTCTTTAAACTACTCTCCTGTGTAATTTCTTATTTGTCACTTGTTGCAACTTGCTTGTGTCCATCCTGCATTTCCCTTTTGTCCTTTATGTGAAACTCAACTTCATTGCTTTGGAAATTATGGAATTCCATGACTCGCAGCAACAAAACGTCACCCAAAGAATACTGGTAGTAAAAAGATGGGCCTTCATTTCAAAAAGAAGCTTGGGCTCTCTCCTCTTCCTGTTCAGTTCAGAGCCTAGCTCTTTGCTCATTTATAGTGTCTGTCCCATGGTACACATACTGATGCACAAGCTGTAGGAAATGTCCATCTAATAGACAATAGGCAGTCTTTACCCACTCATTTTTTCCCTAGATGGATAGTTAGACTAAATGCTTTTGAGTGATTATGGATTTTATTTGGGAAATCCTACATGTTCCAAGGCTAAATGAAATCAGCACAATGTCATCAGCAGACAGCAGCTACCTTACCATTTTTAGAGCATCCCTTTTAGATTTATACTTTGTATTGTTTATCATGGTGGCAAACACCTTTAGCAAGCACACACCTTCCTGTTTTATATCATGCCTCATATTAATCATGTCATCAAAGTTATCTCTGTTAGATTTTTTGAAGAATTGTCTATAATTCATGGGAGACCCCTTATTTGAGGAGAGCTTTTAATGCAATGTGTTCTCTTACTAAATCAAATATATTTTCATAATGAACAAATAAATAACAAGTTAGACCCTGTATTTCATACACATTTTAGTCAATCATATGAATGTACAGATGTGGTCTGTTGTAGAATATAATTTATTAACAGCTAATTGTTCACTTCTTATAAATTCATTAAAGACATTCTTCATGTTAGAATTGTTCTTAGATGTATTACGCATATTAAATAATGAAAAAAGATATTCTTTACATAAATATAGATTTTTCTCCTAAAATATAGCAATTGGAAAGAATATATCCCTATCTGTAGTTATTTTTCTCCATTTCATATGACTTGCTTTAAAATATATATATATATATATATTGTAGGAGTGGAACTGGAAAGCAGGGACTTGCTTAATTAAGCTCTCCCCCAAATCCCTCCAAAAACCTGTAAAAATGGCTCTGAACAAATTCTAGAGCTGCATAACCCACGAACTACCAGAGGGAAGCAGGTCTTCAGCCCAGGACAGCCTGGATGGTCGTTGGGAAGGGTCCATCGCATGGTGCTGGGAGCAGAGCGCAGCCCAGCATGGGCTGCAAGGGGACAGCAGACTGGGAGTTGGCCTAGAGCAGGCCTCAGGGCCATGAATCACTGAGCTGTGGCAGTTACCAGACTTCTCAACTCACAAACACCAAAGACCACAGAACAGGTTAGTGGGTAAACTGCTAGATTGGGTTAGAGAGCGGTCTGGTTACCAGCCCTGGGGGTGGCAGAGGTGGTGCGCGGTAGTGACAGCAGCAGCAGGAAGCTCCTGTGGCTGCTTCCAGAGCTCCAGAATCAGCTGCTTGCAGAGTCCCTGGCTCACACAGTGGGAGGAATCAAGCGGCACACCAGAGTGGGAGTGCAAGGCTTGCTTTGCCTTGCTTGGATCTGAGTTGCAATCCTGGTTGGCAGTTCTTGGTGGAGAAGGAGCACTGCTGTGGCAGAGCTTGTGGTGATAGTGGAGTAGAAGTAGCTCTGAAAACAGCAGTGCAGCCCCTAAAGCTTGGGACAAAGCACTCTCTACTCTACAAGCAATTATATCCTGACAAAAAACTCAAAGGTCAAGTAGTTGGCTGGGAACATGGTGAGGCAGCAAAAAAGGATGCAGACTCAGATTCAGAGTCTAAAATCATTTTTTGAGCAAAGAAGATCAAAACATACAGCCAGAAGAAGTTGACGAAGAGTCTACATCAAAAGCCTCCAAGAAAAATATGACTTGGGCTCAGGCCATGGAAGAGCTCAAAAAGGATTTGGAAAAGCGAGTTAGAGAAGTAGAGGAAAAATTAGGAAGAGAAATGAGGCTGATGCAAGAAAACCATGAAAAACAATTCAACAACCTGCTAAAGGAGACCCAAAAAATACTGAAGTAAATAACACCTTAAAAAATTGACTAACTCAAATGGCAAAAGAGCTCCAAAAAGCCAACAAGGAGAAGAATGGCTTGAAAGTCAGAATTAGCCAAATGGAAAAGGAGGTCCAAAAGACCACTGAAGAAAATACCACCTTAAAAATTAGATTGGAGCAAGTGGAAGCTAGTAACTTTGTGAGAAATCAAGATATTATAAAACAGAACCAAAGGAATGACTAAATGGAAGACAGTGTGAAATATCTCATTGGAAAAACCACTGACCTGGAGAATAGATTCAGGAGAGAGAATTTAAAAATTATTGGACTACCTGAAAGCCATGATCAAAAAAAGAGCCTGGGGGGGTGGAGCCAAGATGGCGAGTGGAAAGCAGTAACTGCCGTGAGCTCCCCACCAAGTCCCTCCAAAAACCTATAAAAAAATGACTCTGAACCAATTCTAGAACTGCAGAACCCACAAAGTGGCAGAGGGAAGCAGGGCTCTAGCCCAGGACAGCCTGGATGGTCTCAGGGTAAGGTCGGTCTCAAACGGAACTCCCAGCCCCCAGCTGAGGGGAGCGGAGCTGAGCCGAGCCAAGCAGAGCCCAGCGACGCGGCACGGCAGACCGCTGACCGAGGAGACCAGGAGTGGAGCCGAGAGTGCCCTAGCATGCTGAATTACTGAGCTGTGGCATGTACCA
>CM053623.1:302687149-302703607 GCA_028646595.1 Phalanger gymnotis
CTTCCCTCTGCCCCTTTGTGGGTTCTGTAGTTCTAGAATTGGTTCAGAGCCATTTTTTCATAGGTTTTTGGAGGGACTTGGTGGGGAGCTCACGCCAGTTACTGCTTTCCAGTCGCCATCTTGGCTCCGCCCCCCCCCCGGTTTTCCTCCTTTCTTTCTTTCTTTCTTTCTTTCATAAGTAATTGGGTTAAGTGACTTGAACAAAGTCACACATTTAATAAGTGTGTGAGGCTGGATTTGAACTCAGACCCTCCTGATCCAGTGCTAGTGGCTAAACTTCTTAAGAAGGCCTTCTACGAGCAGTACATCCACTTCCTTTCCTCTCCCTTTCTTTTCAGCTCTGCAGTCTGACTTCTGATCTTGTCATTCAAATATAACATCCTGTTATTGGTCCTCATCCTTGACTTTTTTGCGGCATTTGATACTATCACACTCTTCAGCTTGATCCTTCCTTCTCTCTAGGTTTTCTTTTTGCATGGCACTGCTCTCTCCCCATTCTCCTGCTTGATATTCATTCATGTCATATCCACTAAACTTGAGTGTCCCCCAAAGCTCTGTCCTGGTCCTTCTCTTTTCCCTCTCTACTAACTGACTTGGTGAGCTCATCGTCTCCCATTGTTTCAATGATCATATCTATGCAGATGATTTTCAAGTCTATTTATCCAGTCATGACCCTTGCCTCTTTTATAATTTCCCATCTCTAACTGCCTATTGAACATCTTAAACTGGATATTCCACACACCTCAAACTCAGCATATCCCAAACTGAACTCATTATTTCTCTTCTAATACAGTCTTTCCTTCCTAACTGCCTTATTACTGTTGATGATACCACCGTCCTCCCAGTTATACAGACTTGCAACCTAGAGGTCATTCTCAATTCTTCACTCCCCCTCCATAGTTAGTCACTTACTTATCATTTATGTTATATATATATATCTATATCTATCTATCTATCTATCTATCTATCTATCTATCTATCTATCTATCTATCTATCTATATATCTATGTAGCCCCTACATGTTTCAAGAAGATCCCCTCCCCACCCCCACATAGCACAGGAAGTATTATTATGTGGCTCAGAGGGAGGCAGAAGCGACAACTCTAGCTTCTTCTTCCCTAATCCTATTCTAAGAGAGATTGTAATTCCTGCTAGGAGAGAAAGAAGGAGGTTAAGGCTGCTCTACTTTCCCCAGAGAGAGGGAGTACCAGGTTAGAATCGTATCTATCTGCTCCCTTAATACTATTTGTCTAGAAGACATGAGTTTCAGGTTCAAGGTATCTTTGATTGCTGTTCCTTACTGGGGGAAAACAGCATTTCAAACTTATATATCCAAGGCTTGATTTCTTTTCCACCTGATAGCAGTTTCACAATGAACGCACATAGTATTTAACCAAGAAAGGCTGTTTATTCAAATTAGTTGCAAGACAGGCATCGGAGAAGGTTTACATAAGGGAATATATTCAAGAAAATACAGAACAAAAGATCTGCCCATTGTGAGTGATAGAACTCAGCTCAACCAGAAGAGAGGGCCGAATCTCCCCCAAAGGGAAGGTCCCTGAAGTCTCCAGGGTAGCAAGCTAGGCATAGGGACATGGTGGAGATGGGATATAACCTCTGTCTTCCTATAGTCTTTTCTTTCAATAACCTGAAACGGGGTTGGCCTCCTCCTTCTTGCCTCTCAAAGAGGGAAGCCAAGAAGCACCCAAAGTAGGTGTAGGGCCCAAAGCAATTTAAAGCTTGAAGAGCATTAGAAGACTGACAATAACTAAAGAGAGCTCTTTCTCTTTTTCTTTCTTTCTTTCTTTCTTTCTTTCTTTCTTTCTTTCTTTCTTTCTTTCTCTCTCTCTCTGTCAGTCTCTCTGTCTCTGTTTCTCTCTTTCTCTCTCTGTCTCTCTCTGTGTGTCTCTGTGTGTCTCTGTCTTTCTCTCTATCTCTCTGTCTCTCTCTCCCCCTCGCCAACTCTGCCCTCTTCGATCTCCACCAATTGGGTTTGTGACTGGGATTACATACATGCCTCCTTTTTCTCCTCTGACACTAGTCTTGCTGGTGCAGACCCTTGTCACCTCAATCTGGACTATTGCAATGGTCTCCTGTTAGTTTCCCTGCCTCAAGTCTCTCTCCACTTCATCTAGCTACTAAAATGATCTTCCTGACAAGCAGCTGTGACTCCCCTACTCAATACATACTGGGGGCTTCAGGATCAAATATGAAACCCTCTGTTTGGCTCTTAAAGCCCTTAATAACCTAGCCCCCACCTACCTTCACAGTTTTCTTATCCTTTAGTTACCTCCATGTCCTCTATGATCCACTGACATTGGCTTCTTTGTTGCTCTTTAAAAAGGCAGCACATCCCTCAATTCCTGACTCTAAATTTGTTTCATTTTCATTGGCTGTCCCCCATTTCTGGAATGCTCTCTCTCCTCACCCCTGCCTCCTGGCTTCCCTGACCTCCTTCATGTATCAGTTAAAATCTCCTCTCGTTTGAGAATTCTTTCTGGTCCCTCTTAATGCCAGTGCCTTTCTGCTGAGATCACTTCCAATTTACCTTGTATTTATCTTGCAGGTGCAAAGTTACTTATGAGTCTCTCTCATCAGATTGTGAGCCCATTGAAGGCTGTTTTTGCCTTTCTTTACATCCCCAGGGCTTAGGACTGTACCTGGCACATAATGAGTGCTTGATAAATGCTTATTGACTGCCTGACCATTGCAAAGGGAGACAACTCTGAAAGATCGGAATGATGATCAATCAGTGCAATGAACAACCATGACTCCAGAAGATCTTGACAGGCAGATAATGGACTAGAGGCGCTGAAGGAAGCACACATTTTCTGATATGTCCAAAGTATCAATACTTTGCTTTAATATACTCATTTTTTTAAAATGAAGACACCATTTATTTCCTTCGTTGGGAGGGGATAGAGAGTTACAGGGGAGTGGAGTGGTCAGGAAGTAATAGTGATGCCAAAAAATGAAGAAGAAAACAAAGACGAGACTGTTAATGCAACAATTATAAATACATGGAAGACACCAGAAGGAAGTTCTGAAAAACACACACAAGTGGGACGATACTGGAATTATGTTATTAAATTGAGTATAAAAATACCAAAAAAAGTTTTACATAATTGAGCCAGTTTTATGTAATTCTTTTTTTCTTGTTCTTTGTATATTGAAATAATTATATTTATTGAGGTTTGTAAAGTTCATAATTTTTTTGAAAGCTAGAGAAACCAATGATCAAGAGAGCTAATATTTACACAGCACTTATTATGTGCCAGACACTGTGATAAATGCTTTACAATTATTATCTCATTTGATCCTCATAACAACACTGGGAAGTAGATGTTTTTATGCCTATTTTACAGGTGAGGAAACTATTCTAGTTTTGCGATTCATCAGCCAGAAAGAATTGGTTCCTGGGACTGAAGGGATGGAAATTGTGAAGGAAGTTAAACTTCACCTTAGAATCTGTAATAGAAAGAGGAGAAATATGGTCTGATAGTCATACTAAATATAAATATAAAAATATAAATATAGTCTGATATTCATACTAAATATAAAAATATAAATATAGTCTAATATTTATACTAAATATAAATGTAAAAGGCATATAACCTGATATTCATACGAAATATAAATATAAAAATGTAAATATGGTCTGATATTCATACTAAATTTTATTTGAGCATGTTTCAAATAGGGTTATGAAGGACTTCATAGACTAAAATTCTATAGATGAAATCAGCTCAAGAGAGCCAGGAAATTCTCAAGAATTAAATTCTGAAGAAACAAGGAAAAAACCATCCTAGTGAAGAAGAAAAGGGATAGTTGTCTAAAGAAGCCCAAGTCTAAAAACTAGGTTTTTTGACAATATATACAAAAGATGGGAGCAAGGGCAGGCAACAGAGGAAAAATACGAAAGTATTCAGCCTGGTCAGGTGAGAATAGTATCAGTATCAAAGTTCAGAATGAGTAGAAGATGGTGAGGAAAACTCAGAACAATAAGAAGGGATTTTGTTTTTAGTTATAGTGGGGAAAGAGGCAGCTAGGTGGCATTGTGGACAGAGCACTGGGCTCAAAGTCAAGAAGACTCATCTTCTGGAGTTCAAACATGGACTCAGACACTTAGTAGCTGTATGACCCTGGGCAAGTCACTTAATCCTCAGTTTCCTCATCTGTAAAATGAGCTGGAGAAGGAAATGGTAAACTGCTCCAGTATCTTTGTCAAGAAAACCCCAAATGGGGTCACAAAGAATCAGATATGACTGAAAAATGACATAATAACATATTGGAGGAAAAAGAGGATTCAAAGAAGGGATAGGAGAGTTGTTTGGGGTGTATGGGGATGCTGATATTTGACAACTGAAGTAAAATAGGAATAAAATCAAATTCAATTATAAATTTTTCCTCTACCAAGAACAATATTTTTGGAATGGGAAAGATACAACAAATGTGGCTAAAAAGAAACAAAAGGAATGGTTAACAAGACACTTTAAAACTACTTTTTATGAGTTCATGCCACCAAGCCCAGATGACGCACAGCCTGTGGTACTGATACCGCAAAATGTGACTACTGAGCCACTTCCAAGGGTCTGTAAAGGATCTCAGAGAATGAGAGGGGTTCCATGTGACCAGAGAAGGGGAAAAGTCCAGATTTCAAAAAGGGGAAAAGAATGGACTCTGAAAATCGAAGGGTAGGGAGCTTGATTTTGATTCCTGGAAAAATTCTAGAATGTGTTACAAAAGTGAAGGTTTGTAAACCTTCAGAAAAAAAAGACGTGATCACAGGCAGCCAGAAAACCTTCATAAAGAACAAGTCATATTAGACTAAATCCATTTTCTATTTTTGGCAGTGTTATTAGCCTGGTTTGCCTGGAAAATGGTATATGTACAGCTTACCTAGATTTTTGTGAAGAATTCTGCAATATCCCTCATATTATTCTTATACCAAACTTGGAAACACATGGACTAGAAGATGTGCAATTAAGTATATTCAGAATTGACTGAATGACCTGACCTCAAAAGTCATTATTATGCTAAGTTGAAATTCTTCTCTCTTTGCAGGATCCTGCCCTCTTCAAGATTTTCTATTACTGACTTGTATAAAGGTACAGAAGGAATGCCTATCATGTCTGTAGATAGCACAAAACTGGGAGAGAGATAATGAATGCGCTGAATGACGGAGGTTAAATCTAGTAAGATAAAATTTAATAGAGACCAGATTTTAAAAATTAACTTCATAAGTATAGAATGGAGGCAATTGGGGCTAGATAGTGATTCATGTGAAAAAAAATCTGGATGTTTTATTGGACTATAAAGACAACATGAAATGAAAATCTAAAGCCTTTCAGGGGTTCACAAGGCCAAAACTGTTTTCATAATAATACAAAGATGTCTTGATTTCTAATACAGAGAATATCAATAAATATAACTCACATAAACAAAAGCTTGTAGAAGTTTTTAATAATTTTAAGGGTCCTGAGACCAAAAAAAAATTGAGAACCACTGACCTGATAACGCAGCCATAAAACTAATGCTAATTTAGGCTGCATTGAGAAGGATAGGGGAGCAGGGTTGAGACTAGGGATTCGATAATCTTAGTATTCTCTGTCATTGTTAGGTTGTAAGTGAGGTAGTGTGTTCAATTCTAGGCACAACGTTTTAGGAAGAACACTGATAAGTGAGAAGGTCCTTAAGTTCATGCTATTTGTGAATGTTAAAGAAATGAATGACTTACCCTGTAGAAGAGAAAATATATGTATGTGTGTGTGTGTATGCCCACGTTTATAAAGATGAATGATAGCTATCTTCAAATATTTGAAGGATTATCATATGGAGGCTTCTTCCACTTGCCCCCAGAGGACAGAAGTAAGAGCAAGAGTTAGAAGTTATTAAGAGGCAATCTTAGGTTTTATGTAAGGAAGAGCTCCTTAATAATTCAAGTCATTGATTTCTTAATCACTACCAATTGCTTTTGATGATTACTGCTTTGTAGTATAGAGACCTGGTACTGCTAAGTACTCTTTATTTATATTTTTCCCCACTATTTCCCTTGATATTCTTAGCTTTTTGTTCTTCCAGATGAATTTCATTATTTTTTTCTAGTTCTACAAAGTAATCCTTAGTAGATTTACTGGTTTGGCACTGAATAAGTAAATTAATTTAGGCAGTATTATCAGTTTTATTATATTAGCTCAGCCTACCAATGGGTAACTAATGTTTCTCCAGTTGGTTAGGATTTTTTTTTTAAATCACAAAGAGTGTTTGCTGTATTCATATATATAGTACCTGACTACATCTTGGGAGGTACACACTCAAATATTTTATACATTTCGTTCTTATATGAAATAGAATTTCTCTTTCTATCTCTTCATGGTAGGATTTTTTAGTAATATAAAGAATTCCTGATGATTTGTATAAGTTTATTTTATATCCTACTGCCTTACTGAAGTTATTGTTTTAACAAGATATGGCAGATAATAAAAAAGGGCAGCTAGGTGATGCACTGGATAGAAAGCCTGGCCTAGAGCCTCAACACCCTGAGTTCAAATCTGGCCTCAGACATTTACTAGCTGTGTAACCCTGGGCAAGTCACTTAACCCTGTTTGCCTCAATTTCTTCATCTGTGAAATGAGCTGGAGAAGGAAATGACAAACTTCAGTATCTTTGCCAAGAAAACCCCAAATGGTATCATGAAGAGTTGGGTGGGACTGAAACTATTAAACAACAAAAACCTTAGTAGCCTCGTATTAGATAAAACAAAGGACCTCCTAGCTAGTGAGGTGAGGATTCACAAAAGAACTCCTGGGAAAACAGGCAAGCAGTCTGGTAGGTAAAAATTAGGCTTCAGCCAACATCTCACTTCCTATACCAAGATCAGCTCAGAATGGATACAAAAAGGTCCCTTCATAAACAAAATAAAGGAAAAAGGGAGACATTATCTTTCAGCTCTAAAGATAGGGGAAGACTTCATGCACAAACAAAGCATAAAGAAGATCATAGAAGAAAAGATGAACAATTTTGGTTGCATGAATTTAAAAATGACTTTATACAAACAAAACTGGTAGAACTAAAATCAGAAACAGTTAAGTAGGGGGAAAAAGTATCTCTGCAGCAAATTTATCTGATGAAGTGCTCATTTCAAAAATAAACAAGGAACTGATTTAAATTTAAAAGAAAAAGAGGCATCCCCCAATTGGCAAATGGTCAGGGGCTAAGAATAGGCAGTTTTCAAAGAGAGAAATCTAAGTTACCAATAGCCAAAAGGAAAAATGCCCCAAACTACAAATAATTAGAGCAATCACATGAAGGCAACTCTGAGGTTGTACCTCAAACTCATTGGATTGGCAAAATTGACAAAAAAGAGAAAATGAGAAATACTGGAGAGGATGCTGAAAACCAGGCACATCGATGCCTTCTTACTGGAGCTGTTCATTGCTGTAGCCATTCTGGAGAGCAATTTGGAACAATGCTATAGCTAGCGTTTCTAATATGATATTGAATAATAGTGGTGATAACGGACATCCTTGCTACACTCCTGATCTTACTGGGAAGGCTTCAACTTTATCCCCATTATAGTTAATGCTCACCCTTGGTTTTAGATACTACTTATCATTTTAAGAAAGGTTCCATTGGTTCCTATGCTTTCTAGTGTTTTTAATATAGGATGAATGTTAAATTTTGTCAATTGCTTTTTCTATTCTATCCTTTGTTTTATCATGAACTCTTCCCCTATCTATAGATCAGAAAGATAATATCTTCCTTTTTCTTTTTTCTAACTAAAGGGGCTTATTCACTGAATGGACATTACCTCACTTTAAGTGAGTACATGAAAAGGCCTGAGCTTAAGAGGGCCAGGGTCTCCCATTGCATCCTGGGTCATCTCCAGTCCTCCTGGTGAATATCAGGTCACTGGATCCAGATGGCTCTAGAGGAGAAAGTGAGGCTGGTGACTTTGCACAGCCTTCCCTCAAATCAAAAGAGGTAAGCCCTCTTTCAAATCAAAGTCAACTGCAAGTCATGTCGTCATTTCCCTGATGGACAAACACAATTTGCTTATGGTCTTTTCTATCTAAGTCATATATCCTTTTGGAGCTGATGTTAGTATAAAGAAACATCTCATCAGGAAAACAACTAATCTGGAAAACAAATTGAAGAAAGTTGTGATAAAAAAAGAATTTTGGATACAATTACGAGAAATTATTAAGGAAAATTACCCCAAAGTTCTGGAACAATAAGGTAAAGTAGAAGTGGGAAAAAACCTACCATTCACCACCTGGAAAAGATTCCAGGGGGGAAACTTACAGGAATGTCATAGCCAAGTGTCAGAACTCTCAGGTCAAGGAGAAAATGTTGCAAAAAACAAGAAAAAAAAATTTAAACACTGTGGAAATACAGTCAGAATTTCACAAGACATAGTAGCTTCTATGCTAAAAGACCATAGGTCTTGGAACATTGTATTTCAAAGAGCAAGAGTTGGGGTTGTAACCAAGAATAACTTGCCCAGCAAAATGGAATATAATCCTGAATGAAAAAAATGGACGTTTGACAAATTGAGAGACTTTCAGATGTTTGTAACAAAAAGACCAGAATTCAATGGAAAATTTGATATTAAAGATCCAGAAGAAATATAAGGAAAACATTAAAGTAATTATAAAGCACTCATTGGAGTCAAACTGTTTATATATATATATATATATATATATATATATATATATACACATATATATACATATATGTATGTATATACATGTAAATTTTATCAGTAACCTTAAACATGGCAACATTACTATGGTACTGTAGTAGGAAGGCCGAATTTATGATCTCAAATATAATCATATATATATATTTGAATGGTTCGAAACCACAAGGTATGAGGGATTCTCTAAGTAGAAAGCTACAAAACATTTATTTAGGCCCCACAGCAACAAATTCACAAACCAGCCTCCCCATTCCGATATCTTGACCAAAAACCTCCAGGCCCAGTAGGCCCGCCTCACAAGAGTAACCAGGAGGCCACAGAGAACCAATATAGTATTTAACCAAATCATATTTACTGGCCTCAAGTCCTTGCTCGCACTCCTGGGTCTACACAGGTCGGCTCTGCTTCCGCAGCTCCTGCTTCAGCTTTTTTTCAGCTTCAGCTGTAGTTGTCTCTTAGCTCATCTCTCCTTGCAGCCAAGCCTCTGGCGTCCACAAGCCCCGCCTCAAAGACCAGAGACCATTGGTTCCCGAGTTGGCCCCTCTTAAGTCATTAATCTACACCCACACAGGTTTCACACCTGATAGGGCTTTGGGCCTGGGGCTTAGCACTTAACAGCTGAAAGTACTTTCACTCAAAGTAAACAAAGTAAACAAAAGCCAAACTCCTCAAGTGCTAAGGAGCCCATTTTGCGTTATGACACAGGTACTTTGAAAGAAAGGTTGGGGCTGAGTTGTACATGATAGGGTGATTCTAGAAAACAAAATTGGGTGGAAAAAGGTAAAAGAGAACAATTATATTATAAAATGGGGCATGAAAGGAAGAACTAATACAGAGGAAGCAGGTGAGGGAGGGCTGGTAATGTTGGAACCTTACTCTCATCTGTTGGAACATACTCTCTCAAGGGTTGAAGAGGAAACAACATGTACATCGGGAAGTGTGAAGTCTTCTGAGCATATATAGAGAGGTTAAAAAATTGGGGCACTGGTTGTGGGAGGTTCTTCTAGAGGGATCTATAGATTGGGATTTGGGAGGATCTGGGGGAGAAGATACAGGAGAGGCTCTTGGAGGGGTGAGTGGGAGGGTGAGGAGAGAAGATAAAATAACAGCGATGGGGTAAAAAGAGAGGGTGAGAAAGAAATAGTGAGTAAAAATAAGATGGAAGGAAATTCACAAATAATAATTATATCTTTGAATGGGATGGAATATTTATAGCAGCTCTCTTTGTGGTGGCAAAGAACTGGAAATTTCAGGGATCCTCATCAACTGGGGAATGGCTTTACAAGTTGTGTGTAAGATTGTGATGGAATACTGCTATGCTGCAAGAATGATGAACTCAATGATCTTAGAAAGGCATGGAAAGACTTGAATGAAATGGTGAAGAGCAAAGTGAGCAGAACCAAGAGAATATTGTATATGGTAATAGGAATATTGTTTTAAGAACAACTGAGTGACTAAGTCATTTTGACTATTATAAATATGTAAATTGAAAAGAAAGGACATATGAGGAAAGATGCCATCTGCATCCAGAGAAAGAACTGATCAATAGAAACATATATAGAATAATTTTACATATGTGTACCAATTTGTGTCTAATGGTAGCCATCTCTAGGGTGGGGTGGTGGGGGAGAAGGAAGAAATAAAGGAAAAAGAAAAGAAAGAAATTTACATGACATATATTTGTAATATTATTTATTATATATTTAAAAGGAATAGCAGCTGTGTCTAATAGGTTTGAAGTTTCATGTGCAATTACTTTTTTAATTATAATATGTTAAGGAAATGCTTATATTATTCCATAAATTAAAAACAAAATTAAAAAAAATTAAAAAGAAACAAAATGCTCCCACTACCACCAGCTTCAATTCTCTTGCACTGAAAGTGTCATCTCACCCCTCCCTCTGCCTTGGACCCAAAACCAGGGCACTCTCCACTCTCCTGCAAGTGACTACAACCAGTCCTCTGTGTCCCAGAATTGTGAGCAGGACCCCTACCCCTATGTGACCATGCTCAACTGTGTGTGCTCACTACTCCTTGCCTGCAGCCACAGCCTGGGACTGAATCTAGTCAATGCAAATGGGCCCAGTGTCCAATGCCAGCAGAGGCACTCCCCCTTCTCTCTTCCCCTGATTAGCTGCCCAATCCCCTCACTATCTATGCATTAAAACCTCGACTGCCCCCACACAGATGGTCCCAAGGCTAGCTGTTTGTTGACTCTGCCAGACCACCATCCTGGGAGGCCAGAACTTTCCTAAAACCCTCCTGAGTTATCTTAGACTCGATGACTGCTTTACCCTAACTTTTTATTATTTCTGCCCCTCCAAAAATTCAACCTGAGGCATTGTTTTAAGTTATTTGGAGAGGAATTTGGGAGAGCCAGGTAATATCTTCCCATAATCCCTCTCCCTCATAATGCTATTTCACAAACACATAGAAAGAATCGACTTAGGAGTACTGTGACATTCTCCTAAATGATGGTGCTTTTCTGTTTTTCTTTTTTTTATGAAGACCAATAGTTATTTTCAAGTCTTTGTGCTTGAAATGAAAAGGGGCTAATAAAAAGGGGGAGCTCTCAGGTGAAGTAAGGACTAGATTTTTTCTATTCCTAGAGAACTGAACTAAGAGCAATGGATAGAAGCTGGAAAGAGGTCAATACAGGCCTGATCTCCAGAAAAAATAATAGAATTTTCCCAAAGAAAAAGAATGCCCCAGAATTGGTGGGTTTTTCCTCCTTGAAGGTCTTCAGGAAGAAGCTAGACAACCACTTGTCAGTTATGTCACCACGGGCATTTCTTTCAAGTTTGGGTTGATCTACATGTCTGCTAAAGTCCCTTTAACTCTCATATTTTGTCATTCTTCCATTTTATGTCCTCAGAGTTGATATCTTCTGCAGAAGTGAGTTGCCCTTGGGTACTGTGGTTTATCTGTTTTTGTGACCTATTTGATAACCACACAAAGTCCTACTCTGAAACTACAAATAAAAGACTTTTGGTCTTTGCCTATCACCAAATCCTGTTGGTTGATACATATATTTTTTTGTTTTGTCTTCCTGACCAAAGGCATTTATTTACAAGATCAGTATACTTTTCATGACTAATTTTGCTCCATTTAGCTTTTCTATATCCAGTACTGTGTCTCCAAGTTTTTGTATATTCTATTTCTTTTTTTTCCTGTATGAAGGGAAGTGCTGGTTGTACAATGCCTCGATATTTATCATAAGAGGACCATCCAAGTTTAGTTCAAAGAATCTTATGACCTGGTTTGTAACACTCTGATTAATTTTCAGACATGGAAATTTTTGAAGATTATAGATGAAGTCCTATAGGAATTGTGATAGGGATTAATCGGGAAAACTGAACATTAATGAAATCATGCTTCAGGATCATGGGAGTGCTTGAGAAGAGATAACTGAGTATGGACTTTGGCCATGGAAGGCCCTTGTGATTCTTAACTGCTTGTGATTTCTAACCGCCTTTGTCAGTCAACAGTCATTGGTGCCACCTGATGACCTTCCATGAGTTTCTTAACTCCTCTTATGGTCATATTGAAGGCAACTGGCAAGTGGACAAAGGGTGAAGAGAGTCTCATTAAGATGCAGACTTGCTCACTTTCTTCTAATGTGATATTAGGTTATAAAAACATTTTTGGCTTATCCAAAAATCTTATCAAGAACTGTTCTACTTGGACCGGGAGTAGTACTTAACATCCTGTTGTTGTTTGTCCTTTGTTCCCCAAGAGGACATCGGATGCCATGACTTGCAAGTAAATTGGATTTAAGTGAGGCAGAGCTGTGCAAAGTCACCTCCCTCACTTTCTCCTCTAGAGCCATCTGGATCCAGTGGTCAGATATAGATCAGGATGACTGGAGATGGCCTGGATGTCTTAACATAGAATTCATATTAGGAATAAATAAACAAATGAAGCATTTATTAAGCATGTACTATGTTCAAAGCACTATGCTAAGTATTGGGGATTCAAATAGAAAAGAAAGTCCCTGCTTCCAAAGAGCTCCCATTCTAATGGGAGAAACAACACACATGGAAGGTTTTAGCTAAATTCAGATGGAAAAGTCTCATTGTCTTTGGGACATACAGTTATCACTTCCACATCATGGGGTTTAGATGCAGTGCCCTCACAAACTGGAAAATAGACAGAAAGTTTTTTTGGCCCTCCCTGTGCATCAGAGAAGAAATCTGAATTATTGTGGTATCAAAAGATAAAATATGTTGATATTATATAATACTTTACATGCATTTTATGCATTTCTGAGTTTCTAAACTTTTTTTGTGTCATCTGCTGGCCTTCATGTGTCATCTGCAGCTTCCACAAAACTCTCCAAGAATTCCCATTTGATTTCTTATGCTAACATGTGATATATTGAAACCATGATGGGGAAAGTATCAGTGTGGAAGGGATAACTGTAGTGGAAAAACTGATGCTAATGCTTCTTTTTATGTGTTATTAGTTAACGTCTCCATTCCCTGGGTTCAAGGTCCTGAGCTTCTGGCATCATGGTCTTAAATGAGATGGTGGTCAAGGTGGCTTGACTTGCTTGATAGATACTGCTTCCTCTCTCTCTCTCTCTCTCTCAGGGTACCTGGTTGTTTCACCTAGGTTGGCTTGACTGTCCTGTAGAAAAGCATGTCTTCTTAGTAATTAGAACTATTCAGAAAGCATAATGTGCTACCTTGGGAAGTAACGGGCAGTAATCTTCACAATGTGCAAAAGCGGGATAACTTCTTGTTGTTGATGTGGTTGAGGTGATTCCTATGGTGGTATGGGTTAGATCTATGGAATCTTCCAACTCTAATGTTCTGTGGCAACCTTTGGAAGGCATCACCTATCTACCACCTTGCTTTTGGACAAAACTGTACCTAATCCTTTCTAGATCCATTATCTACCGAGGTCATATGGTCCCTTCCTTACAGAAGGATATTCTGTAATCGTACTCAGTCTGATATGTAATACAACTTATTGCAAAAAAGAGAGATTTTGTAATTTTCCATTGTACAGAGGAAACACGCAGGGCACATCATTATACTTTTGGGATGACTTGCGTGCCATATTGCCTGGAGACAGATTAGTTAATGTTTTTCGTATGATTCCAATAATTAACTGAAATCCCCAATGCTACAGTTTGGGTGCTCTTGTAGGTAGACAGGGACCCATCTCCAGTTATCCTGATCTATATCTTGCCACTGGACCCAGATGACTCCAGAGGAGAAAGTAAGTCTGATGACTTTGCACAGCCTTCCCTCACTTAGATTCAATTCACTTGAAAGTCATGGCATCACCTTCCTGATGTCATGATACTCTTCAAGAACAAAGGACAAACAACAACAGCAATAAGATTGACAAACAGCAGTTGCTAAGAATGCTAAATCAAAGTCATAATTTATTTTCATTTATTTGGGCTTTTCTAACTATACTTTTTCACTTCATACAAGTATAAAATGCACATCAACATCTCTGTGTCACTACTTTTTATTTCTCATATCTCATGCCAAAGAACAATGTCACCTTTAATGCCTGAAAATTGGTTTTTAGAGGCAAATGATTGAGTCTTGAAAATATTAATATGTATATATGTAAATACACATACATATATACACACACATATATCTTCATAGGTATCTATGTCCAAGACATTAAGAGCCTTCTCCTGTATTATTGTATTTAAAGTTGGAAGAAATAACAATGACAAATACAAAAAATATCTAACATTGGATAGTGTTTTGTTTCTCACAGTGGTGCCACTATTATTCCCATTTTGTAGATGAGAAAATAGAGATTCTGATGAGTTAAGTGACTTATCCAAGGTCACATAGCAAGTAAGTGACAGATGCAAGATTTGAACCCAAGTCTTCTGACCCCAAAGCCAGTGCCCTTTCTACTGTACCACAAATTCTGTCTATTACATGTAACTTGGTTTTTACAAAATGATACTGAGAAAATTATATTTGGAACATAACTAATTATCACAACAAAATATTTAAATGTCAGAGTATATTATTAAATCACATAGCAGTGATTCCTATTTAGTCTCAGGATGTGATTCAATTTCCTTTGGCTAAAAGCAAACTAGGTCATAAATTTTTATTATCTTTATCTGTGGAAACAGACCACTCTGGATGGTTGCAATACCATATGACTTGGTGACTAAATATTTAGACAGTGCAATAAATCTTAATGGACTTTGTCCAGTATTCTTATTAGTGAAAGATTAAAAACTGATACATAAAGAAAAAGATTTAATGAGTAATCTCTCAGTTGCATGGTTAAGCTTTGCAGGTAAATTAAGATTTTTCAGTTCTCCGCCAGCTCGATGACTCTGCTCTGTGTGGCTTTGCAATTCTCACAGTAACTGAACATTTATGCTTAGGGAGGTGTTTTTCTCCTCTTTCCATCTGAACAACTTGAAGAAGGATACACGTGAAGAAAATACGCAAAGCCTAAACAAAACCAAATTTCTTCCTTCTTTTTCAGTGAACAAGAAATATATAATTTAACTTTTTTAATAGGTTTATCTTAACAATTTATGATTATTTTAAAATACTTGGTCATAGAGAACTTTAAAGAATAACCATACACATTTAATATATTCCATTTAGCTTTGGCTCACCAGCAAAGGGCATGGATGGGTTTAAAACTTGAGGAAATATTCTTTATGGGGGCTCTGGCCCTTTAATATGTAATCCCTAGTTCTGCAATAGCTTGAGGCAGTGAATGGTTAAATGTGAAATTATTCCCATTTAAGAAGTGTGCACTTTTTTAATGGCAAAAAGTTTCATAAGTTTGTTTACATGTTTGAAAACAAGAGAAATACAGGATTTCACAAGATTCATTTATACTGGTAGGAATTTTATATCCAGAGAAAGAGTCTTTGTGTTTATTACTAGAACTTATTTGCTTTGGTTGTTATCATCAGGGGCCTGTTTTATCGTTAACGAGTTGCACTTCATTTTAGGCTTGACTCCTTCTACAGAGAATTCTCTCTGTCTGTCTGTCTGTCTGTCTCTATCTTTGTCTCTCTCTCTCTCTCTCTCTCTCTCTCTCTGTCCCTCTCTGCCTCTCTCTCTCTCTTTTTCTCTCTGTGGTACTTACTTAAATGTGTGTATATATTGCTTTCTTTCAGTGAAATGTAAGCTCCTTGAGGGATAAACTACTTTATTAATATCTTTGCATGCTTAGTACCTAGTACTGTACACAGTTGGCATCTAATAATTTGCTTGTGAAATCCAATTGCATTGAATTGTGTCCAGTGCCAAGACCGTGGGACTGGAAGAAAGTTCCACAAAATAGCATTGATATATTTTAACATTGTCATCCTCTAAAAAAAATTTTTTTTAACTCTCTTCATAACATGGAGATGATGTGGGTTTGTGAAGACCTTGCTTATAAGGTTTTGTGGGTCTCACCACCCTGAAAAGAATTCAAGACTGGGCCTAGTAATGGACTGTGTGTTCATATCTAAAGGTCAGCCTACCTAGGTGCAAAGGCTGCCTTCAGATGAATATTTTTGACAATGGTCATTCTTAAAGATGATGTGCAGAGACATTGAGGGCTTACAATCTGCATCAGTGGAAGGCATTTCCATGAATGCATTTAAGTATTAAAGTAAACAACATTCTCAATTGAGTTAAATTAAGCCCTAACTATAATCTTGGGCTCCTGAATAATAAGGAAATATGAATGATAGTGGGGATATTTTAGGTTATAACATCATTCCCTCCTCAAATTCTTTCTTTCTCCCACCC
>CM053623.1:302704107-302725972 GCA_028646595.1 Phalanger gymnotis
TGAGGGCTTACAATCTGCATCAGTGGAAGGCATTTCCATGAATGCATTTAAGTATTAAAGTAAACAACATTCTCAATTGAGTTAAATTAAGCCCTAACTATAATCTTGGGCTCCTGAATAATAAGGAAATATGAATGATAGTGGGGATATTTTAGGTTATAACATCATTCCCTCCTCAAATTCTTTCTTTCTCCCACCCTTCTAGTTTTGGAGTTTCATTTAACTTAAATCTTTTTTCTTTCTTCGATGTAGTTAATTCTTAAGAGGCGATAAGGTGCATAGGGTGCTGGGTTTGGAATCAGGAAAACCTGGGTTCAAATCTAGCCTGTGACATTTACTAGGTGTGTGACCCTGGATAAATCACTTAACCTCTCTGTGTTTCAATTTCTTCATCTGCATAATGGGGATGATAATAGCACCTACCTTGGGCTTCATTGTGAGGATCAAATGAGATAATATTTGTAAAGCTCTTTGCACACCTAAAAGCAATATATAAATGCTATCTGTCTGTCTGCCTATCAACAATTTGCCTCAAAAAATTCATTTCAAGAACAAGGAGTAGTTTATTGTGTTACTTATGTTTTTCTTGGTTTCTCTATTTGTCTACCTTTCATATGTTTCTGTTTGCAAAGTAAATAATCAGCACAGGCCAGTTTTTTGGGGGGTAGGAATATTTCAAATGCCTCTTTTTCTGAAATTAAACATCCATCATTTTTTTTTATTGATGACTTGGCTCAGTTTTGCTGGGGGATGTCACTTTAGATTATGCATTATTCCATTCCTTTCTGCTGTTTCTTGTGGGAACAAAATAGTTTTGTGGTATTTGAATTTCCTTTCATTTATATTTCTTCTGATTGTAAAATTTGTTTGAAATATGTTATTAGAATTGTTAAATTTAACAACTATGGATCTTTCAGTTTGTAGCATAGGTCCCAGCCTTCTCCAGGAGATCAATATATTCTTTTGATTTGCATTTTTTTTTAAACCTTTAGAAACCATCTGGAGAGTTTTCTTATATCACTCTTAACATAATAGTTTGCAGGTTTTATTGACTTACTGTGTTCCTCTGGAAGACTTATGATCCTTAAGTTTTCTCTACTTAACCTGTCTTTGAGATCATTATGTAATGACTTCTTAAAGTTTATGCATTCTTTTGATGTCATTGCTTTTTACCTTTTTTTCTTCCAGATTGTCCATCACTTTTGTATATTTGAATTTCCAATTGTTTGTGCTCTCTTTTATTCCTCTGGAGAGACTCATCATTGTTGATTTATGGTTTTCTATTCTAGTTTAGTTCTACTGTGAAGGTCATGAGTTCTGCTTTCACAATTCTTATTACCCTCTCGAATTACTAATGAGGGAATCTCCTGATGTGGTTCCATGCTCTTTTGGGAATCCATAGGGTCTTTTGCCTCATTGGGTATTAATTCAACTTTCTTTTTTTTGTGGTTGCAATATTTATTCAGACATATTTGGTGTTGTCTTGGAAGCAATCTTCTCTCCTGTTATTAATATCTTCTCTGCTGATTTATCTCTTCAAGATTTTTGTCTGAGTTTTCTTCCTTCTGAGATCTTTGGCAATTTCAGTCTTCTTTTCTTATATTCCCACATTGCTCACTTTCTGACTCCATCCCTTTTGATGATAGATTCCCTGAATGCTAGATCTCAAAGCTATCTCAGTCTCTTCTCATGTTGGGCAATTATTTTTTAGCCAGCTTTAGTTCTTATCCCAAGTGACTTCTATGCAGACAGAACTGACTTCAGATAGATGTCAGTTTCCTCTCTTTCTGGCTTGGTGGAACTCTCTATACACGCTAGTGTACTGCTTCAATTATCTTTGTTCTATAATTCTTTGATCTAGCACTGCTATCACCACATATCCAAAGCCAGTCTAGGCAGATCATGCTTCAGCTTTCCTATAACTTTATCTTTTCCACGTGGAGGGAGGAGATAGAGTGGGAGGGGAGAGTTGAATTCTTTTTCTTGTTGCTATAGAATTGAAAGGTAAGAACATGGGCAGAGTTAATAGGAGGTATGTGCGTTGGCAGAGACTTCAACAGTGGTAAGGGAATCACTGGGTGGATCCCAGAGCACAAGTTTTTTGGGTTTGGTTGTGAGTGCTGAGTGAGCATGTGTAACAACAATGCTGCTTGCAGCTACTGTGGCCATGTAAGGCCAATAACACCAGCACACAGGAGGGCTGCTAGCACTGTTCTTCGATCTGCTTTTCTAAGGAAAGCAACTTGAAGGGGTTTACGATCTCACTTTAATTAAATATACACATATCATTCACTTAGTTCAGAGGAAAAAGTTAGCACCCTGAACTTCAGAGTGAATATAAACAGAAATTACTACCAGAAATTATGTAAACAGAGAAAATAACACAAATCAACAGACAGGATTCTAACTGTCTTATCAAAGTTATATATACATAGTTACCAGAGAGAGAGAGGCACCAACATCTGGGTTTTCAAAGCCAGGGGGCTCCTTAACAGCTACCCAGACTCTCCATATGACACTCTTCCAATGAGTGCAAAATGCTAACCTCCTAGTATATACACACTTCTTCAGGGTCAGAGGGTGTCACAACCATGTGACTCAAATCCATGCGACCTAGGCCTTTCTGTGACTTAAGCAGGTCATCAAAGACTCTTGATTCAATCAAAGACTCTTGACTGAAACAAAGGCAAGACTCAAAGACAGTTGATTGCCTCAGTGCTGAGAAGTACTCCAAAAGAAAAAACAGCAAAAAGTGCCACCCTGCTTGCCATTACAGCATGTTAGGAATTAAGGATTAGTCTTCTTTTCTATTAATTCATCAAGTGAGAGTTCTTGATGTTTTAGTCTATAAATACAGTCGCAATTGTTTTACTTCTTGTACACAATTCTTACTTTGGATAGTTTAGAGACTCTGTGGAGATGTGAGAAAATATCTAGTCTTCCATCTTATTGGGCACAGAACCCACAACTCACCTTATCTGTTATAAAGAAACTTTTCCTTACTGTTATACCTACCCAAGGGTGGGCATTTTCTCTGTAGTAGTGACCAAAGGTTTGAACTTTCTGATTTTTGCAATAGCTCTGGTTTTATTAGCCCTATTGAGCTATGGGATTTCTCTGTGGTCAAGGCTCTATTATTTTGAACTCTAAGGACTTTGGAGCTTTTTTTAATTTAGAGAAACTTAATAGGGGGTCATAAGGATAGGAAAACGTGTGCCCAGGCAACTCACAACTCTAGACAATAGACCTTGATATCCTTAAACCCTAAAGTGAACGATCTTCACGTTGTGTTATTTCCTGGGTGAGAGTGCTCCTCATCTGGGCCTTTTCTCTCTCCTGCTCAACAATACTGCTTCTTTGCTATTCTCAGGCAACTGAAATAGTCTTAAACCTGGGGTATATAGTTTCCTACATCTGTTCGCCATCCTGTTTCAGTAATAATCAGTTCTCTTAAGCTTTGGATATGCAAAAGTATTTAGATCTGCCATGTAGATTTAGAAGGATTTCCTTTTCTGGAGCCATAATGAGCAACATGTACAAGGCTCTGAGGGTTTACCTTCTCTCAAGCTAGGGATGACGCTAGAGGGCCAGCCAGCTTTTCTTTGGGTAACTCTTCAAACAGTAGAGGATTCTGCTTCCTCCAAACAGCTCCCAGCATCAGATCTTTCCTGTAAACAAGTCAGCTCTCAGCTTCAGTTTCCTAGCCTGTCTGTCTTTAGCCAGCTGGTCTCAGCTGGTGCCAGCTCAAAGCAGTTGCTATTTTTTTTTTCTTCTGTTGATTTATCACATCCATTAGCTTCTTAGTATTTGTCTTCTGGCTTCTGTATGCAGCTTCTAAAATTGGCTTCTACCTTCAAATTCCCCGGGCAGTCACCAAAGAGTTCATTGATTCATATTTTCCCAGAAATAAGGTAACAGTCCCTAAAACCAGTCATATGTAAATTACTTGCAGGGAAATAATACACTGTAGCCATCAGTCAGGACTTTTGCCTCAGAGAGGGGGATTCAGTCAGTTCCTTTTAAAACTCTGTGTGTTTCTCCTCAAGCACAGATGTCTTTTTTTTCTTTCCCTTTCAATAAATAAAATGTCCAAATAAGGAAGGGGAAGTACTTTATATGTGACTAATCTTTAAGTGAGAAGGTGTAAAGATTGAAATCAAATTGTTGAGAGTATTTCTAATTTGATCAAAAGTCTTTTCTTCTGATCTGTCAAGATTTGGAGATAGAAATTATTTGAATTTAGTTTGTGATTAGAAAAAAACAACAACCCCTTTCTTGTTACTCAGATTGTAGAATAAAATGATTAAATATTTGACTCCACAGAGTATAAATACATCATTTAAATTAGATATTTGGAATATAAACTTGAAAATTAAAACAGGAACAAAATTGAAGTTATTCAGAATTTTATGCTGAAGTTTCTCTGGATTTACTATGAATTGCTATATCAGAAATTAAAAAATTTGGATAGTTGTGACTAGACCCGTTCTCTCTCTCTCTCTCTCTCTCTCTCTCTCTCTCTCTCTCTCTGTCTGTCTGTCTGTCAGTCTCTTTCCTATTCTCTCTCTCTGTCTCTCTGTCTCTCCCTCCCTCTCCGTCCCTCCTTCCCTCTCTGTCTCTATTTCTCTTTCTCTCTCTCTCTCTCTCTCTCTCTCTCTCTCTCTCTCTCTTTCTCTTCTCCCATCTCTCTGTCTCTCTCTCCCTGTCTCTCTTTCTCTGTCTCTCATTTTCAGAAGATGGGATTCAGGAAAATGAATAAGGATAAATGCAGTATCTCACAACAGAGTTTGTATTTTAAGAAATCTGTAAGGAGATGTAGAAAACTGAAAAGGATGATAGAAGAGAAAGGGAACCATTTTGCTTGTTAGTAATTGTTTCAGACAAGAGACTTTCTGAAGATTAGATTCTACTCCAGGGAGCTGGGTTGATGTCTAATAATTTTCAAGCCTGCTTTCACAGATGCTGGAGAGTGTATTTGGAAAAGGAAACTGGAATCCTAGGACAACCTTGGAATTGAGAGATTTAAGTCAGATTTACTTCAGGTTTGATAAATTAATCTCTTTACGAATCAGGGGATAATTATCATCCATGGCGTAGATTATTATTGCTATTTTCATTCAGTCAACAATGGTAGAGAGGGTTCAGTGTGATGCCTTCTCACACTGGAACATCCTTTCACCCCTTGGCCCTCTGATGCATTCCACATGGGGTCTCCATTTTGAATAAGGATCCAGGCTAGTCTGGACTTTACCCCCATCCCTCTGTTTTTCTTTTTCCTTCTGCTCCTTTTTGTGTGGTGTTGTCCTTCATTAGAATGTAAATTCACTCACTTTTTGTTTGTATTTTTATCCCCAGAGCTTAGCACAGTGCCTGGCATAAAGTGAGCACTTAATAAGTACATTTTTGCCCATTACCTGCATATTTGGTTTGTAGATGATGACTGATGGACAATGATGTCATAACTTATAGCTATGACATGAGATTGTTTTCTTATGAATTGGGTTTTGAATGCAACTCAAAAGGAATGCCAATATTGGGACATCTATGCAATGCTTTCTTATTTTCTCTGTTGATAAATTAGAGATGTGTTCAACTGGATTGTTGTCATATTGATAGCTGTAAGTTCTGCTCCAGGTTTATACTTTAAAGATTATTTGATGTTAATACAGCATTTATGGGTTTTAAGCATCATAATTTTGGAAAAAATTATAAATGAAAATCAGAAATGAATGGACATTTGGAAGCCCTCTGAACAGGGTAGTTAGAAAATTTGACTATAAAAGTTTTATGAAATTTACCCATCTAGCAATGAGCTTGTCTACACAGATTACCTACAATTATCTAGTCTTGTTCCTACTTTATATGCCAAAACAAAAGATTTATATAAGTACAATTAACTACAAATGGAGTTTATAAAAATGTATAAAAAGATGTGGGGATTGGGAGCTTCCTAGTAGTTTATTAAAGGTGTGCTTGATAGTAAATTCAGTCTGGTTTTCTCACAAACTTTTCTTTTATGAGGGGTTATCATTGCCTACTCTATCAGTTTAAGAAAACATAGGAAGAAATCATAAGAAGCAAGTATTGGGAAAGATAGAAAAATATTAAATAGGCTAACTCTACTGTACCTAAATATTAAATGTGGGTATTTGTTCCAGGAAATATGAACCATGACGATTGTCATAATTTATCCTATGGTTTTAAAAAATCAAAATACCTCTTGGAAAATAAAATTGTCCAAGTAAAAATGAACAAGCTGAATTCACAATGTTAGAGAGAAAATAAAGAGACATATTAGAAACTTTTTTTGGATCTAGTCTTGTGATTTCATTGGTACTGTATAGGTAACTACAAACAAAGAAACCCTCTCAGCTGATGTAGCTGATCAACAAATCATCTACAAGATATTGTCTTGGAGACTTGTATGGGAGCCCTGGCAGGTTATTCAGGGCCACATTGTCAATCATTGCTATCATGAGTCAAAGTTCATACATGAACTTATATCTCTGACTTTATCAGCTCTATCTACTCCACCAGAAACTACTCTGGTCAATTATATGCTAGCAAAACTGCAAATTTTAAGGTACTTGATAAATATCTACAAAATGCATAAGATATCTGGAAT
Organism: Phalanger gymnotis; assembly: GCA_028646595.1. NCBI lineage: Eukaryota > Metazoa > Chordata > Mammalia > Diprotodontia > Phalangeridae > Phalanger > Phalanger gymnotis. The sequence goes on from CM053623.1 coordinate 302,710,733, forward strand.
TTTTTGTGCCAAACCAAAAGACCTATTTGAAGTTTATTAAAATATGTAAAGAGATGAATAATTGGAGATATATGTGGTGCCAATGACTGGGGTTCATCAATAAAACAAAAATGATAAAACTGTCTAAATTAATCTACAGATTTTTTTTGCTATAGTACTAAAACTATCAAGGAATACTTTATAGAGCAGAACTAGAAAAAGTAATAACAAAATTCAAATGAGAGAGATGAAAAGGATTTCAAAAGAAATCTTGAAAAAGAAATAGAATTAAAGAGATCTTAGTATTATCGGGTTATTGTCCATGTTATCAGTATTATTCTCAAATTATATTATAAAATAGTAGTTACCAAAGCTATTTAGTTTTGGTTAAGATATTTTAAGAGTAGATCAATGAAATTGTTTAGATAAGAGATCAGCCTAGCGTTAGAACACAAACTGCTTGGGGAAAGGGTCTTTTTTTTTTTGGAGGGGAAAGGCAGGGCAATTGGGTTTAAGTGACTTGCCCAAGGTCACACAGCTAGTAAGTATATTGAGTGTCTGAGGCTGAATTTGAACTCAAGTTCTCCTGACTCCAGGGCTGGTGCTCTACTCATTGTACCACCTAGTTGCCCCAGGAAAGGGTCTTTCTTAAACAAGAACTACCAGGAAAACTAGAAAGCAGTTTGGCCAAAGATAGGTTTAGTTCAACATCTCACATTATATACCAGGGAGGCATATACGAAGCTGGCAGCATAACAAATAGAGAAGTAGGTCTGGAGACAGGAAGACCTAAATTCAAAACCAACCAGATACTTAGTAGTTGTGCGGCCTTGGGCAAGTCACTTAACCTCTATCTGTCTCAGTTTCCTTAACTGTAAAATAGAGATGATAATAGCACCTTCCTCCCAGGATTGTTGTAAGGATAAAATGAGATAATATTTGAAAAGTACTTTGCAAATCGTAAAACATTATATAAATACTTGCTATTATTAACAAAATACATTCCAAAGGACAAATGATCTAAATATGAAAGGTCCCATTATAAAAATAATCAAAGTACAAAGGAAGGTCAGTCCTTTTACAACTATGGTTACAGGAGAAAGTTATAATCAGGCAAGGAATAAGGAAGATTATAAAAGACAAAAGAAATAATTTTGATGATATAAATCAAAATTATAGCTGTATGGATCATAACAGGCTGTCTTGGAAGGTAGTAGTTACTCTAAGACTAGAGATTCTGAAGCAGAGTCTGTATGACTCCTTGTTGGACACATCATAAAGGCCATTCCTGTTCAGGTACAATTGGGTAGATCACTGCTGAAGTCCTAACTCTGTGATTTGTAAAACATTAATAAAATTTCCTCGCGGAGCACCATTTTTGTTAGATGCCTGGCACATAATAAGTGCTTAATGTTAATTGAATAAAAATTGAATCATATCTCATTTCATTACTTATTTCCCTATATTTTCTTTCTTTCTTTCTTTTTTTTTTGATTCCTGGCCTCCTCCTTTTCTTCTACTTTGTTAGGTCTGAAACCACAGATCCAGAGAATCTAGCCTTGCCAAGAACAGAATGGTGACTAGCAGAGGTAAAGGAGTTGGTGAAGTGCAATCAGTGTTTTCTCCCCAAATGTTCCAGAAATATTTGAATCCCTTTGTGAATTATATTTACAAATCACACAAATTCCTAAATGACATATGGCATGAAATAGTGTTGCAAAATTGTGAAAACATGTGTATACGAAATATTCAAATTCTATATTGCTTTTGCTAAGATTTCTGAAAACTTGTGAGATTTTAAGTGGTTTGCCAATGTGTGATTTGTGGAGCGTTGTCATTTTTGTCCTCACATGATCAAGCTGCAAAAATGGTCAGTTAGTTTTTCTTGTGCAGAGTAGGCTCAGTCAAGTGACTGATTCTCAGTCCCTGACATTCCACAGATGGAACTATAACCTACCTGCCCATTTTATGAATAAAAAAGTTGAGACAAAATAGTTGGCCTAAGGTCACTTCAGTCGCTCTGAGTTCTTTGAAGTCTTATTCTTATTAAAGATCCTACTCTCATAGCTGCAGGTAATAGCAAATCATTCCAGGTGCTTTCTTCATGGCTGCTCTCTCATTGTGAACCGATTGAATTTCTGCTTGTTTCAAAGTCCTTGTCTTCCTACTCCTCCCTACTATTTCTTCAACTCTTCCTCACCCTTCTTAGAACTTTCAATCAGCTTAGTTTCTGTGTAGCAAATGCTCCAAGATCAGGTTAAATAGCCAAAGTTTCTTGAATGACTCATCCAAATATATGCAAAAGGGTCTTTCCCTGCATGTAAAGAGGTCGGTTTAAATTTCTCTTTATTTTTCATCTAGCATAGGGTTTATTTATATTGTCTCTGTAACTTGCTCAGTGTTCTCTTTCCAGAATTTGTTGGCAGACTTGTAAAAAATTAAAAACAATTCTCTTTAATGAGAAAGAATATCTTTGGTCAATAATTTATGAACCATTGGACAAGGCTATTTTTTTAAAGATGGAGTATCTTCTGCCCTCTTTTATTTTAGAAACTGATAAGGATGTTATCGCTTGATTAAATAAAAACTTCTTCAGTAGATTTGGTTCAATTTCGCATTGGAAGAAGATTTCAAAATGAGTTGTAACTCTTACCCCATTCTTCCCTGTCCCAAGCTTTGCAATGAATGTTATAGGACTGGGGTTCATATAGTAAAAGCTCGAAGACTAAAAAGTGTAATGTGGGTGTTGTTAGTTATCAGGCATTCATTATTATGAAGTTATATTAATGTTTAATGTTTTGACTGTTACAAATTAATTTGAAAAAAAAGTGGGTAATAGTGAAGACTTCTAAATTTATGAATTTCATCTTCCTGAGATGATAGGTGGAATATATTATTCCCCAAGATGATTCTATTAATTTGTTTTAAGATAGTTAATATTTCTTCCTCTAAGACAAGAAAAACATAAGAAAATTTTGGTGTAATTCAAATGCTCTCTTTAGTCTTATCCTTAAAGACCATCCAGATAGATGACAGATAAATCACTACATTCTCTTGAAGAAAATAATTTGAGACATTTGTTTTATGCTCAGACTTGAACAGTCTGGGCAAACTCCCATTAACAAGGACATTAAGCAGAGTTTCCAGGAGAGACAGGCTGTTTCCTCATTTCCTCCATTTTATTCTAATGGAGTGAAAAATACAAATTATCCTAGAGGCTGAGGCACATCCAATTTCCTTCAAGGATAATCTGACCCTGCTCTCCCTTGGGAGCAATGAATTGGGAGTCCCAGATGTGCTACTTACTGCCTAAGGGACTTTGAACAAGTCACTTAATCTCCTCAAGACTCAGTTTTCTCATTTGTGAGGGGAAGAGGAATGGACTAGATAAGCTCGAAGGTCCTTTCCATTTCTAGATTTAGGATTATATAATGCTTTTTGGGAGGCAGTATGGTTGGGTGAAAAGCACTCAGGACTGGATCCCAAGAGACTTGGTCTCTAGCCACTTCATGAATGACTTTACTCAAATCCCAACCTCTAAATGTCCCAATATCCTTGTCTGTATAAGAGGCATAATAATTTTAGTCTTACCCAATTCAGAGTTATTGTGAGAATAAAAAGATGGGAATTGGTTTGGGAAAAAGTTATAATACCTGTACAAATATTGGGCATTTTCTTCTTAATTTTCCAAATATAAAAATCAAAACAATTCGTAGTCATATGAAAAAAATGCTCTAAATTATAATTGACTAGAGAAATGCAAATTAAAACAACCTTAAGATATCATCCTACATCAACCAGATTGGCTAAAATGATTGAAGGAAGAGTGACAAATATTGGAGGGGATGTGGAAAAATTGGGACAATAATTCATTGTTGGTGGAACTGTGAACTGATCCAACCATTTTGGAGATCCATCTGGAATTATGCCCAAAGAGTTATTAAACTGCCTATACCCTTTGACCCAGCAATATCACTTCTAGATCCTTTCAAAAGATGATTAGAGAAAAAGGAAAAGAACCTATACGTTCTAAAATATTTGTATCAACTCTCTTTGTGGTGACAAGGAACTGGAAATAGCCTGTCAATTGGGGAATGGCTGAACAAGTTGTGGTATACTGTGGTGATGAAATACTATTGTGCTGTAAGAAATAAGGAGCTAGTTGATCTTAGAAAAAACATGGAGAGACTTGCACAAAATAATGAAGAACAAAATGAGCAGAACCAAGAGAACATTGTGTACAGTAACAGCAATATTGTTTTAAGAATGATATTGAGAAACTAAACCATTTTATTATAAATACCCATATTAACTGCAAAGGACATATGAAGGAAGATGCTTTCTATATCTGCAGAAAGAACCGATAAATAGGAGTATGTATAGAATGATTTCATACACACACACACACACATACACATATTTGTGTCTAATGGTAGCCATCTCCAAGGCCAGGGAGGGGGAAAGAAAAAAAGGAAAAAAAACCTTACATGATGAATTTATTACATATTTAAAAGGAATAGAAAATTATACAAAACAGATTTTCAGTTTCATATGCAATCATCCTTTTATTTCTACTATGTAATGGAAATGCTTGTTTTATTTCATAAATTAAAAATAAAATAAAAACATGTACATACAAATGACATCTTTGATTACCACTCTTGATAAGGAGAAAGAGACTTCTAAAGCTAATTACAAAACTCAATTCAAACTTTAAAAAAATCAAGCTTTTTACTTTTTGAAACAAATTCCCATCTTAGATGGCATGGCCACTTCCTTCTAAGAGTCCCATCAGCAGGGCCATTACTCTGTCATTCTCCAATTTGGGAACATAGAGGATTTATCTCAAGTTTTTGTTATTATAAATATAGTAGCTCATGATATTTGTGTAGTGATAGGCCCACTTTTCCTTTTGATGTTCCTGGGATAATGTCCTCATAATGGAATCAGTAGATCAAAAAGATATAATCTGTTTTGTGAATTATTCACATTGCTATTTGTTGTTGTTGAGTCATGTCTGCTTCTTTGTGACCCCATTTGGGTTTTTTTTGGCAAAGATACTGAAGTAGTTTGCCATTTCCTTCTCCTGATCATTTTACAGATGAGGAAACTGAGGCAAACAGGGTTAAGGGACTTTCCCAGGGTCAAATAGCTAGTAAGCATCTGAGGTGAGATTTGAGCTCAGATCTTCCTAACTCCAGGCCTGGCGCTCTATCCACTGTGCCACCTAGATACCCCAACGATAATAGTTATGGCTAGCATTTAACATTCGCAAAGCGCATTCACGATTCTTATCTCATTTTCTCTTTACATTTTCACCTTAGTTTTTCAAGAGCATGTATATTTCATATTTCCCTGACATACGGCAATACTATAGAGTATTTATCTATATCTAGATTGATAGAGAGACAGAAAGACAGAAAATATTGGCCTTTGCTTTCATGGAAAGTTTGGGGTCAGTAAAGGAGCTTTGTAACTTCTCTGAAACAATCCAGGCCATTGTCCTGCTCATATTCAACTCCGAATCCAGTTAATTGTCTATTTGTTTACTGTATTGCTATCAATACTGTATGCTCCATGTGTGCTGTATGTTTAGTATCTATATATACTCTACATGGAGTGTCTATCCAAATGCATTTTGAAATCTGGAAGACAGACATTCTTTTTTCCCTCTGGCCATTCCTCTGTGGATAGAGAGGCCAAACTCCTTTGAGTGGTAACCAATCTCTTTCAGGAGGTTTTGCAGTGTCCTGGAATGTGGCACAATGAGAACCCTGTGCTCCAAAAGCAGCACATGTGGAGGACCTTACCACTAGATTCTCAGATAGATATCTTCCATTATACCTTTAGCAAACAAATATCTCCCTGTTTTATACTGTCCTCTCAGCCACTGCAGAGGAGGGGCAGCAGTAGACCTATGGCCCCCAGATCTACTCAGTACCCTTTGCTAGCTAGGGAAGGCTGCATCATTAGCCTTCTGTCTGTAGGGACCTTCTTCTGTCCCTACCCCCATGCCCCGGAAACTTAGGAAGAGCAGTCAGGAGTGACTAAGGTCCTATACCCCAGGGCCTAGTCAAGCAACAACACCTCTTGGAGACTGTCAGTTTTCTTATTAATTCGCTACCTGCTACTTCCCCTATGACTAATAATCTTCCTCCACTTGTTTCTCTCCTAGTTTTTGTATTAAACATTGGTAACATAAAAACAGAGTATCTCCAACTATCATCTCTTGTTCTTACATCCCCATTCTCCTCAACTTTCCCCCCACTCCACCCCGACTATATTCCATTTCAAACCTGTGCACTTATTCCACTGTGCCCTCTGGAATTCCTATCTTATAATGAACAAAATTCTCTTCATTCTGAGTCTTTTTCTATCACACTCAATTTTGATTGTGAACTGTGCCAGACAGACTTTGCCTGAAACTCTTTTGTACAAAATATTAGGAAGACATTCAAAGAGGACAGTGCAGAATCTTCTCAGGTAACTAAAAAGCTCTCCAAGATTTGAAACTATGGACATTGCCAAGTCTACTTCAGCAGATTTTTTGAGGATAGCAAATATGAAACTTCAGAAAGATGTAATCCCTATACACCTATAAATACCTATACCATCTATAAAAAGCATAATAAATGTTAGCCAACTTAATACTAGTTAACTGACTGACCACAATAAAGGAGGGGAAAGCTTGGAACATGATATTCCAGAAGGTAAAAGATTTAGGTTTACAACCAAGAATAACTTACCCATCAAAACTGTATTTTCTACAGACTGTATATATGTATACATACATAGATATCTATATCTGTATCTATATCTATCTATCTACCATCTTTCTGTCTATATCCTAGTGCCTGGCATCTATAAAAAGCTTGTTGATTGATTACAATTAAAGAGCTGTTCAATGGAGTTATTTTTATTGTTATATCTTCCAAGGAATCTCAAATGATTTTTTTATGTGGATGGGAGACACCTTGCTGTAAAATAACTTATAAGGCAGGATTTTATTTCACCAAATCCAATACTTTTTTTTGGTAACCAACAAGCAATAAACACAATATAATCTTATGTTCTCTACATTTTTTCAGCTAATAGTGAAATAACAAAGGTGTGTCCAATGTTGAATATTTTATGAAACCTTGCTTATTCCCTATTCTCATTGAGAATGGCCTCAATTTGGGCATAGATGATTTACAAAAAGATTTTGAATAGATGAAAGAGTAAGCATGGTAGTTGGTAGTTCTCTTGATCTCTTTTTTGGTATTAATTAGGTTCAAGATTTTTTCCATGCTATTGGTATCTTATCCTTTATCAGATATATTCCCTTAAAGCCTTTATAAATGCATTGCTTCATAAAAGCACAAATCTCTCTATATAGTTGTCCAATCTGTTTACTTTTCATATCTTTGTTCCTGAGTGTCATTTTTACATCTTCTGTAAGTACATCCAGAACTGTGATTTTAGGTCCTAAGAGTGGTTCTTCACTGTTACTGGTTGATAACAAGCAATTTGTTATAATGATTTTTGCAAATTTTTTTCTAGTTTTCATTTCTTTGTGATCTTCCATCCACTTTTATGCTTGAGTGCCCTTATGAAGACTTTGATAAATTAGATACCTCACCAAGTTTTCTTCAAACTGGTTTTAATCTCCACCAACTCTCTGTTTCATGAGACAATCCAGCTCATAATAATCCACTATCTTTCAAGATTGTACCAATGTGTTTATATTCTAACCTGGTGTTGCCTTTGGTAGCTATCTCTCTCCCTTGTCAAAGTAGGTCAGATATTTTCTTTTTGAAGTGTTTTATAGGTTCTTTTGTATTCCTTATTGGGGCTAGTAATTCTTATGACCTAAATTATGATAGGGTTACAGATAAAGACTGGATCTGTAATCACAATGGTATTTGAAACTCCCAATTGAAGAAATTCCTTCAACCTATGCAGGTTTGTATTTTCTTTCTAATCCATAGTATTAGAGAACTACATAGAGTAGTGAGAAAGGAAGTGATTTTTCTAGGGTCACCTAGCTAGTATATGTCAATGGTGGGGTTTGACCTTAAGTCTTTTTGACTTTGAGAAGATTACTCTATTGACTACTTGATATCAATATAATTTCTGTTGTTTACTTCTCATTTCTGACAGTCATTTACTTGTTGAAAATATTCAGAGTTACATTGTTTTAATTTTATACAGTATCTTTTTTATTCTTTAAAAAAAGCGTAATTCTGATCTTAGCTCTGATTGTAAACAGTTGATTCAGAGATAATGCCTCTATAATTAACAAACCTTTTCCTATCTGTTAATATATAATCTATTTAAATTTTTATAGTGTTATTTGTTACTCAATATATTAGAATTCTTTTCTTGAAGAGACCAAAAAAGATGAAAGAGTAGAAATATAGTTGAGTAACTCTTCCACAAAGATCTAGAAAACACAAGACTGAATCTGGACTGGGAAATTCAAGAAAAAAAAATTACAGTGAGTCATTTTTCCAGCCAAGGTAAACATAGGTTGGAGGAAAGGGACTGAACAAGAGCCAGGCTATGACTGTGGACCAGGGCAAGAAGAGGCCAAGGTCTGACATAGAGAGTCTGACCTTGTGGAAGGAGCAAAAACAAGTGCTACTTGGCAGCTCTGTCCTTCACTACTCACTGCTGGGTAACAGATTCAGTGCACTGTGGCAGGGACCTTTTCATAGTGGTGGAGGTCCAGGTGAAAGAGTGGTCATGAGCCCTAAGCTGTGTATTAAATGAGAAACAAGTAAAAATGCAAGAAGCTCTGCAATAATATGAAGTATGATCTCAGATCCAGTGCCTATTTGCTCTGAAGCCTGCAGGACTAAAGAAGAGGCTTCAGTTCTGTAACTCTGGGCCTGCAGACTCTCTAGCTGGCTGATAAATGGCTGAGTCAAGCAGTACTCTTGTGGATCCAAAGGCAAGCCAAAGCTGTGTTACTCAGGGTAAGAATCCTGTAGAACTCAGGCAAGAGGGCAGCAATCAGGCTTTGCCCTGGATAAGACTACTTTAGAGACACTGAAAGCTTGCAGGTCTCCAGGTGAGCTGTCCCAGAGAAAGCGGAAATAAGACCCAATGGACCACAAAATAGGACCATGCATGGTTGATCCATTTCCTCTAGAAGTGTGTAGCATTTGTCCATGAAACAAAATCTTAAATCAGGAAGTAAAGCTAGAAGAATGAGCAAACTAACAAAAAAAATTCCATCTTAAAGAGCTATTATGGTGACAGGAACACTCAAGACACAGAACCAGAAGAAGAGAATGACTCCAAACCCCAAAGGAAACTACAGCTTGGAAACAAGTTCAACTAGAATTCCTGGATAAAGTGAAGCAAGAGTTGTTTTTTTAAAGGACTAAAAATGATTTTGTATATTAAATGAGAGCACTGGAAGAAACAATTTGAAAAGAAATGAGAGATTTGGAAGAAAAAATTGGAAAGAGAATTAAAATCCTGATGCAAGAGGTATAAGACCTTCCCCAAGCAACAGACTTCTTGAAAATGAGACTATATCAAATACAAAATAATGACTCCATGAGAGAACAAGAAATATTAAAGCAAAGTCGAAAGACTCATGTCAAAAAACCAGTTGATCTGGAATATAGATGATGGAAAGGTGATTTAAGAATTATTGGGCTACCTGATGATGGTCAAAAGGTGATGGTCAAAAATAAAAGAGTCTACACATCACATTTCAAAAAAATCATAAAATAGAACTGCCTGGCTCTCTCAGAACCAGAGGAGAATGTGAGGAGACAAAGAATTCATTGGTTATTTCCTCAAAAAAAGACACCAAAATAAAACTTCCAGGAAAATTATAGCCAGATACAGAGTTTCATCTCTGTCCTCTGACTTCCTTGGCATCTTTCAAGTTCCCACTAAATTCCCACCTTCCATAGGAGGCCTTTCCCAATATCTCTTAGTTCTAGTGTTTTGTTTTGTTAATTACCTCTTATCTTCCTACTCCAAGCATTTTCACTGGCTATCCCCCATGTCTGGAATGATTTCCCTGCTCCCTCCTAGCTTCCTTGGCTTCCTTAAAATCTCAGCTAAAGTTCCAACTTCTGCCAGAAGCCTTTCACAGTTTCTTTTTATTCTTATTGTTTTCCTTATGAAACTATCTCAATTTATCCTGTATATATCTTATTTGTACATAGTTGTTTGCATGTGATTATGAGGAGCTCTGGGACTGTGAGCTCCTTGAGAACAGAGACTATTTTATTTTATTTTTGGCTTTTCTTAGCATAATGCCAGGCATGTAGTAGGTGCATAATAAATGTTAACTGACTTATTACTAGTTAATCGACTGACTACAATAAATGTGAGGAAAACTTGGAATGTGATATTCCAGAAGGTAAAAAATTTATGTTTACAACCGAGAATAACTTGCCCATCAAAACTATGTTTCCTACAGAGGAAAAAAAGTAGACCTTTAATGAAATTGAGGACTTCCAAGCATTCCTGTTGAAAATACCAGAGCTGCATAGAAACTTTGAAATATAAGTACTGGGTTCAAGAGAAACCTCAGAAATAAAAGGGAGCAATTAGATGGAATTAAACCATAATAAAATGGGAGAAAGATAATATGTCCCCTCATAACCCACTCATCATCAGGGGCCATAGAGAGAATTTAATAAGACAGAGGACCTGGGAGGTTTCTTTTTAAATAATGATCTTTAAAGAAGAAAGCAAAAGTTGAGGAAAATGAGTATGTTTTGGGGTGGAGAAAGGAAAAGGAAGGTGGTAGGAAATTATTTCTCATAGTTTGGGTGCAAATGTAGAAGACTATACAAATATGGAGAAATGGGTGAGCGTGCTTCATCTGATCTGCTCAAAGTAGGGAAGAATACACACACACACACAAACACACACACAGTTGGGTACAGAAATATGTTTCATTAAGCGGGGAAACAATAGGGAAAGAGCAGAAAGGAAAGGGGGTGAGGGGATTAAATGTGTTAGATTAAGTAAGGGATTAGTCCCAAACAAAATGAACTCTAACCACAATCATGATCATGAAGAAGAGTTTAAAAGGAAAGAAAGAATAGCGGCTCAGAGTGAAAGAAAGAGAAGATAAACAGTGGGACAGAGGCAGATCTCATTAAAAGTAGAGCACTGATGATGAAGCACACTCCTCTCTTATCACTCCCTTCTTCATAGAGAAAAGGCAGAAAATTATGACCCACATAATGAACAACACGAGTCCTCAGGCACCGTGAGTTACTCTTGACAGTAAGGTGATCACCTCAGGGTGCAGATTAAAATTAATCTCTCTATCTGTCTCTGTCTCTCTGTCTCTGTCTGTCTCTGTCTCTCTCTTTATACATACACAAAACATATATCTAATACAGGAATGTATATTACTTGAATATGCCTATTTCATGCAATGATTTTTCTTTTCTTTCTTTTTCAATTGGGGCAGGATTGAATTGAATTGAAAAAAAATATAAAATTAAGTTGAAAAATGAGGGTGTATGTCGAATTAGCTAATATTAGAAAGAAAACTCTTACCTAAGAAAAATGATTGCAGCAAGTTTCTCTGATAAAGGTCGTTTTCCAAGATATATAAGGAACTGATTCAAATTTATAAAAATGAAAGCTATTGCCCAATTGATAAATGGTCAAAGGATATTAACAGTGAATTTGTGAAGGATGGAATAAAAACTACTAATAGTCAAGTAAAAATGCTCCAGAAGGAAAATTAAAATAATAGCTTGCACATATCATATTGGCAAAGCTGACAAAAAGGGCAACGATACATGTTAGAGAAGACTCAGGAAAACAGGTGTATTAATGTGCTTTTGGTGCAGCCATGAACTGGTCCAGCCATTCTGGAAAGAAATTTGGAACCATGGCCCAAAATTAATAAATTATGCATTTCCTTTAACACAGTGATACTGCCGTTAGACCTATATGCCAAAGAAATCGAAGAAAGAGGAAAAAGGACACATATGGACAAAAACATTTATAGCAGCAATTTCTGTAGTGGTAGAGAAATAGGAACTAGGGGAGTGCTTTTCAGTTAGGGAATGGCCAAACAAATAATGGTGTATGAGGAAGGAATACTATCATGCCATAAGAAGTGAAAGAGATGGTTTCAGGAAAATTTGAGAAGACTTGGCCAAATCAATGCGGACTGATTTGAGCAGAATCAGGAGAAAAATTTTTATAAAAATGACATTGCAGAAACAAATGGCTTAAGAACTCTGGCCAATGTAATGACCAACTTTGATTCCAGACAACTGGTGAAGCATGTCACCCACTTCCAAACGTGATGCACTGAAGATGCAGAATGGGATATAAATGTTTACCGACCAAAGTGGTATTTTATTTTGCTTGTCTAGGAATACTTTTTATGCAGATTTTTTTCTCTTTTTTTCTTTCTTTATGGGGGTGGGAGGTAAAGGAGGCAGGTAGAGAAAATAAATATTCATTAATTAGAAAAAATTAAACTAAAGCAATTCTTTTCTTGAAGATAATGTTTGTAATATAAAGACATGAAGACTGTTTTCAATCTATACATTTTTGGTCTCATTCATTCCTTCTCTCTGAACCAGGCTTTCAATTTTTTTCATCTCTATTTTTTTCACTTTTGCTTGGAAGTCACCTAGTATCAAAATGTACATTTATATAATTTAGAAAGTCATATCATATTCCGTATAGAATTGCTCTATAACTTTACCCTTAGCAATTGATATTAGTATATAAATTGCTAATTATTTTCAGTATCTTTTTTTGGAAAAACTTATCTTTAGTACAGCAATATATGATGACCAAACATCACATGAAATAGTATTTCTTCTTGTCTTTGGGAGTTTAATAAAAGCCATCCCACAAACTTCTTTCATTGTTTCTTCTGTGAGTCATTCTTCTACTCAGCTGAAAACTTCCTTCTTTCATCTGGTTTCACTTGTACCAAGATTCTCAAAATTGATAAGATTCAGTTCCTCTAGAAATATGTCTAACCCTTTGGTCAGTAGATGAGGACCTTATTATTAGAGTCCTAAGAGTCAGATGAGGGCACCTAGGTGGTATAGTAGATAGAGTGCAGGGCCTGGAGTCTGGAAGCCTTAGACACCCTGGACAAATCACTTAGCCCTATTTGCCTCAGTTTCCTTATTTGTAAAATGAGCTGGAGAAGGAAAATGGCAAAGCACTCCAGTATCTTTGCCAAGAAAGCTCACATAGGATCACGAAGAGCCAGACATGACTGAAACAACTGAACATCAACAAACAAGAGTCAGATTAAAGTTTATTGATTGTCTAAAACCTGTGGGATTGTTGGCACCTCTTTCCATAACTGTAGAAATGAAAGAGGGGTATGCAAGATTAGAAGCCATTTTAAATTTTTCCTTCTTCCATGAATTGTCATGGGCAAAATAAAAGAAATCATTATCAGCCTCCTGGCAACTTGCCTTTCTGTAGTTAGCTACATCACTCCTCAGAACACTGACTCATTCTATTTCTGAGGCCATGTTCAAAGCCTTTTCAGTATGGCAGAAGCCACCAGAGCCCATGTTCTAATGGGATAACCTTCAAGAAGCTAGGATTAACTTTATACCACATGAAGCACTAGAGAAGAACTTTTTCAGAGAAAAATCACATTATTAGAATATAGGATTAACTATATCTCTTCTTTGCTGATATTTATACTTTTGACTTCTTTCATATCATATTATAGCTAGTATTTAGACATTACATTAAATAATAAAAACAATAGATAGCTGTACTTTACTGTTGGTTGGAAAAACTTTCCATAGTTTTCCATTAAAATAGGTCTATTTTAGATAAATAATATTTAAGTTATTAAGTGAAAATTTATCTACTATATTTTATTGTTGTTTTTAAAAAACATAGATGGACTCTTCATTTTGTTGAAGGCTTGTTCAACATCTGTTGATGTAATCATATTAGTCTCATTTTTTATTAATATGATCTATCATATTTATAGCTTTCCTAACATTGAACCATTCTTACATCTTTGGTATAAATTTAATCAGATTGTAGTGGATAATTTTTGGATATGTTATCATAACCTCTTTGCTAACATATTATTCTTGCATGGAAATTAATTAGTGATATAATTTTTAAAATTTTTCTGCTTTATATTTCCTTTGTTTGACCAAGGACTATATATGTTTTGTTGAAGGTAAAGTGACTTCTATTTCTATTTTTATAGATAGTATATGCAAGATAAAGCTTAATTTTTCTTTAAATGCTTGATATAATTTGCTGAAGGCTGAGTTTTTGTTCTTTGGAGGTTCATTTCTGGTTTCTTCAATTCTTGTTTCTAAGATCAGGCAATTTTTTCTTTTTCTAATAATCTGATGTCTTATAGTTTCCTTTGCTTGTTGATTTTCTGCTTTCATTTTCTTATTGCTATTGAGATGGGTTTGGAGATAATCAGATTTAGTGGAACTACATACATTTTCACTTGAAATCAATGAATACATTATGTTTTTTTTCTTTTTTGTTTATTTTTTTCTCTTAACAATTATTTTATTATTTAATATTTTAGTTTTCAACATTGATTTCCACCAGATTTTGAGTTACAAATTTTCTCCCCATTTCTAACTATATTTCCCTCCATCCTATCTTGTCCCCCTTTATTCAATTTACTTTGAAAAAGGACAGGGTCAAGGGAGAAAATTGAATAAGGGGGGACAAAATAGGATGGAGGAAAATATAGTTAGTCTTTCACAACATGAATATTGTGGAAGGGTTTTGCATAATGAAACATGTGTGGCCTATGTTGAATTGTTTGCCTTCTTGGGGAGGATGGGTGGGAAGGGAAGAGGGGAGAAAATTTTCAACTCAAAGTTTTAAAATCAAATGCTCAAAAAAAATTGTTTTTGCATGCAACTAAGAAATAAGATATATAGGGAATGGGGTATAGAAATCTATCCTGCCCTCCAAGAAAGTAAGGGGGATGTGGATGGGGGTGGTGGGGGAGTGGGGTGACAGAAGGGAGGGCTGACTGGGGAATGGGGCAATCAGAATATCTTCCATCTTGGACTGGAAGGGAGGGTAGAAATGGGGAGAAAATTTGTCTAGGCTTTTTTTTTGATCATGGCTTTCAGGTAGTCCAATAATTTTTAAATTATCTCACCTGCAAGATATTATCAAACTGAGCCAAAGGAATGAAAAATGGAGGACAATGTGAAATATCTCATTGGAAAAACCACTGACCTGGAAAATAGATCCAGGAGAGAGAATTTAAAAATTATTGGACTACCTGAAAGCCAT
>CM053623.1:302726472-302767111 GCA_028646595.1 Phalanger gymnotis
TACATAATGATATGCATGTGGCTTATGTTGAATTGCTTGACTTCTTAGGGAGGGTGGATGGGAAGGGAAGAGGGGAGAGAAGTTGGAACTCAAGGTTTTAAAAAAATAGATGTTCAAAAGTAAAAAAGTTTTTTTTTTCATGCAACTAGAAAATAAAATGCATAGGCAATGGGGCATAGAGATTTATCTTTCCCTACAAGAAAGGAAGGGAAAGGGGGATGGGAGGGGAATGGGGGGACGGAGGGGAGGGCAGACTGGGGAACAGGGCAACCAGAGTGTACGCCATCTTGGAGTGGGGGGGGAGGAGATGGGGAGAAAATTTGTAATTCAAACGCCTGTGAAAATCAACGCTAAAAACTAAACATATTAAAAATAAATTAAAATAAAAAAAAAGAAAAAAAATTATCTCTCCCGGATCTATTCTCCAAGTCAGTGGTTTTTCCAATGAGATACTTCACATTGTCTTCCATTTGGTTCTGTTTTATAATATCTTGATTTCTAATTAAGTCACTAGTTTCCACTTGCTCCAATCTAATTTTTAAGGTGGTATTTTCTTCAGTGGTCTTTTGGACCTCCTTTTCCATTTGGTTAATTCTGCCTTTCAAGGCATTATTCTCCTCATTGGCTTTTTGGAGCTCTTTTTGCCATTTGAGTTAGTTTATTTTTTAAGGAGTTATTTTCTTAAGTATTTTTTGGGGTCTCCTTTAGCAAGTCATTGACTCGTTTTTCATGGTTTTCTTACATAACTCTCATTTCTTTTCCCAATTTTTCCTCTACTTCTCTTACTTGCTTTTCCAAATCTTTTTTGAGCCCTTCCATGGCCTGAGCTCAATTCATATTTTTTTTGGAGGCTTTTGATGTAAGCTCTTTGACTTTGTTGACTTCTTCTGGCTCTATGTTTTGATCTTCTTTGTCACCAAAAAGAGATTCTATAGTCTGAATCTGAGTCTGTTTTGGCTGCCTGGTCATGTTCCCAACCAATTACTTGATCTTTCAGCTTTTTGTCAGGGTATGACTGCTTGTAGGGTAGAGAGTGCTTTGTCCCAAGTTTTAGGGGCTGCACTGCTGTTTTCAGAGATACTTCTAATCCACTGTTGCTGCAGTGCTCCCCCACCCCATCCAAGAACTGCCAACCACGATTGCGACCCAGATCCAAGCAGGGCAAAGCAAGCCCTGCACTCCCCCTCTGGTCTGCCACTTGATTCCTCCCACCATGTGAGCCAGGGACTCTGGAAGCAGCTGACCCTGTAGCCACATTGCCACACCACCTCTGCCACCCCCAGGGCAGGTGGCCAGACCGCTCTCTAACCCGGTCTAGCAGTTTACCCAGTAACCTGCTACATGGTCTTTGGCGTTTGTGGGTTGAGAAGTCTGGTAAGTACCACACCTCAATGATTCATGGCCCTGGGGCTTGCTCTGGTGGACTCCTGGTCTGTTCTTTCCTGGTGTGGCCCATGTTGGGCTGTGCTCCATTCCTAGCACTGTGCGATAGACCCCTTGCAGAGACCATCCAGGGCATCTTGGGCTGGATACCAGTTTCCCTCTGCTATTTTATAGGTTCTGCAACTCTAGAATTTGTTCAGAGCCATTTTTTACAGGTGTTTGGAGGGATTTTGGGGGAGAGCTTAAGCAAGTCCCTGCTTTCCAGCTGCCATCTTGGCTCCACCCCCTACATTATGTTTTTAAAGTAAGAATTGAAACAAAAATGGAGTTTTCCTTTTGTGGATGCCTCTCCTGAGTTAATCAATTAACTCAACCCTTCTTAAAATTCCACTTTGTCTAGATTTTGCCTAACTTTCCTATCTAGTCATGTTTTAAAAAAAATTTTACAAAAGGACTGCTGCCTTGTGAATTATTTTTACTGGCATGTTTTCATCTAGAATGCTTTCAAAAACATAGCATAAAACATTCTAGAATGTTGCTATTCCTATAGAGCACCAGTCTTTCTAGATTTGGCCTTATCTCTGCAAAAGAAACAATTCTATAGAGGTAAAAGGTATAATTCTCAGGGAAATTTGCTGAGTTTCATTAAACGAAGGCCCCTGAACCTTCTGTATACTGATGATCAAAGTGCACAGAAGTGAGTGAGTGTGTGGACAAACACCAGCCTTTGAATCCTCATGATAGATGGCTTCTTTAAAGAGAGAGGAGAATAATTCCCAGAAACATCAGTTTAGAAAGGCACAGGGTTATAGGATAAGTCTTCAGACATCATCATTCAGGAAGGGAAGACTTCCATCAGAGCTAGCATCATCAACCATAAATAAATCTCAGATAAGCTTGGTTAACAGCTTTATTTCTTCACCATTGTTGGCTTGTCTCAATGTATTTATGCTTCTGACCTATAGCATTTTTTCAAATTTAGGAAACAATTTCATCATTCTGATTTTGGGAACTTCTCTTAAGCATGTTAAAGTGAAAAGCAGCAGGGGAGTTCATTCTGCTTCATCTATCCTATTTGTCAGTATTTTTGATAAAAACAACGCAACAGATTACAAGAAACAAAAAGACAAAATCTGTGGTCTTTGGAACAAACAAACAGCCTTGTGATTATGTTAGGCTACTCTACACAGTTGCCCATATTTAATTCCTTCCATTAGTATTTAATTTTTTTTCATTTATTGCAACTCTTCTGAAGAGCATAATTCATTCAGGTGGGTACTGGTCACTAAGTCAACCAGGACAGGGTAGAGGTTGGATAGTTGCATACACGGGCAGAAGGACTAAGAAGGAATCTGTGGTTGTGGTTCACAACTGACCCCAAACTGGGAGGCATTTCCTGGAAGCCAAATTTCAGTTTAACCCCAGGATCTTAAAAAAGGTAAGAAAGTAAATGTCAGCTTAATGCCACTGGAAAAGTTATTCATAGTGGATCACAGCAAGAAATAATGATAATCACCAACATTTTCATGGCAAATATTTAAAAGAATTATATTTTTACTAGCTATTTTTAAAACTCAATTATATTTTTTCCTATGGGAAAACTACATTTTCAACAAGTAAATATAAATAAAATAAGTATAAATATAAATAACCTCGCTTTCTCTTTACCTGCTGACCTCACTTTGGGGCACACAAAACTCTCATTGACATAAAATTGCCAACATGGATTTTACCAAGTTAGGCTATGCACAAAAGAAAGCTGACCCAGGACCTAACCATGATCACCAGGTTCCTTCTTTACTCTTCTATTCCAAATGGTAGCTACTTGTTTTTCACAAGGATATAAAATCTTCCCCCACCTCCACTTTGGATAGTGTGGAATGAGCTGTGGTTGAGAATTGGCATCAAGTGGTTTTGGTCACCCATAGGAAAACTCTGGATAAGTTCAGGGAAGGGAGTAAAAATAGGAAAAGTTCTTCAGAAGACTAAAGTCTTTCTTCCATGAAAAAGCAGTAGCATCAAATTTATAATCATTATGATAAAAAGATACCATTTGGAAGGCATTTATTAAGTGCCAACTGCATGCAAGCCCTGTGCTGGGTGCTGGAGAGACCAACGAAAACAAAACACCAAAGCCCCTGCCAAGGGCTTACGTTCTTTTTTTTTTATATGTTTTTTAATATGTTTTTTTTTTGAGAGGTGAAGGCAGGGCAGTTGGGGTTAAGTGACTTGCCCAAGGTCACACGGCTAATAATTTGAATTTGAATTCAGGACCTCCTGACTCCAGGACTGGTGTTCTACTCACTGTGCCACCTAGCTGCTCCAAAGGCTTACATTCTTAAAATATTCTAATGTGGGACACTTAGTTATTACACTAATATGATGAGGATGCACCATCATTTCAAAAAGTATGTTTTTTCCATGTGAACATTTCCCTGGAGATTTAAACCATAGCCGTAAAATACTTTGTGAGACATTTTCATATGTTGCTTCTGAAAGAAAAGAAAACAAAACCCAACCATGATGTCCTAAGGACTAACGTTCTATGAATGACTCTTTTTGAATTCAGTTTGTCTTTTTACAGACACAGCTTGGTGGGCTCTGCCAGAGCCTTACCACCATAGCTTAGAGGACCCAGTTTAAAGTGTTGGAATAAGACTACAGTGAACAATGATGAGTATTTGATAGGAGCAACACCTCTTCTACCCCCAAGATGTTACCTTGTACTTTGGGGAGAATATATTTTGTATATATTTATATATGTATATATTGCCTCTCCTGACAATGTTAGTTCCTTCAAGGCTAGAGCTATTTCATATTTGTCTTAGCATCTCCAGCACCCTAGTACAGTGCTTGGCACATAGTAGACAATAAATTCTTGTTGGCTGATTGGTGAAGTTCCATAGCAAGGTGTTGCAAATTGTTCTGGGCTGGGGCTGCCTTATGCCATGGGACTTTGAGTTAATACAAGAACAAAATGAGACACTTGCAGGACTTTCAATCATTAATAGAAAGATGTACTTAGCTGTAGCAGAGGAAGAATATTTGACAAGGATAGGCATTGAGGACACCATGAGTTAATTCTACTGGGAGATGTCCCCTTGCCTGAGAAGCCTAAGCATCAGACAGAGAGCTCTTGACCTAGAGCTTCTCCTGGCTACTCAGATAGGAAGTGATGTCACACCAAGATTCAAGGGTGGTCTTTAAAGAGAATAGCCTAATGAAGAGAGGGGTTAGAATATTACTTCTATCCCTTAGAGGTAAGGTCCTTAGGGTCTTTCCAAGGACTTTCTATCTTTCAAGTGACTTTAGGGCATTCACTGGTCAACCCTGGAGCTTTTAATCTGCATTAAAGGAAGAAAAGGACAACTAGACAGAAATGTAGCAGAAACAAAAGAAAACCAACAACTCTCTGAAAGAGTAATTCAATCTGAGAGTCCTAGGAAGGACTGAATCTTTGGCCTAAATGATTTGGCCATGTGGTGAGTGGTGCCAAATATTTGCAGTTTACAGTGAGTCTTAGTGTAAGAAAGTGACCTTAAGCACCACAAATAACACCAGGACCACAACAAAGATGAGGACATTTCCTGTGAGTTGCTAAGCCCCATAGTGCTCTCTGGCCCACAGCCAGGACCACCTGGGAATTCCATGGTAGGGGAGGGTACAAAATTTAGGCATTTGAAGGACCTCCCTCTTTTTTTCCATGGGGACTTGTTAGATACTTTTACTTCCCCCTTGTTGTCTTAAAGCAACTCCCCATGCAACAATGCCACCCCTAGGTCTTCAAAGACCTCCCTAAGGAGGAGTTGTAGGATGATCATTGAGTATTGCCCTGGCAGCACAGTACTTGAAACATAGTAGATACTTAGTAAATATTTATTGTCTGACCAACCAACTGCATGCTCTCTCCTAGCCTCTGCCACTTGGGCCCATATCTCTGTCTGCTGTGCCTCCCCCACTACCCTTCAGTTGTCACCCCCTACTATGGCCTGAGCTCTTCTGCTACACACTGGGCATTGCTGTAAGCCTGAGCACTACTGGCCTGATTCCACCCCACTGTCAGGCCTGACTCTGCCCTCCTATGCCGAGAGCAGGATACGAAGCAACGAAGGCAGAGAATCCTCCAGGGCAGTATGCGAGATCCATTTTGCTGAGTATAAGCAGTAGCATATTTCTGCAGGTAGTGGGGAAATGTGCCTGGGACCTGAACTCTACCCTCTGCAGGGGCCCCTTACAAGAAGTTCGGGAGAGAGAATCACACTTTACAATTCACAGTTCAGGGGTGAGAGTGGAAACTTTTTAAACCGATACAGCACCCCTGCCTGTCTTCAGCTAATTAAACGGGGGTGCACATTTGCCATACCCTTAGTTCCAAAAATGTTTCTGGACTCCTGGAGAGAATTCAGTATTGTTCTTTCAAGTGTGCCTCCCTTATGGCTTACAGCAAAGAATCACAGACAAATCTAGGTGGCAAAATTGCATTTGGCTTCTGAAATTCCAAATTAAAATACAAGCAAACAAAACAAGGAGTTTCTTTAGCCTGGTTACTAGACAATTTTTAAATGTCAGTGCTCTGCCTTGGCTTGAACTCTCTGGCTTTGGGGTTTTCTTGTGCCACCCCTCAATTGTCCATATACAATTATGGGACTGAAGACTGATGGGTTAGTAGCATTGCTGTTTCCAAATGGCTTCATAACCAAACATTTCTGTCCCCATCCGCATACAAATATAACTCCCTTAAAATGGGAGATCCCGTCTTTCAATAAGTCTCCTCTGAGGATATTAGATAATGATGATTATTAGCAATACGAAGGCAAAAAGGCCCATAGAAGGCTGAGCACAACTAGTTTTTCTGAATTTGTCCTTTTTCTCACAAAGGAAAAATTTCCTTCAATCTACTTCCCTCCGCCAAATCAATCATTCCAAGCTGCTTTGAAGGTAAACTGAGTCCTGAAGAGATTCCCTTTGGAGGCTTAAATTACCATGCTGGAAGACTCAACATATCTGGAAGGCCCAAAAGATAGTTGTTGTTTTTTTTAACCATGATTATCTTTAAGATTCCATTCTTGTTGTTTTTCTTTTACAAAGAAACATTTACTTCAAAAGGTATAATTACAAGTATACAAACTTCATAACACATGAGAGGCACAATCCTTCTTCTGCTTTGTACCACCTTAATCTCTGGGGAGAGGAAGGGGATTAGGTTCATAGTATAGCTCAGGACCTTGAGAGCTTGTCCCAATTCCAAATCCAGCACTCTGAGCATACCCATATCAGCCTCGTCTTGCTGAATGGCCTCAGCAGTGTCACACAAAGCCAGAAAGCCAAACCAAGCTCACCGTCCTTTCTACTGCTCATTACCCACTTCAACAAGCCCCTGCAAGACTACCCCAAATGTTCTGGGCTCAACCTGACTGAGGCCAGTGCACTGGTATTTTAAGTTTGATATTGGAGTAAAATGTGATAGTCTTTCAATAATTAACAAATAATTAACAAAAATTATGCATAATAGGGACAGGATATGCAATAAAGATAAACAACCAGGAAATCATGCAAATACCCCAAGCCTTGAGTCCCCTGAGACAATCAAGACAAGAGGGGTGTAACTTTTCGTAATATTAGCCTAACTTTTATAAAGGGAGGAGTTAAGATATTGCTCCTGTCTGACTTTTGGACTTTTTTTTTAAGGCTTTCAGGCTTCTGTTACATAGTTACTCATAAATGATGATTACAGAATTGTCTCAGTTCCAGACATCATTTGTCACTGCTGATCATATATTGTTTGCAGCAACTTGATTCTAGAAAAAAAAAACCAAAAACCTTTTTTTTTTGATTAAGGTCTTTTGGACCACAAGTGACATAACCATACTCTTTATTTATTACATTGTGTGTGTGTGTGTGTGTGTGTATTGAAAAGTAATGAAGTTTCCTCCTCCAGTCTCTATACCAATGAACTCACAGGTGTGGGATATATGTGTGTGTATGTGTATTATGCTCACACATGTTTATTACATGTCTATATAATGTGTATATATTGCAAATATAGTATATATGTATCATATACATATATACTATATATATACATATATATATGACTTCCTACTATTATGGAACATTTTAAAATTTTAGTATTCACAAATAAATCTGCACACATGGGTTAGAATTATAGCTCACAAATAACTGGACCATTGACAGATCTTTCGAAGTATTTTGACCATCTCACTGACTGCAGTTAAGCATCATTAGCTACAGTTAAGTGGTGGTTTTGATCATCAAGGTGTCAAAATATTTGATTTAGCTGAAACTTCTAGATAAGATACAATCCAATATCCTCCAATTTGTTTCTCTAATTCTGTGATAGACAAAGGTAATCATAAAACAAGAGGGTTATTTTCTGAATAGGAAGGCAAAGAATGCTTCTGGCTATTTTGTCATCTGGAAGGACTTTTGTATAGTGGGTTGGTCAGGAACACAAAGGAGTGAGGATAAAGTCTGTAGAATTAAAAAGATTTCTTCTTAGACCTTGAACTTGCCAGAGTAGAGCAAAGTGCCTTTAACAGGGGAAGACTTTTGGCAGCCCATGAAGGAAGAATACAGAGGTTATCTTATTTCTGTCTAGAGCAGTATTTAGCCAATTATGTTCTATGGAAGCCTGATTATGTTCATTAAAAAGTTATACTAGAGGTATTTTCCTTCTGCAATATTAAATATGAAATTGTATGTGACACATACTAACATAACATGTTATGCATATTATAATTTCAACAATGAAAAAAAGCCCCTGACAGTGACTGCATTTGATATTTATTGTTATTTTCATTAATTTATTTTAGACTTAAATACTAAAACTTAAAAACAAAACAGGAAAATAAAGACACATTTTAAACTTAAATACTGAAATTTAAATACAAAATAAGAAAAAAAATGGATTGCCATGTGAACAGCAGAACATGAGAGGATTCAAAATATAAAGCAATAAATTTCCATTTCGAGATAGCCTATATAATAAATACTATGCACTGTGTTCAGAGATGTCCATCTTTGCTTCCTTGTAGGTTTTCTTTGGTTCTCTGCTGTGCACTTTTTACTTTGTTCCCTGCCCTTCCCAAGAAGGCTACAATTAAGCATGGATGTGTATACATATATATATATATATACATATATATGTATACACACACATATACAGATATACACACATATACATACATATGTACACACACACACATATAGAGAGAGACTTACATATACATACATATAGATAAATGTCCATAATCAAACACATATACATTCATAAGCAACTATGTAAAACGTACTATGCTTGACAGTGACTGCATTTGATGAATACAACATTATGCCCTAGTGGTAATTATGTCCACCTGCCATGAAAAGGGAATTATTCTTCATTATCTGTTGTCTGGATCCATCAAGAGTTTTCAAATTACTTAAAATATTGGCATATGGAGGCAGAGTCAAGATGGCAGATTAAAGACAGCCACCCCGCTTAAATCTCCCCAACATTCCCCTCCAAACAACTTTAAAATAATGCCTCAAATCAAATTTTGGAGTGGCAGGTCCAACAAAACCTTGGGGTGAGATATTTTTCTGGCCTAAGAAAACTTAAGAGGTATACAGACGTCTGTAACACACTGGTGGAGATATGATGGAGGTCTATCTGAAGTTTACACATGTGATGGAAGCCACAGTGGCTGCTCTCACTGCCATCACCACTGCAGCAGCAGCTGCTGCTTCTGGAGCTCTCAGCTTAGAGATAGTGAAGGGGTTGGACAAATGCTCAGAAAGAGATTGCTGGGGATCCTTTGCTGGCACTGGGTACAGCTGGCATTGATTGGCACTTCTATTGCTCATATGCAGTACTGGGTCACAGAGGAGAGGAGTGCTGTGGGTTTATGACAAGGAGCTGGGTCACAGTACCAAAAAAGAGAGGAGTACTAGAGTGTGCCCTTTCTAGGTAAAGACCAGAGTGCAAAACAGAAGAGCACTGACTGCACCTCTGCCAGGATCACAGTACCTTGGAAGCATCAAAAACTTGCAGATCATCCCAGAATACAGCTCTGAAAACAGCAGCATGAAAAAGCCTCCAGCTTGAGACAGAGTCTCCTCACCCACAGGTAAGTAGAGCCCAAACATGAAATTTAAAGTTAAAAAAATAGGCTGAAAAAATGAGCAAACAACAGCAACAAAAAGAACTTGTCCATAAAAAGTTACTACAGTGTCAGGGAAGACCAAGACGTAACTCAGAAGAAGACAATAATGTGAAAACAGCTACAAACAAAGCCTTCAAAGAAAAATGCTAATTGGATTTAAGCCTGACAAGAATTCTTGGAAGAGTTAAAGAAAAAGATGAGTAGTAGAGGAAAAAATGAGAAAAGAAATGAGGGTGATGCAAGAAAATTATGAAAAGAGAGTCAACGATTTGGTAAAAGAGGCATAAAAATACTGAAAAAAATCACCTTAAAAAGCAGAATAGGTCAAATGGAAAAGGAGGTACAAAATTCACTGAAGAAAAGAAT
This sequence comes from Phalanger gymnotis, assembly GCA_028646595.1. Lineage (NCBI taxonomy): Eukaryota > Metazoa > Chordata > Mammalia > Diprotodontia > Phalangeridae > Phalanger > Phalanger gymnotis. The sequence continues at coordinate 302,736,387 of CM053623.1, forward strand.
TCCTTAAAAAGCAGAATTGGCCAAATGGAAAAAAGTTCACTGAAGAAAATAAGTCCTTAAAAGTTAGAATTGGGCAAGTAGAAGCTTCCATGAGACATCAAGAAACAAACAAACAAAAAATCAAATGAATGAAATATGAAATATTTCATCAGAAAAACAACTGAACTGAAAATAGATTGAGGGGGATAATTTACAAATCATTAAACTATCTGAAAACTATGATTAAAGAAAGTGTCTAGACATATTTCAGGTAATTATCAAGGAAAACTGCCCCAATATCTTAGATGCAGAGGGTGACATAGAAATTGAAAGAATCCACCAACTACCCCCTGAATGAGATCCCAAAATGAAAATCCATAGGAATATTATAGCCAAATTTCAGAGCTCCTTGGTCAAAGAGAAAATAGCTATATAGAAAAATTTGAATATCGTGGAGCCACAATCAAGATCACACAAGATTTAGTGGCTTTTATAATAAAGGAATGGAGGGCTTGGAATATGATATTCTAAAAGGCACAGGAGCTAGAATTACTTCAAAGAATCACCTACCCAGCAAAACTGAGTGTAATCCTTCAGGAGAAAATGGATTTTTCAAGAAATAGAAGACTTGTAAGCATTCCTGATGAAAAGATCAGAGCTGAATAGAAAATTTTGAGTCAAAAAGCTAAACATGAAAGAGCATTCATAAAGGACTCAATAAAGTTAAACTGTTTATATTCCTATATGGGAAGATGAAACATATAACTCCTAAGAACTTCATTGTTATTAGGGCAGTTAAAAGGAGTGTACATAGATACAAGGCATGAGTTTAAGTCAATTATGCTGTAATGATCTGCAAGAAAATAAAATGAAGGGGTGAGAAAGAGGGATGCACAGGGAGAAAAGATAAAGGAGAGATAGAATAAAGAAAATTTCTCAAATAAAAGAGGCATACAAAGTAGGGCTATTACAATGGAAGGGAAAATAGGGCAGTGGTAGGCAATGCTTGAACCTTGTTCTCATTAGAATTGGTTCAAAGAGGGAAGAATACACACACACACACACACACACACACACACACACTCAGTTGTGGATGGAGATGTAATTTACCCAATAGTGAAATAGAAGGAGAAGGAGATGAGAGAAAAAGACAAAGGGGAGGGAAAATTAAGGGAGGCAGTGGTTAGAAGTAAAACAGACTTTTAAGGAGGACGTGATAAAAAGCAAGAGAAAGAAACAGAAAATAATGGGATGGAAGGAAATATATAGTAATCATAATTGTAATGTTAGTGGGATGAGCTCACCCATAAAACTGAAGTAGGCAGAAGAACAGTTTAGAAACCAGAATCCAATAATACATTGTTTATAATAGACATGATCGAAGTGGAAAGACCACACAGTCAAAACAAAGGGCTGGAGTGGAATGTGATACCCTTTGGTTGAAGTAAAAAAGGCAGGGGTAACAATCATGATCTTAGACAAAGTAAAAGCAAAAATAGACCTAATTAAAAGAGATAATCAGGGAAACTACTAAAAAGTACCATACATAATAAAGTAATATCAAAAAAATTACTTCAAGTTTCTCTGATAAAGGTCTTATTTCTCAATTATATACTAAGTACAGAAATGGTCAAATGTAAATGAGCCATTCCCCAATTGATAAATGGACAAAGATAGAAACATTCAGTTTTCAGAAGAAGAAATAAAAGCTATCTATATTCATATAAAAATGCCCTGAATCATTCTTGATTGGAGAAATGCAAATTAAAACAACTCTGGGTTGCCACTTCACACTTACCATAAATGACAAATGCTGGAGGGGATGAGGGAAAAGCAGACACACTAATGAACTGCTGTTGGAGTTGTGAATTGGAACTATGACTAAAGTTGTTATAAAACTGTGCATACCCCTTGACCCAACTACCCCTTGATACAACTACTAAGTCTATAACTGAAAGATATATATTTTTTTTTTTACAAAAGGAAAAGGACTTATATGGACAAAATTATTTATAGCAGCTCTTTTTGTGGTGGCAAAGAATTGGAAATCAAGGGGATGCTCATCAACTGAGGAATGGCAGAACAACTTGTGGCATATGATTGTGATGGAGTACCCCTATTATGCTATAAGAAATGATGGGGAGTGTGTTTTCAGAAAAAAATACAAAACTTTATGAACTGATGCAAAGTAAAGTGAGAAGAACCAGGAGATCATTAAGCACAGTAACAGCAATGTTGTAATGATGATCAACTGTGAAAGACTTGGCTACTCTGATCAATACAGTGATCCAAGACAATTCCAAAGTACTCATGATAAAAAAAATGCTGTCTACCTCCAGAAAGAGAATGGATGAACTCTGAGTGCAAATTGAAGTATATTTTTTCTCACTTTAATTTTCTTGCTTTTAGGGAGAAATATGGCTAATATGTAAATTTTGGGGCATTATTTCACATGTATAATTGATATCATATTGCTTGCCTTCTCATTTGTCAGGATTTTTTTTGGAGAGGGGAAGGCAGGGCAATTGGGGTTAAGTGACTTGCCCAAGGTCACACAGCTAGTAAATGTGTCAGTGTCTGAGGCCAAATTTGAACTCAGCTCCCCTTGACTCCAGGGCTGGTGCTCTATTCACTGCACCACCTAGCTGCCCCAGTTTGTTTTCTCACTTGGCAGGGTAAGGTGTAGAAGTGGGGGAGAGAATTTGGAACTCAAAATTTAAAAAGAAAAGAATGTTAAAAATAAATAAATAATAAATTTAAAAATATTGGCATGCCCCAACCATAAGTAGTAGGTATCTTTCCACTTACTAAATATTCTATTTGTTTCAGTAAAAGAGCATTTTGTAATTCTATTTATATAAACCTCATGTCTCTTAGCCTAAACATCAGTTATTTTATGCATTTCGAAGTCATTTTGAATTCAGTTTTTCTTATTTCTTCTGGTTTTTGTTTGTACAATATGGGAATGCTGATTTTTTGTATGCTGCTATTTTATTAAAACTATTAGTGAATTAATTAATAGAAAAGGATTTATTAAGTGTTTATGCTGCACCAAGTACTATGCTAAGTGCCGGGCATACAAATAGAAAGACTATTTATTTCCTGCTCTTGGGAGCTCATATTCTTATTGATGGAGACAACACATTTAGGAGGGCTTAGCTGTAGTTATAGAAAGGTTTAGAAGTCCTTAGGGTGCAGTTTCAGGGTGGATGACAATGCCTGAGGACATGGCAGGCATAGTAAGATGGTAAGATTGTAGTTGGTATTCATTCACTTTGTATTCATCAAAGCCATATGAATAACTGTGTCCACTCTCTAGTTAAGGAGCTGGCAGAGGAAAGGAGGAAATAAAAACAGAGGAAGAAAGAAAGGATTCCTTTGGACCTAGCATGCCCCATTGGGCCTTCTGGAGCCTAGTGGGTTCTGATGCTTTGAGCATAACATAATTATTCTGGTTTTTTTTCTCTTGACATTATCAATTTTCATTGTTGCCTTATTCGAAGTCATAATACAACTCTTGATTTCACCTGAAGCATAATAGACTTTGTTCCACATGCTTATTTTCATTTCATTTCATTCATATGTTTAAATGTACTACTTGTGTGCTACTTGTATGTTAACTTGTATGTTAACTTTTTTTAAAAAAATTAACGATATACTGATAAAAAATCAAAGAATAAATAAAGTTGTGAAACAGCTAATGAGTTGAAATAGTTTTCTAAGGGTGAGTAATTTGCCAAAATTTATGAAATAATTTCAGACTTATTCATTCTATGTTCATACCCCATATGAATGTGACACATCAAGGAGCTTCACTGGGTAGAAATAAGATAGTAGGCTTTCTTGGGACACACAAAATGGCAGAAATCTAGATGAAAAATGTGGTCAAAAAGAAAATGTGTGATAAGTAAGGAGCAACAAAAATTATGCATCCATCCAGGTAATCAAAAGAAAAAAAAATAGTTGAATCATAGAAATTCGAAGGGCACAATCCTGTCATAAAGGAAAAAAATGTGAGAGAATAAGGAAATCAGAGGAATAGTTAGAAAAGGGAACAGAAACAGTCGCAATGCAGCAGAGTTACTGTTTATGAGGAAGCAATATTCTGTACAAGGGGAGTATTGTCACTAGTTCTAGGTGGAGAGTCTCAAATAAGCCAGATATTTGTAGAAGCTTTGCCAAAGGAAAAAAAAAACACTGCATATTGCATCAGCTTGAGTTTAAATTAGACATTAGGGTATAGTTATGTACAACTTTCTTCTAGTCCAAGGGTCTTAGCTAGCAGGCTATATAACAAGTGGTGGGCTGCATTTGGCCCATTGGCCATTGTTTGCCCACCTCTGTTTTAGTCCACAGCAGTCACTGCGACACTCAGGCAGTTTCTATGTTTCCTTGCTATAAATGCATGATTAGTCAACTCGCTTTCCCCAGCATGTCTCCAGGATTCTATATTTCATCATAGGCAATAAGCTGCAATCTACTTATGCTCACCATGCGTGACTTTTGTAATCACCCACTATTTTGAATTTCACCAACAGAAAGCCAATCATTAGGTGATGAATTCTTTGGCCATCATAATCTGTGAAATAAAATAGGCTTCTTAATAGGTTTAAATCTCAAACTGAGTTAGAATAGATAATAAAAGAAAATCACTTACTCAGTATGATGTTGTGTGCTTATCTAAAACCCATGCATTCCAGGAAAGTTCCCAACTTCTCTTTAAAACTTTGGAATCTAAATATGGGTGAACTAACAAAAAATTTCCTAGTTATATTTAAAAAAATATACATCAAAGTTTTGTCTATTCCAGGATTCACAAGATCGCAATAAGGCAAGAGTTCAAAGTACCATAAAAAACATACAACCCCTGAGGATTAGTAAGTACATGGTGATGTCATGCCACAAGAAACAGTTTATACTTAAAAGTGGATTTGCTTATGTAAGTATTTATTTAATCAGAGAAAGATTTTTTTTCCTTTTTTTGGAGAAACATTTCTAAAGAGGACAGTGTTAAACTTCATGGGGGCTAAAGTTCATTCTGGAGACAATATCGGCTTTGTAGGTGCAATATCGCAAAATAACTGCCTACCATTGTGAGTGCTCTCTATACTGGGCTGTTCTGTTCTAATGAAAAATGGGTCATGGTAAATTTAGACATGTGCTTCTGTAGACTAAGTGAGGTTATAACTGTAAAATATCCAGTCTGAGCATGAGGTGACAGCCACCCCCAAGATCAGAACATCCCAGAGCACAACACTAAATATTCCTGCTGACATCATTAATACAGAATTTTAATGTTGGCTAAATACTTTGGCTACATCATATTATTTGAGTATATTAAAAACCTTTGAAGAGTGGTACTCCATGTGTTAACATCCCTGTTTTCTGATTCTGAAACTAATGTTCGGAGGAGGTTCAGTGACTTGCTCGAGGTCAAGAGGTAGTAAGTGTGGAAGGGAAGGGGCCAGGCAATAAGCATTTATGTAGTGCCTACTATGTGCTAAGGGGTTCTTTCACAAATATTATCTCATTAGATCCTCACTGAAGCAAACAGAGATTAAGTGACTTGCCCAAGGTCACACAGGTAATAAGTGTTTGAGGCCAGATTTGAAGCTAGGTCTTCTTGACTCCAAGTTCAGCAGTTTTTCTCTTTAGTTTTGTCAGCATTTAGGTTACAGTATAGCTCCAGCAGCAGATCGTTGCCTGTCTTTGTGAGGAGGAGCTGAGCTAACTTCACTCATGGCCCAAGGCCTCTCCCAAGACTGCACTGAGTTGAATCCTAGACTTCTAGATCCAGGAGGATTATCTCGTTTTCCTTTGGCTCATGCCCCGACCTTAGTTCACCGGGAAAATCTCTAAATATATTAGTGGTATAGATCATGGCCAGGTTTTCCCCAGTGTAATAGGGTCCTCAACTCCTGTTTGGATATTATGTGAACAAAATGGGCATCAGGTAGGAGACCTTTATTTCAGCCCCACAGTAAATGCCCAAGATGTAAAAGATTCGTGGCACCCATGAATGGAGAAAGAAACAGAAAATGTTCAACTGTCCCATTAGTTTCTACCCTGTGGGTTTACTCCATTCCCCCACACCCCCAGTCAGGCAAATATCCTTTAGGGGCTACTGGAGAAGCATTCCTCTTTACACTAGACCAGCAATCTTTTTTTTAAAATATATTTATTTTTTATTTTCAGTTTACAACACTCAGTTACACAAGTTTTTGAGTTCCAAATTTTCTCCTCCTCCCTCTCCTCCCCCCTCCCCCACCAAGATGGCATTTAATCCAACATAGGTACTACATATACCTTCACATTAAACTTATTTTCCCAAGAGTCAAGTTGTAAAGAAGAATTATAACCAATGGAATGAGCCATGAGAAAGAAGAAACAAAACTAAAACAAAAAAAAGGAGCAAATAGTTTGCCTCAATCTGCATTCAGACTCCATAATTCTTTCTCTGGATGTGGATAGCTTTTTCCATCATAAGTCTTTTGGAGCTGTCTTAGAACCTTGCATTTCTGAGAAGAGCCAAGTCTATCAAAGTTAGTCATCACAGATACCGTGTGTCTGTAATCTTGTATAATGTTCTCTTGGTTCTGCTCCCCTCACTCAGCATCAGATCACGTAGGTCTTTCCAGATTGTTATGAAGTCTATCTGCTCTTCATTTCTTGTAGCACAATAGTATTCTATTACATTCATATAACACAACTTGTTCAGCCATTCCCCATTTGATGGGCATTCCCTTAATTTCCAATTCTTTGCCACCACAAAAAGAGCTGCTATAAATATTTTTGTACATATGGATCCCTTTTCCACTTGTGTCATCTCTTTGGTCTACAGCCCTAAAAGTGGCATTGCTGGGTCAAAGGGTATGTACATTTTTATAGCCCTTTGGGCATAGTTCCAAATTGCTCTCCAGAATGGCTAGATCAGTTCATAACTCCACCAACAATGTAACAGTGTTCCAATTTTCCCACATCTTCTCCAGCCTTTATCATTTTTCTGTTTTGTCATGTTAGCCAATCTGACAGGAGAGATGTGGTGCCTAAGCATTCCATTTCTCTAATCAATAGTGATTTAGAGCATTTTTTCATATGACTATAGATATCTTTAATTTCTTCCTCTGAAAATTGCCTGTTCATATTCTTTGACCATTTGTCAATTAGGTAGGCCAGCAGTTTTTAAGCAACTTGCATTAGTAGTAGAGAGGGGTCAAGGTCTAGATCTGCTCTATTCTACCCCAAGGCATTGCCCTAGCCCTCTACTTATAGGGGCCATGTAGGGAATCCTCTTTCTTCTGAGAAGTATACAATTGAGGAAATCTCTTTCAGAAGGTAGCACCCAAATTCTCAAACTTAGGAACTCTCAAATTTGGGATTACCCCACCAAGGCTGGGCAAGTGCACCCTCCAATTACTTCAAGGTGCATGCCTACCTCTGTCATGTGCTTATTGTTGTTGTTAAGTTATTTCAATTGTGTCTGATCTTTGTGACCCCTTTTGGCTTTTTCTTGGCAAAGATGCTAGAGTGGTTTGCCATTTCCTTATCCAGGTTACTTTACAGACGAGGAAACTGAGACAAACAGGGCTAAGCGACTTGTCCAGGATCACACAGCTGGTAAGTGTCTGAGGCCAGATTTGAAGTCAGAAAGGTGAGTCTTCCTGATTCAAGGACCATCTCCCATGCCACCTAGCTGCTTACACAGGAATTGATTAATATCTTGGATGCTTGAGTAAGAAAAGTCTATGCTCAGGAAATCTAGTCTCTGCCCTATGCTCAGGAAAGGAAACAGAAAGGCAGAATTGACACTCTGGTGAGCTCCAGTTTAGAAGTCCAAGAAAGAAAGAGAAAGAAAAAAAGTCTGAACAGCATGTTTTTGTGAACCATGGACCATAGGTGAGGGTTACCTTATCCAACTAAAGTCCTTTAACTCTAAATTACCAATTATCTTGGGAACCCCTCAAGTCCCACACTACGTGGTGCATTTCAGTTGCTTCCAGACGAGGATCTAGGGCCTGGATTTGCATAATGTTGACTGGGGAACTCAAATACCGAGAGGTTCATCAAGAGTAGGCTAGCAACTTGATCCCGAATTATTTTGCCATGGCCATCCATGCAATTCAAAAGACAAAGAGTCCACCATTCCTCACTTTCACTCTCCTGCTTCTTCAGTGACCTGGCAGAGTAGTAAAGAGGACAGAAGTTGCTAAGAAGAATATTTTAGAGTCTACATAAAAAAGATTTTCTGAAGTGTTGGTATTGACTTCAGTATTGGGATTCTAAACATTACATCCTTGTTCAAAGACTATTGAATGGAAACACTACTGGAGGAATGGAATTATATTAACCTTAGCATTATTGTTTTAAATGAGGCCAAGAGACAAAGGGAAATTGCAGCTAAATGGAAGAATGGCTTATAATTTTTCCTTGGAGATGCAAATAAAAGAGTTCATTCAGTTGGCTTTCCATTAATCTAAAAGAAGTAAGTAGCATAATTTCATGGGACATTTGTTCATCTAAATACAGTTCTCATAATAAGTATTTTCTGAAAGACCATAATGAAGATATTTGCTACTTATGTGACATCTTCTTTTGCAGAGAAATAGGGAGGTAGAGATAAGTCTAAGAAGAATTCAAAATACTCTGCAAATTAAATCAACATACATTTTAAACGTTGGTGACTTTAATCCAAAGATATGCACAGGGAATGACAATGAAACATATGTTGGCAAACAGGTTTAAGCAATAAGAAACAAGAGAAGCTAAAAATTAAGCATCTATACAGAAGTTCTCTGCCTATATATTGTGAAAACTTTCTTTTTTTTGGAGGGGAGAAGGCAGGGCAATTGGGGTTAAGAGACTTGCCCAAGGTCACACAACTAGTGTGTTAAATGTCTGAGTCTGGATTTGAACTCAGGTCCTCCTGACTCTGGGGCTGGTGCTCTACTCACTGTGCCACCTAGCTATCCCGGAACACTTTCTTTGAGAAAAAAAGGCTTTTCCCCTGGGTAACATTTTTCCCTTCTAATTTTAGCTGTATTGGTTTTGTTATTTTATATGAACTAATTTTATATTAATCGAAGTTTTTTATTTTGTCTTCTGTTCTCCTCTTTCTGTTACCTGGTCATGAACTTGCCTCCTCTCCATAGATCAGAGCTCTTCCTTGCTTGGCTAATTTATTTATCATGTGATCTTTTCAACTTAAGTCTTTATCAACCTGGAGCTGATCTCGGTATATGGTTTAAGCTGTTGCTCTAAATTTGATTTTTTTCCAGACTGCTTTCTGATTCTCCCAGCAATTTTTGTTTGAAGCTTCCTTTGTGTTGATCAAACACCAGCTAGGTTCTTTTGCGTTTGTATGATGTGCACTTAATCTGTTCCACTGATCAGCCTTTCTGTTTTTAACCAGTACCAAAGAGTTTTGATGATTATTGTTTTGTTGTATAGTTTGGCATCTGATACTGCTATGTTTCTTTCCTTCTCACTTTTTATTCATTATTTACCTTGAGATTACTGTCCATTTGTTGCTCTAAATTAATTTCTTTATTATTATTTTTCTGGCTCTATGAAGTCATCTTTTGGGTAGTTTCACTAGCATGATGATGACTACATAAATTAATTAGCTAGTATTTTCATGTTTATTATGTTGGCTCAGCCAACAAATGAGCAACTAATATTTTTCAAATTATTTAAGTCTATATTTCTGTATAAACTACTTTGTAGTTGTCTTCATATGCTTTTTGTGTGTGCCATCGTAGTCAGATTCCCAAGTATTTTATACATTCTATAGTTATTTTATTTTTACTCAGTGCTTAATCATTAACCTATATTTGGTTTTGTTCTTATGAATGTCACCCATGCAAAGTTTTTGGTTCTATTATTGAATCTTTTTTGTTCGGTCATTTCAGTCAGTAATAACAGACGTGAAATGTTGCAATTAACAGAAAGCTATTTCCTTTCCCTCTCACTTCCCACCTCATTGTAAAAAAGAAACACAAATTTCTTGTAACAAATATGTATAGTCAAACAAAATAAATTACCTCAGTTGCTACCTAATATATGCATTGTATAACACATTATATATGGTATTGTATGTATACATGTATGTGTGTGTTATAATACATATATATATGTATATATATATATATACAGAGAGAGGAGAGGGAGAGGAGAAGGGAAAAGAAAGAGAGAGAGAGAGAGAGAGAGAGAGAGAGAGAGAGAGAGAGAGAGAGAGAGAGAACTCATCCTGTACCTAGAATCCATCAGCTCTTGGTAATGGGGAATCAATGGCATTTTATCATTGGTCCTCTGGAATCATGAATGGTCATTATACTGATCACTGTTCTTACAGCTTTCAAGTTGTTATCATTGTATAAATTGTTCTCTTGTTTCTGCTCACTTCATTCTTCATTTATAAAATTCCTCAAAATTGTTCATTTTCGTAATATTGATGTCATAGTCTAAATTGTATTTCTGGTTTTGCTTACTTCAAAACTGCATCATTTTGTATAAATCCTTCCATGTCTTTTTGAAATAACACATTTCCTCATTTCTTACCACCCAATAGTTTTCCATCAAATTAATATACCACAACTTATTCAGCCATTCTTCAATTGGTCGAGATGCTCTTAGTTTCCAGTGTTTTGTCACTACAAAAAGGAGCTGCCATAAATTTTTTTTGCACATAGAGGACCCTTTCCTCTTTCTTTGATCTCTTTTGGATATAGACCTAGGAATTGTGCAGCTGAGTCGAAAAGCACAGACTGTTTAGTGACTTTTTGTGCACAATTCCAAAGTACTTTTTTATATGCATTTGATAAATTTTACTTTTATTTTTTTCAATAAGCAAAAATTTGCTTTCTCCCTTTCACCCTCCAAACCTCCCCTTCCAAAACAAAAACCCTATTGAAAACACGTATAGTAAAACAAAACAAATTTCTGGCCCTGTCCACACACACATTGGCCCTGTCCACACACACACACACACACACATATATATATATTTATATGTATATACATACATATATACACACACGTATATATGTATATATACGTGTGTGTGTATGTATACACACACACACACATTCTGTACTCTGAATCCTTCACCTCTGGATCAGAAGCTCAATAGCATATCTCCTTTTAGCTCTCTGGAATTGTGGTTGGCTGATAAGTTCCTAATTTTTTCAAAGATGTTCATCTTTACCATATTGTTATTACTTTAAAAATTGTTCTTCTTGTTTTGTTAATTTCACTCTGCAGTAGTTCATACAAGTCTCCCAAGATTTTTCTGAAACAATATTCTTCATATTTCTTACAGCACAATAGTGTTTTATCACATTTATTTACCCTAACTTGTCCATCTATTCTCCAACTAATAGGCAATCCTTCAGATTCAGAGTCTGAGTCAATAAACAATAAACATTCATTAAATGTCTTCTAAGTGCCAGGTGCTGTGCTACATACGGGGGATAGAAAAAAAGAAACAGTCCCTGCCCCCCCCAAAAGCTCACAATCTAATGGAAGAGAACAACATGTAAAAAGAAGCTGAAAAGTAGGGAGGGGAAGAGGGAGATCATGAAATCCAGGCGATCAGACAGGTGGAAAATGATGAAGTGAATGCCCGGGTTCCTTCCTTAAATAATGGAGGATCAGGGAGGAGCTCTCCAATGTCCAACCTCTACCCTCTCCAGTTAGAAGGAAGGAGGGATCCCAGAGTCAGGGAATGCTGAAGGGATGTGAATTTCAGAGTTGATTTGTTTTGAAGAAAGACAAATTTCTAGAGATCGTGAAATCCAGGAGACTGTGTGGTGAATGTTGAGGTGAATTCTTTGAGTGGAATTGTCCTACGGTGTCGAGCAGCTGCGTGATTGGAAAGGGAGGTGGGGTGGGGTCAGCAATGTGAAGGGTGGAGCAAGGCAAGTCCTGTAGATTGTAGGCAGCCAGGGAAAATGTTAGTTTTCTGGAATTTTGTTTCCTCGTCTCTAAAATGAGGATAACAATCATAACTTATGGTGCCAATTTCACAGGGTTGTTGTGAAGATTAAATGAAATCATTTAGATAAAAGTGTTTTCTAAGTTTCGAAGCACTATGGAAGGGTGAGCCATTCCAAAAGTGTTCATAGAGGAGTCCCATTGTAGCAGGAACACCAGTGAAGCCACCTGATTCCATTGTACCTATAATGACCCAGCTAGCATTTATATCTGACTCTGGAACTCAAGCTTTTTAATGATCATTTTTTTTCCTGTTTCTGACAAGAGGCAAGAAGGAACTCAGAGTTCCCTTTGAAATATAGAAACTTTGAAAATATCTTCTGAGGAAGAAACCTTCTCCATTATAAACACTACCAGTTTTAATCAAAGGATGCATATTCTGATCTGATGGGATGATCCCTTGTCAGAAATGCAGAGACCTCTGGCTCTCTAATTATGAACACCATTCATATGAACGTTCTAATGCCACATCTCTTCCAATTCTCAATTTATTACATACACACATTTTTACCAACTTCAATTTTTGGTGAGGTTCCAACTTAATAAAATACTATCAGGAGTGGAAAGCTGTATTTAAGACTGGCGATGTACCACGCATGGGTAGTCATTACATTTGGTTACTCAGTGCTCTTGCCACATCTCAGAGCCTTTTGGAACCTTGAGGGTGACAACCCCAGGGACGAAACAAGTGAGAGGGCCAGTGGGGTAGCTGGTGCTTGGGGATAACAGAATTGTACTAAGTGGTGAATTGGATAGAATAACGGGCCTCAAATCAGGAAGTCCTGAATTCAAATCTGGACTCAGATACTTTCTATCTATATGACCTTGGTCAAGTTCTCTTGGTTGTCAGTCAATAAACATTTAAGTGACTACTTTGTGCCAGGCACTGTGCCAAGCCCTGGAGATACAAAGAAAGGCAAAAGGCAGTCCTCAAGAAGTTCACAGTCTAATGGTGGAGACGATATATAAAAAGAGACTAAACTGGGTATTGGGGGAGGGAAGAAGGAAGCTAACGGGAGGAGAAGATACTGAGGAAATAGAAGTTTCATAGTTTATGTAATCTTGCAGGACACTGAAATTCCAGAGGATATGATGAAATGCAGGTAGGAAATTATGAGGAGGCTTCTCTGAACTCTCTCCAGAGAATCTAGGAGGAGCTCCTCACTGTTCAAGGGGATGAGTTCTCCAATCAGAGTAGGGGTATGTGTCCCAGGGCCAGGGGTGCTGAGGAGGCGTGAGTTTCTGGGCTGATGTGATCCTGCAGGTTGATGAAATGGTTGTGGGAGCTTTTTAGTACTCCAAAATGCCCTTTCAGATAAAAGATCTTGGAACTCTCATCTTTGCTGTCTCCTCAAGGCTACTATTTCTAGTTAAACCTTTGGACCCTGAGTGCTCAGAAGTTATAATAAGATCTTTGGTCAAAAGTAACAAAATTCTAAGCTGCTCAGAAATGATTATAATGAAAAAAATTAATAAACAATTTTAAAAAATTTGTATGAAGCTGCATTTTAAAAATTGTTTCTGTCTCCTTAATAGGTCATAAGCTTAATAGGTAATCAAGAGATTTCCAGTTAAGGTGTGACATAAATGTGATCTATTATTTTAGCCTAAGTATGAGACTACTCTTCCCCTTCTTCTTTCCTGTTCTCTATCTATGATTCTCACCTTTGCTCAAACACTTGAAGATGGTGGTGAGGAGTCTTAGGGAAAGTGACTAAACTGTTAGAATTCATTCTGTCAGAGTCATGATGATGCTTCTGATATAGGGAATACATCCTATAATTCTAGCTGCTGAACCCCCATTGGTGTGCTTCTCATTTAGTAAAACAGCTAGATGATTGGAAACATCAGAAGGCAATAATAATAATATAAAATTTCACACGTAAACAGGGAACACAAGCTTCTACTGATGCACATAGTGTCCATAGGGAAAAAATGGACACATTTATGTGTACACATGTGTACAAGGCACCTTATAACTCTGGACTATGGGCCTTGATGTTTTTTGTCTCCCTCAGGAATAGTCTTCATAACAATTTTCTCATTCTTCTTCTCTTTTAACTTTCTCTCTGCTCTTTTAACTAAAGTAGAAACCTTCAACCTAGGCTGGTTCAAAGCAGAGCCTTTTCAGCAAGATGCCTCACTTCTATCTCACAGTGATAAATAAACAAATCTCTTAATTTCTGCCACCTGTACCATAACTAGACAATATACATCTGCTCTGTAGTTATCAAACAATCCTAGAAATCAGGCTTTCCCATCTATTGCCTTAAAAGTTCTGATGTAAGTCATATGTAAATTAGATGTATATAAAAGGTTACTTCAGTCATGTTTACCCTGAATAAATGCCTTGTCTCTATGGGCCTATTTGTTTTTTCATAATGTTTCTCTTATAACTATCCTTGCTTCATCCTTGCTTCTAACCTCTTTCCATCAGCAAACCTATTCATCTCTGAAAGGGACCCCCTCTTACATTGTAACCTTCTTTGTCCAGGGATCACATAAACCTGGGGAATATAATTCTGCCCAATTTACATAGTGAGATAAAATATTGGTATGATGCTTCAGTTTTTTAGGTGAAGAAGAAAAAGGAAGAAGGGCATGTCAATCCCCATGTATTTTCTCAGCAGCAGAATAAAAGTTATAGGATCATAGATTTAAAGATGGACAGGATCGTAAATATAATCCAGGTCTATGCTTTCATTTTAAAGACGAGGAAACCGAAGCCCAAAGAATGACTGGCAGGCTTAAGGACAAGCCGCTGTCCATGTCTTCTTTGAAGATATAAAGAGGAAAGACAGCACATCTTTCATCTACTGCTGCCTCAGTTTCTGCCTGATCCACTCCATGTTCAATCAAGAACTAGGAGATTGCCTTATCCTGACATAATCTATTGACCTTCAACCTCTCCCTCTGACTTCTCATACCAAATCTTACTGTTGGTCCACTACAAATTTATGTTATGTAACCTTAACTGGGCTTTCCTTCTCTGAGGCCATCCCTCTATTTCTCCTTTATCCCACTCTCCACAGCAGGCCGTCTTTGCTGCTCCAAGCAAGACACTCCTTTTCTTGGCTCTGAGCATTTTCTCTGACTGTCCACCATGTCTGGAATGGTCTCCATTCTCATTTCTGCCTCCTGGCTTTCCTGACTTTTTTCAAATTCTACCTAAAAATCCACCTTTTTCAGGCAGTGTTTCCTAATCTCCTTGTTGATTTTTTCCTGTTTATCCTGTGTATAGCTTGTCTGTGCATACATATGTGTTTACATGTTGTCTCCCCTATTAGCTTGTGAGTTCTTCAAGGGCAGGGACTGTCTTCTGCTTTTCTTTGTAACCCCAGAACTTAGTACAGTGCCTGGCACATAGTAAATGCTTAATAAATGTTTATTGACTGACTTACCCAAGGTCACATGAGTGATAAGTATTAGAGGCAAGATTTGAACCCAGGTCTTCTCATTCCAGACCCAGTGCTATTTCCTAAGGCCCCACCCAAGAAGGTGATCTTGAAAAGCATTAGAGAAGCCATTTCTAAGTTCTGGGAATATCAGTTTCCTAGCATGAAAAGAAGAATAAAATAAAAAGTATCATGATTTGAGTTCAAAAGTCACTTTCAATACTATGTACACTGGGGAAATTAAATAATTAAATAATTTATTAAATGATTGCTTTGTCCTTTAAGTAATAAAGCAACAGATCCAGAATCTCAAGGAGGAAAATGACACCTTGAAAATTAGAATTGGGCAAAGTGAAGCCAGTGAAATTATAAGAGATTGAGAAATAATTAAACACAATATGAATAATGAAAAAATAGAAGAGAAAGTAAAACATCTTATAAGAAAAACAACAGATCTGGAGAATAGATCAAGAAGAGACAACATAAAAATAATTGGAGTAACTGAAAGTCATGATCAAAAAAAAAAAAAGAATCTTGATACAGTAATACAAGAAATAATTAAAGAAAATTGTCCTGAAGCATTAGAACAAGGCAGGGTAGTAGAAATAGAAAAAAATCCATCAAACGCGACTTAAAAGAGATCCTATGAGGAAAACTCATAGGAATATCATAGTCAAATTCCGAAATCCCCAGCTCAAGGATAAAATGATAAAAGCATCAAGATTAAAACAATTCAAATATGATGGTGCCACAATTAGAATTACACAAGACCTAGCAGCAGAGACATTAAAAGACTGCTGGTCTTGGAACACAACATATCGATGAGCAAAAGACCTGGGGCTCTGGCCAAAAATATCATACCCTTCAAATTTCAGTATTATTTTGAATTAAAAAAATGGACATTTGACAAACTCCCAGGCTTTAAAGACTTTGTTAAAAAAATCCTCAACTTAATAGAAGGTTTGACTTACAAGAACTAAGAGACACATAAGGTACATACCAAAGACTGACTATAAGGGATTTGCAAGAACAGACTGCTTACCTTTTATGTAACATAAAATATAAAATGTATGTCTAACATTCTTATTAATAATTGTTGAGCTTATAAGAAAGAGGGGAATAAGCCTGACTATGATATGAATTTAAAAAGTAAAACCATTTAAAAACAGCTAAAAGAATAACTGTTTTGTACAAGAGAGGTGCAAGAAGAAGAAAGGATACAGAGGATTAAGATGGGGGAGGAAGGCTGGTAATTCTGGTGACCTACTTTCATGGGGAATGGGTTTAAGAGGGAATAATGCATATATATTTAGAAGAGTATGAAAGTCTTCTAAATTTAGAAGAAATAAAATGGTAGGGGTTTAATGAGGGGAGAGAGGACAAGGGAGGGATTTTTAGAAGGGAGAATGAGGGAATAGGTAAAGGGAGTTTAGATTAATGGCAATGGGGGGATAAGGGAGGGATCCTTAGAGGGGGGAAGGCAAGTAATAGGAGGGCAGGGTGGTTACTGGAGGAGTGGGGTAGGCAAGTAACAGGAAAGCGATGAAGTGGGTAGAAGTAAAGCAGAGGATGCAGGAAGGATAGGAAACGAAAGATATGTACAAACAAAAAAACAAAGATCAGGAGTAGATTATGTTTGGGAAAGTATATGTCTATATACACATGTATATATGTATAAGTGTATGTATATGTCTGTGTGTGTATGTATATATCAAGAAATATCTAAATTATATTGTAGCCTTCTGGGGGGCGTTGGGAGAGGAAAAAAAAGAGCAAAGTTAAAAAGTGCACAGCAGAGAACAAAAGAAAATGCAAAGAAGCAAAGAAAAGATGGACAATTCTCAGCACAAGGTATATTATTTATCATACAGGCTTTCTTGAAATGAAAATTTATTGTTAAATATTTTGAATCCTCTCCTATGTTCTTCTATGCAGATGACATGTTTTTTTCTTTCTTACTTTATATTTAATTTTATGATATGTTTTTTTTCTTTTCTTTATTTTGTATTTGTGTTCTGGTAAAAATCAAATTAAAAAAAATAAAAAAAATAAGTAAAAAAAGAAATAAAGCGACTAGAGACCAGTACAAAATTTATTTGATTTTTGTATGACATCAACATTAAAAGCAACCTGCTTTAAATGGGCTACATTATATAATTGAACTAGTAGTTGAATCCCAATTAGTAGTACCTCTAAAGGGAAGCCAGTCATCTCTATACCAAAGTCACAAATAAAATACTCATAGAAGGGCACAGTTACAAAATATTGTGTGGATCTGTGTATTTGATCATCGGCAAGTTCATGAAGTGAAAGTCTGGAGTGGAGTCTGATAGTATCCTGGGCAAGAAAATGAACATTATATTTTTTATAGCATTTTAGAGCCTTCAGGAACTCTAAGTGATAGCTAGATACAGGATAGGAAATGACATGCTTTTCTCTCTCTCTTACAACAGATGGTTTCTTTATGGCATTATGCGGCCATTAGAGATCAATTACTTGTGTACTGTTTAGAGGCATGGGGCAAAATCTGAAAAATAATTTGATCTAATGGATGAAACTAAGCAGAATTCTCAATTACCTTTGTTTCTGGGAAACTATTATTGTTCACTAACTATATGAAACATCTGGATTTCTAGTAGACCTCTTGAGAAGAAGAATCAGTTAAAAGAAACCTGGATTTTGAAAACACGACAACATCAAATAGCTATTGTGTGCCATTGTGCTAAGTCCTGGGGAACAGATAAAGTTGAGATGAGGAGATTTTTTGTTCTCAGCGGGTTTGCAGCCCAGTTGGGAGATAAGCCACTAACACAGGTATTATAGACATTAAATTAGTGAATCCAAGAGTTAAAAAAGGCTACATGAAGTTTAAGGTCCATACCAACAAGGGAGATCAGACAAGGTTTCGTAAAAGAGGTGGCATTTTCATTCTGCTATAAATTATACTTTGATGCCACATTGTGTTGTGGAGGGGACCTTGTGTTTCTAGGGACAGAATATTTAAATATGGACCTAGCAATAGTTTGAATCTGCTTCCAAAAACCCAACCTTTCTAAATATTGACAAAACTCATGGGTGGTGAATTATTTGGTCATAGTAACTTATGAAAAAAATATTTAAATTCCTTAGGTCTCTTGGCAGAATCTGCAACTGGATCGACACCACCCAGCTACTGCTCAGGCCTCGTTCAAAGTAAAGGGTGGGGGAATGGGGATCTATGATGGCTTCTTGCCTATGTACACAGCACTGGCCTCTCTTTGACCCAGAAGTTAGCTGGTTCTTGCTTCTACAGTACACAATCTTAGACTCCTTGCATGTTGGCATCTTGTCCTGGTAAACATCCCTCAGACTGGAAATGTCTATGTGGACCTTTTTGGTTGGTCTGCCCTGCCCACAGTGCCCAACCTGTGTTGCTCTGGATGTGAAAAAAATAACCAGCTGTAGTTTTTCCTTGAATTTCCTGATTCCTACTTCATCTGGTACTCTTCTTTGATATTCTTCATGTTCCACAATCTTTGAAGGTCTGCTTGCCCATATTTAATGTTATAAGGCTAAATACAAGAGTGCTTTGGAGCAGTAAGTAAATAAAATCTCCCTGGAATTCCCCCTCCATTACTTCTTTGTTTTCCTGCTGTTGTAAGTTACAGATTTTCTTATCACCTTCGTAAATAATTCTAACCTTTCAGATTCCAGACTCACCTGGCCTTAACCCCACACTTTGCTGATTTGGCGGTGGGGGAGGGATATAGAAGACTATATGGGATCATCAATGTTTAACTGAATAAGTATCCTGGAGGTGTCATATTATTTTTCTACTGACAGAGGTTTCACTAGCAGCTATAGATGAGAGAAAAGCCTTCCAAAATTATTTTTAGAGCATCACAAAAAGGTCTATTTTATGGCAAATATATGTCTCCATACCTTGTACTCTTCAATTACCCTAACTCCTAAAGCTGTGGAATAATCAGGCACTAGAGACACTGTTTCTTTCACTCATTAAACTCTCATGTTGCTTCATCCTTTCCCTTTCTATGAAATTCATTTAGAAAAAAAAAACATCTAGCAAGAAAAACTCTGATTCTTTATTCTTACATACTGAGAGTGGTATTTTTTGTCAGGGGTCTTGACAAATAAGTCTGTTAGAGACTGAGGTATTTACTGGCATAATGAAGATAGGAATTAAAGGAAATACAGACAGGTAGACAGAAAAACTGATCTTGCCTGCTTAGTCTACCTTTAGTTGTGACAAGTTTATTTGTAGCTCTCTAGAGGATTTTTAGAATTTGTCTGAATTCTAACTTAGATAACTATCTAACATATTTTACCCAGACACAGGGGAAGAAAAGGAAAAGGTTACTCTAGTCTAGAGCATCATGCCCTGGCTTCTGCTAGTAGGAGTCATAGTTATAATTGAAGAACTGTCAGCTTACCCTCTTAAGGGAGAGATTTTAGTCACTGTACCTTAGCAGACTGAAACTGAGATGGCTGGGCTGACTCTGAGGAGATAAAAACAATAACAATAAAGATAGGGGCACAAATATCAGGCTATTTGACCATTGAATCATGATCATTGGATTTGTGTATTACAAGCCATTAGAAGCCATGGACCGTCACAAATATTCAGCAACAACAAATCTTATTTTACCTGTCATTGCAATACTAAGGCTATTTTCTGATTTAAATTTATTCTTATGTTTCTATTCTTTTATCTGCCAGATTTTCAAATGACCTGGTTGACCACACTGCTTAACAATAGAGTTTCTGTTAGATTGCAGTTGGTGTGCCAGTGGAAAAAGAAAAGCAAGTTACATCTAAAAACATTCTTTCCTTTTTTTCCTTATAAATGTCAGTTTATATACAAACATTATTAAATATGAAGCAATTTATGCAATTGAAATTTAAGTGCCTTTGTCATCTTAATGCAATGCTTGCCACCAACCAGTGGAAAAATAAATATTTTATATCATAACTAGATGATTCATTTTTATTTCTTAGGTAGCCATATCTTCAGGAGTCTTTGTATGCTCGTAACAACATTGTTAAACTTCAAAGGAGTTTCCTGATGCCTATGTACTATTATGAAAAAAATTATTTTGAAGAATACACATTTGTAGCATTAATGTCAGTAGAGTATTATTATATATTTAAGTAGTATTAAATATAAAAATGAAAATTTTATAAAATATTTTTATTTTATTTTCAAAATTATAGATGTCCCAATGGATTATTGGATAAAGATTGAAAGTATATGGAAAAAATGTTGAAAGATGTATTGATTAATCTCAAAATATTCATTTAGAATTAGCATATTAACATTAGAAAATTAGTGAAAGTCATTAATAGATCACAATTTTAAAATAATACTCAAAGATATTTGAGATACCTGCATTACAATGGGCATGAAAAAGAGAAAATATAATGAAGAATACATTAAATTCAGTTTTTTTTTATCTTGGAGATAATGAATATCCATGACACCAATATATGGTTTGTGGAAAGGTTCTTGCAAATAGCAATTTAAAACCTTCTCTTTTGTCCCGATATTTACAATCAAAGCAGGAAATCTATGTTGAGAAGCGTGTTGATTTTTTTAAGTGGAAAGAACAAGATTTGAAAATATGGAATATTGACTTATTTCTTTTGATGAATAAACAAGAAAGTAAAAAAGTAATTGAACCTTCATATTTAGTAAATTGTCGTATAGCAAAAATGAGAAAAAATACCCCCAAAATAACTTTTCTATGTTCTGAAGCAACCATCAAGTACATATATATATACATACATACATATATATGTATATATATACATACACACACACACACACATATATATATATATATATATGTATATATATATATATATAGAGAGAGAGAGAGAGAGAGAGAGAGAGAATTCTATTAAGAAGTTAGAAAATGTTACTTATTTCCAACAATACAATGTCTCATTGAATTCACAATGTGGATGATTGTGTTGAATCAGTTATTATAGGGTTCAAAAAAGTAAGATTGTGCTTTGCAGTTAGATGAGGCAACTGATGTTTAATTATATTTGTAAGATATCTGAACAATGGTAAAGTCCTTAGTTAACAGAATATATACCTGGGGGATACATTTTAATCTAATAATTCATCCTTTGAAAGAAAATGAATCAATTTGTGTTTTGTTGTAAAATTTGCACAGGGAGAGCAAAATCAATGACTAGGAAATTTTGGGGTGGTATTTACCCTATCAAAAATGAATGTCAATATACTATGGGCATACTGCCACATGCACAGACAAATTTTGGCATCAAAGGGAATGCCATAACAACTTAAAAGCATCTTAGATGATGTCAGAATTATGATTTTATAAAATCCAGACCAACTAACTTGATCGATTACCATTTTAGGTAGAGAGAGGGACAGTGAACATGTTATTCTTGTAACCCAGAGATGTTAGGTGGCTTTCCCATCACAGTTATTACTTTTCTATTTCAATTGAGTGAAGACTTGATTGTCTAAGTCATTGCTGATCCTTTTTACTAGTGAATTTTTATGCCTCTTTTTCCATTTGGCCAATTCTGCTTTTTAAGGCATTCTTCTCCTCATTGGCTTTTTATACTTCTTTTACCATTTGGCCTAGTCTGCTTTTTAAGTTGTTATTTTACTTAATATATTTTTGTGTCTCCTTTACAAGCTGTCAACTCATTTTTCATGATTTTCTTGCATCACTCTCATTTCTCTTCCCAATTTTCCCTCTACCTCTTTTACTTGATTTTCAAAATCCTTTTTTTAGCTCTTCCATGGCCTGAGACCAATTTATATTTTTCTTGGAGGCTTTGGATGTTAGGCACTTTATTTTTTTCTTCTTCTCAGTGTGTTTTGATCTTCTTTGTTGCTATAGTAACTTTCTATGGTCAGAATTTTTTCTGTTGTTTCCTCATTTCCTGAGCCTATTACTTGATTTTTAACTCTTCGTTAAAGTAAGGCTCTGCTTCTAGGGTGGAGGGCACATTGTCCCAAGCTTTAGGGGTTTTGTGCAGCTATTTTCAGAGAAACTTCTAGGGACCTGTAAGTTTTCAGTTCTTCCAAGATGGTGTGCTACCTTTTAAGAGGTGTTGGTCTGTGGTTGACCACAAGCACTCTTTTCTGCCCTGGAACTATGAGGAAAGTCTCTGCTTCATTGTGGCCATAAGTTCCGGTGTGCTCGTGCTCCTCCTTGCCCTGGGACTGCCACACAGGACTTGGAACCATATTTGAGGATGGGCAAAGCAACAGAGCCCTCTCACAGTGCTAGCAAAGAGACCCCTGTAATCTCCTTGTGACCATCTGTGGGCTGAGAGCTCTGGAAGCCTTTGCCACTGCTGATTCAGTTGCCCTGAGGGCTGTGTCTGGTTTGCTGGGGCCTGGCCTGCACTGATATGACCTGAACTGGACTGTGCTCCTATCTCATCCTGGTGCAACAGACTTTCCTGCCAAGCTTCCACATTGTCTTGGGCTGGAAAACTGTTTCACTCCATCTTTTTGTGGGTTCTGCTACTCTAGAATTTGTTTAGAGTAGTTATTTAAAGGTATTTGGAGGGGTTTGGGAGAGACCTCAGGAGAGTCTCTGCCTTTGCTCCACCACCTTGGCTCTACCTTCTTGATCTTTTTTACTCTAGTGAATATACAAATGATATAATACGGATACAAAGATTAACATATTTAGCTGACATCTTTTAAAAAATTGATGAACTCATCACATTATTATTATTATAGAGTGAGAATACAAACATATTCAATGTTCGAAATAAAGTAAAAATTATGATTAAGGAACTAAAATTTAGGATGCTCATAATTGAGAATAGGCCTAGATGCTTTGTGACATTAGGCAACTTCTTAATAGAAAATGAACTATCTTTGCATGATGCTGTCAAGAATGACATCAACGATCATGAGAAATTTTTAGGAGTAACTTTTAATGAATATTTTCCTGAAATTTTCAACAAATTAAGCTTGATTCACAACTCATTTGATATGAATCTGGCTGACAAATTGACTATGGATGAAGCAGAAAATTTAATTTTCATTATCCATCATCAATGGCCTTTGGACTATAAAACCATTCAAAAATGAAAGTCATAGGTTATTGGTTAATTTTTTTAAAAAAATGAATTTCTATCTCTTAACAAGAGAGCTTATAAAATTCTCCAACCACTTTATATCATGCATTTATGTGAGAAAGAATTTTCACTATGTTCTTGTATTAAATCAAAATTCAGAAATAAATTTGAAGAACAAAATTTAGGAGAGTGTTTGGTGCTGAGCCATGTAAACCTTTGTTCGAGTAAAGAAGTTCAGCGTCAAAATTAAGTTTATATATAGTTATTAGGTTACATTAAACACCTTCAAGTTGCCACTTATTTTGTTAATAATGTTTTTTGCTACACATTCAACAAAACTTGTAAGATAAAGAAACTTAATACAAAGTTTTATAGATCATCATAATAATAACAATAATAACAATTTTTTGGGGGGCAAACTATTATTTTCACCATTTTACAGATGATGAAACAGGCAAACAGAGATTGTGAACTGCCCAGGGCATACAACTAGTGTTTGAGGTCAAATTTGGACTGAGGTCTTCCTGATTCTAGGCCTAGCATTCTATCCACTCTGCCACCTAGCTGTCCCAGTAAGTACAATGAAGAATACTAGTAAGCACACGAGGCCTTGATGGATTACTTTTAATTCTTACAGAATGCCACATAAAATATTCATAATTATTTAAATTTTTTATACTTAGCTTTTTAGTAATTTTAATTTTGAGGTTTTGGGGAGACAAAAGTTACTGTGGTTATTGTAAGTCTAAAAGAATATTATGAGTGGTATATTAAATGACCATAGGGGTTCACAATACATTTTTGTTATTCATTGAAAAGGGTTTATATGACAAAAAATGTTGGCAACTGCTGATCTAGATAAATTTATATATATATATGTATATATTGACATTAATCAATCAATAAGTATATACTAAGTGCCTACTATGTTAAAAGAATTGTGATAATAGATAAAAGTGAAGTGTTTCCTGCCCTCACTTTAATTATACTCTTTTGAGAGAAACAGTACATATGTATATATATCTGCATATATATGTTTTGAAGTTATACTAGTTAGGGGCTTCCTCTTTTACCACAATTAATGTAACCATAGAAGGCACAGGAACCCAAGCTGAATCATTCAATCCACAGATATTAAGGGATTTTTCTATAATCACATCCCCTTAATCAGTTTGAAAGGACCATAGGACATTGGGCCATTGCATAAAAGCAGATGATGTCACACAGGAAGCATTTTGTGATTTGTTGCGTTCCCATCACACCTCCTGGGCTGCAGATGAAACAGCAAGTGAGAAATGTGATCCATTGATTGAATGGTGAAAGATTCTTGATTTGGGAACTGAGGGTAACAAGTCCCCGATAAAGTATCACTCTTGGAGAGAGGAGAGAGTTTCTCCTCTTCTCTCCTCTCCCCTACCTATTTACCATGTCATCTGAAAAAAAAAGGACCAATAAGAGATAAGGAATTCAGCCAAGAGCTGAGAGAGACATTTCCCCTGGGTACATCTTATTTGAGAAAAATGGGATAGGTAAGGAGAAAGGTGGGATAGCATTGCATATTAGGAAAACATAGTCATGAAAAAAATTCAATAACAGAAAGGGGGAAACGTGACAATAGTTAAATGAAAATGAAAAAGTGGGATAAACTGAAGTGATTTTTGATATCAGAGTATACTATTGACAGAGGGGCTTAGGAAAGAGACCAGAAGTCTGGCCTGGAAGTATGGTATAATAATGCTGGAGGATAGATGTCATTCAGACTGCTGCTGGAGACAACATCACATCATCCTAATAACTTCTTGACATGCAAGGTGGAGACAAAAGCAAGGGGAAATTCTATTTTGCATCTGATTCTCCCTAACAGTAAGGGACTAGTTGCTGGAGTGGAAATGATGTAAATCTCAGAAGGAAAGGGAACTCCCTTCTCTTTCCTGGGGTTTGGAATCTAGAAGACGAAATTTGTTCATGGTCTGCCATGCACCCCTGATATTGGAAAAACAGAATTCAAAGCATTCAAATAAAGATACATGGGATTTCATGAACAAAAAAATGATTCAAAAGAAGACTGTAGATGCTTAATAATCAAATTCTGAAGACACAAGGAGAAACAATTTCAATGAGGAGGAAAAATGAGAATTGCTTAAAGAGAACCATGTAGATACACAGGAAACTTACCAACCAATTTAGATTTTAGAAAGAAACATAAAAAAGGTCTAGATTATATGACCAACGAGATGGTGGGCTAGCCATTTTCTGTGATCCTCACAACTTTTGAGACCTCTCCAAAATAAGAATAAACTAATGACAACCATTTCTATAAAATTAGAAGAAATAAAAAGAATCATCAAAATTTATTATGAATAGTTACAAGCTAACAAAACTGAGAATACAAAAGAGAATACAAGGAATACAAAGTTTACATTTCAAAAATATAAAATACCCAAACTAACAGAAGACCAAAGAGAGATCTTAAATAATTCAATGTCATAAAAAGAAATAGAATTAAAGAGAGAACCAAAAATAAGGAGGAGTGGGAAGCACCTGGTTCTGATGGAAAAAAAGAAAATTCTATCAAACCTTTAAAGAACAATTAATACAAATATTATACAAGCTATCCTCAAAAATTGAGAAAGAAAGCACTCTAACAAATTCTTTTTGTGAGACAAATATAGTTCTAATAACTAAACCAGTGAAGGATAAATACAGAAAGAGAATTATAGATTTATATTATTAATGAATATTAATTCAAAAATTTTACATAAAATCCTGTCATACAAACTATATAGTAACTCATCTGAGAAACCATTCATTATGTCCAAATTAGATGTATTTTAGGAATACAAAGATGGTCCAAAATTAGAAAAACAATCAAAATAATTATATTAAAAGCAAAAACATCCCAAAACACATGATTATATCAATAGATGCAGAAAAAAAAACCTTGAAAAAATACATGCTAAAACACTACAATATAGAAACATGTTCAGTCATTTCAGGTGTGTCTGATTCATGCTGCTATTTGGTGTTTTGTTCACAAAGGTACAGTAGGAATTCACTGCTCTGGCTGTGTCCAGACAGAGAGTTTTGCAGGCTACATGTAGAGTGACCCTTGTCCCTTCACGTGGGAAGGCTATCCATTTCCCTGGACTGGCATGGTGGCCCCCTTTCCTATCACAGGGAGCTGCTGACCAACATTTTATACAGTTCCACCATGGAAGAAACCGTAGTTTCACACTGGATTTCATGATCATCATTCAATCTAATGAGAATTCAGGTTCTTGCTGGAGCAGGGTCGGGGGTGGGGGAGGGGGTATTGGACAGCCAACTTTAGATCATCCAAAGCTATGGCTTATTTTGGTCCCCACTCAAAAGAGAGAAACTTACCAATACCATCAGAGGCCATCAAAAATTTTACATAGGAACTTGGGTTCTCCAAAACTCAAAAATTCCAATATCTCTCTAGGCTTCTTTTTTAGTCTATGGGTAACTAAGTGTTAATGACTTATTATGGACTTTTCCAGAATTATGGGTTTTCTAAATCCTAAAAACGTGTATAAATTTATATAAAAATGTATTTTTAAAAATTTAACTGAGTGGGTTAGACCTCGAATTTCATTATGGTTACTATCTCTCCTTGTCCAGAACTCCCTAAAAGAGAACGCAATCATCACAAGAATTTCAAGAGTGGCTTGGATGGCTAATAAAAGAAGTGAGTGAGTAAGAGAGAGACAAAGAGAGAGAGAGAGAGAGAGAGAGAGAGAGAGAGAGAGAGAGAGAGAGAGAGAGAGAGAAGGAGGGAGAAAGGAATGCAATTTAAGTTCTTAATGAAAAACTAAAAAAAAAAAACCAGACTATATCTTAGGAGAGAGAGACTGGCAAAACTTATTCCAACAATGGGCAACCTGAAAAAAAGAATGCAATTGCACAACAGAAAATATTATAGCAAAATCAAAAGATTGGAAAATTGGGAAAAAATTAGTGATATGAACAACAACAGTAACAGCAATAATAATAGTTAACATTTGTATAGAACAGGGATGGGGAACCTGCAGTCTTGAGGCCATGTGCGGCCTTCTAGGTCCTTGTGTATGGCCTTTTGACTGAGTCCAAGTTTTATAGAACAAATCCTTTTATTAAGGGGATTTGTTCTGTGAAGTTTGAATTCAGTCAAAGGGTCCCACTTAAGGACCTAGAGGGCCACATGTGGCTTTGAGGCCTCAGGTTCCCCAACCCTGGTATAGAACACTAAGAGTGGCAAAGTACCTTGTAAATATTACCTCATTTAAGTCTTAAAACAATCCTGTAAGGTAGGTGCTATAATTATTATTTCCACTTTACTGATGAGGAAACTAAACTTGAAGATTTTAGTTACTTGACCAGGGTCACATAGCCAGTAATTATCTAAGACAGGATTTGAACCCAGGCCTTCAAGATTCACCTCTGTAAAACAGAATCAGAACAACAATTCAAGAATCATTGTGTAGCAAAACATGATGAAACAGACAAACAAACAAAACTTTGAATACCATGTTTCAGGAAATCATAACAGAAAATTGTCCAGAAATTTTGGAATCAGAGGGCAAAGTCCAGAGTGATAAAAATTTACAGAATGCCATGCTTAAGAAGGGAGAGATGTGATTACCAATTGCCAGAGCTTCCATGTCAAAGAGAAAATATTGCTGGTATCCAGGAAGAGACATGTTACATACCAAAGAGCACCATTAAGCATAGCCCAAGATTAGCTGCTACCATTTCGAAATGAAAGGAAAAATTAGGCTATAATGTACAAAAAACAAAGGAAATAGCTTGCACTAATTCTGATTTACCTTAAAATGTTGAGCATAATTCTCTGTGAAAAAAGGCATTATAAACAAATTGATGACTTTCAATTTTTTTTAGAAAAACAGAGTGGGTAGAGAAATGCCAGTTAAGATTTAATAAGTAAGCAAGTCTATATAGCTCAAAAAATTATGTGATAATTCGATGCTTACATTACGAAAGAGGAAGAAAAAGCAATTAACCCTTCAGAATTTTGCCTTTGAGAGAACAGAGTAAAGCTTTGGTCTTTGGTATTTAGGAAAAATACCCTGGAGAAAATGAGAGGAGGTTGAAAGAAAAAATAAGCATTTCTGGTAACTGGGCTGCATAGCTGAAGATGTTCAACACCATTCCTCAACTGCAATCTTACCTTGGAAACTTCCTCGACACTTGGAGTCACTTCACCAAAGAACATCCATTGTCTCCTGTAGCTTTCCCACCCTGGGAAAGCTTCATCACGCCAACCCCCTTCTGTCACTGAGTTACTTCTAGCACCTCCATTTGGCAAGGTGGGAATGGGGGTATGTGCAGCCAGACTAATCAACATTTATTACCCTTTGATCTGTGTTTCTTAATTTCTAGACTTTGATACCACGCGCCCATGCTTTGGTACCTTTATCTATCTCCCATCCCTACCTCAGCCTTTCAGTTCCCATCTGTGTGTTGTCTTTCACCACTAGAATATAAGTTCCTAGAGGGCAGGGACTGTTTTTATTTTTGCTATTTTATATTTGTATCCCTAGTGCTTAGTACAGTGTCTGGAACAGACTAAGTTCTAAATGAATGCTTATTTTCTGCTTGTCTTGTAGACAGGAAATCTCATGAACTCGTAACTCTTATCTACAATTATTAAGGGAAGGTTAAAGAATTATAATAGTAAAAGCACTTTAATAAAGCAAACAGACAACTGGAATGATATAGGGATGGAGATAAGAGGTTTCTGAGCTGAGGTGGCAGGGATAGATTCAGAGAGGAAACTGTCAAACAGAACAAAGTATAACTCAAAGGGCTTTGTATAAACACAAGAAGAGCGGAGGGAAAGACTCAGTGATTTGGATATAGGGTAGGAAGGGGGAAGGAAAAAGAAGAATGGAACCAGATTGTTCCAAGAAATACAAATTGCAGATAGTTGGAGTTCAAGTTTTTGTTTGTTCATTTTGGAAAATAACATATTATAATGGGATTTAATCAAGAGAAAAATCAAACTTTACTGCAAGTATGATTAACTCTGCCATAAAATGAAAGGTGGCAGAATGTTTTTTCCATCACCCTTTGAGTGACATGTATTTTCAATTCTTTTGACTCAAAGTCATACAACAGTACCAGAGGACTATGGCACTGAAAAGATTCGATTTTGCTTTTAAAAAACTCTAAGCTGGTGGTGGAGAAAGATCTGAGAATTACACATATCACATTACTGAGAAAGGTCTCTTGAATTACACACATTATCTTTCCATGTAGGAATGTAAACAAAACAGTTCAACTTTAGTAAGTCCCTTATGACTTCTCTTTCTTGTTTACTTTTTCATACTTCTCTTGATTCTTGTGTTTCAAAGTCGAATTTTCTATTCAGCTCTGGTCTTTTCACCAAGAAAGCTTGAAAGTCCTCTATTTTATTGAAAATCCATATTTTGCCTTGGAGCATGATACTTAGTTTTGCTGGGTGGGTGATTCTTGGTTTTAATCCTAGCTCCATTGACCTCCAGAATATCATATTCCAAGCCCTTCAGTCCCTTAATGTAGAAGCTGATAGATATTGTGTTATCCTGATTGTGTTTCCACAATACTCAAATTGTTTCTTTCTGGCTGCTTGCAGTATTTTCTCCCTGATCTGGGAACTCTGGAATTCGGCAAAAATATTCCCAGGAGTTTTCTTTTTGGGATCTTTTCCAAGAGGCAATCGATGGATCCTTTCAATTTCTATTTTACCCTCTGGTTCTAGACTATCAGGGCAATTTTCCTTGATAATTTCTTGAAAGAGGATGTCTAGGCTCTTTTTTTGATCATGGCTTTCAGGTAGTCCAATAATTTTTAAATTATCTCTCTTGGATCTATTTTCCATGTCAGTGATTTTTCCAATGAGATATTTCACATTGTCTTCCATTTTTTCATTCCTTTGGTTCTGTTTTATTATATCATGATTTCTCATAAAGTCACTAGCTTCCACTTGCTCCAGTCTAACTTTTAAGGTGGTATTTTCTTCAGTGGTCTTTTGGACTTCCTTTTCCATTTGGCTAATTCTGCCTTTCGAGGTGTTCTTCTCTTCACTGGCTTTTTGGAGCTCTTTTACCATTTAGGTTAGTCTATTTTTAAGGTGTTATTTTCTTCAGCATTTTTGGAGGGTCTCCTTTAGCAAGTCATTGACTTGTTTTTCATGGTTTTCTTGCATCACTCTCATTTCTATTCCAATTTTTCCTCTACTTCTCTTACTTGCTTTTCCAAATCCTTTTTGAGCTCTTCCAT
>CM053623.1:302767211-302819256 GCA_028646595.1 Phalanger gymnotis
CTTGACCCTTGAGCTTTTTGTCAGGGTATGACTGCTTGTAGAATAGAGAGTACTTTGTCCCAAGATTTAGGGGCTGCACTGCTGTTTTCAGAGCTAATTCTACTCCACTGTCACTGCAAGCTCTGCCACAGCAGCATGCCTCCTCCCCCAAGAACCGCCAAGCAGTACGCGACCCAGATCCAAGCAGGGCACAGCAAGTGAACCTGCCTCTGTGCCAGCAAAGCTCTTCTTGCACTCCCACTCTGATCCACTGCTTGATTCCTCCTACCATGTGAGCCAGGAACACCAGAAGTAGCTGATGCTGGAGCTCTAGAAGCAGCCTCAGGATCTTCCTGCTGCTGCTGCAAACATCGCCCTGCCACCCCCCAGGGCTGGGGCTGGACCGCTGTCACCCTGATCCAGCAGTTTTCCCACTAATCTGCTCTGTAGTCTTTGGTGTTTGTGGGTTGAGAAGTATGGTAACTGCCACAGCTTAATGATTCATGGCCATCAGGCCTGCTCCACCCAACTCCTGGTCTGGTTGGTCCTGGCATGGTCCACGTTGGGCTGTGTTCCTCTCCCAGCACTGTGATATAAATGCTTCCCAGTGACCATCCGGGCTGTCCTGGGCTAGAGATCTGCTTCCCTCTGCTATTTCATAGGTTCTGCAGCTCTAGAATTTGTTAAGTCATTTTTATAGGTGTTTGGAGGGATTTGGGGGACAGCTTAAGCAAGTCCCTGCATTCTAGCTGCCATCTTCATAGTTTCCTTTTTCTTAACCAATATGCAGAAGGCTGTCATCCTCTGTTCTTGAAGAAGACCAATGATATCATTAAGGTGATGTCTTGACTTCTGAGCGAATTGGATTTAAATGACACAGGCTTGTGCAAAGTCATCAGCCTCACTTTCTCCTCCAGAGTCATCACAGTCCAGTGGCAAGTCGAGTCAATATAGTTGGTGATGGCCCAGAATGCAGTGGGTGACATTGGCCTTTTACAATTAAGGTCTTTCTCATGTCTCAATTTGTTTGAGGTAATGCCCATTCACTAACTAAGGGCTAGGTAAGATAAAAGGTGGCCTGGTTTACCATTATAAAAGTATCAATCTGGGACGGGTAGACCCCTCAGCATTTTTGGCCAGAAAGAAAACAACTGTGATTGCACTTAAGAGCCAAACAATGGACAACAAAGGCTTGCGCTGGGGACAATTATTATCCATTCAATGAAAGTCTGAGTGATTTGGGTTTAAAGGCATAGTCCTGGAGCCCCATTTGAATCACAATGGACTTTTTGTTTGTTTGTTTAGTATTTTATTTTTCCCCACTTAAAAGTGAAAACAATTTTTAAAATTCATTTTGAAAATTTTGAGTTCCAAATTCTCTCCCTTCCTTCCTCCCAACACCCCCTTCATTGAGAAGGCAAGCGATTCGATATAGGTTACACATGTGTAGTCATACAAAATGTATCCATAATAGTCATATTGTGAAAGAAAACATAGACAAAAAAAACTCAAGAAGAATAAAGTAAAAAAAAAGTATGCTTCAATCTGTATTCGGATACCATCAGTTCTCTCTCTGGTGATGGGATAGCATTTTTCATCATGAGTCCATCCGAGTTGTCTTGGATCATTCTGCTGCTGAAAATAGCTAAGTCATTCCCAGCTGATCATCTTACAATATTGCTGTTAGTTTGTACACAGTACATTCCACTTTGCATCAGCCAAAGTAAATCTTTCTAGGGTCTTCTGAGAGCATCCTACTCATCATTTTCTTATAGTACAATAGTATTCCATCACAATCACATACCACAACTGGTTCAGCCATTCCCCAATTGATGAGCATTTCCTCAATTTCTAATTCTTTACCTCCAGAAAAGAGCTGCTATAAATATTTTTGTACATGTAGGTCCTTTCCCTTTTTGTTTTCTTTCTCTTTTGGGATACAGACCCAGTAGTGGTATTGCTAGGTCAAAGGGCATCCCTGGTTTTATAGCCCTTTGAACATAGTTCCAAATTGCCCTACAGAATTGTTTAATCAGTTCACAACTCCAACAATGCAGTGATGTCTCATTTTCCTTACATCCTCTCCAACATTTTTCATTTTCCTTTCTGTCCTATTAGATAATCTAATAGATATGAGGTAGTACCTCAGAATTGTTTTAATTTGCATTTCTCCAATTAATGGTGAGTTAAGATATTTTTTTCATGTGGCTATAGATACCTTCGATTACTTCATCTGAAAACTGATCATATCTTTTGATCATTTGTCAGTTGAGGAATGGCTCTTTTTTTTAAATAAATTTGAGTCAGTTCTCTATATGTTTGAGAAATGAGACCTTTATCAGAGGAACTTGTTGCAATTTTTTTTCAGTTATTATTGCTAACTTTATTTCCTTCCATCCTATCACCCTGTTTATTCTATTCTCTCTCTCCTTTCACCCTGGCCCTCCTTGCAAGTGTTTTGCTCCTGACTACCTCCTCCCCCAGTCTGCCCTCCCTTCTATCACCTCCTCCTTTCTTTTATCCCCTTCTCCTCCTACTTTCCCGTAAGGTGAAATAGATCTCTATATCCAATTGTGTATGTTTGTTATTATCTCTTTGAGCCAATTATTATAAGAGTAAGGTTCACTCATTTCCCCTCGCCTTCCCCCAATCCCCTGCACTGGAAAAGCTTTTTCTTGCCTCTTTTATGTGAGAAATTTACCCCATTCTATATATCCCTTTCTCTTTCTCCCTGTACATTCATTTCTCACCTTTTAATTTTATTTTTTAGATATCATCCCTTCATATTGAATTCATACCTGTGCCCTCTGTCTAAATATATATATTTATATGTATTCCTTGTAACTACCCTAATAATGAGAAAGGTCTTATCAGTTACAAATGTTATCTTCTCATGTAGGAATATAAACAGTTTAACTTTATTAAGTCCCTTATGATTTTTCTTTCCTGTTTACTTAGTACCCTTCTCTTGAGTCTTATATTTGAAAGTCAAAGTTTCTATTCAGCTCTGGTCTTTTCATCAAGAATACTTGAAAGTCCTCTACCTCACTGAATGTCCATTTTCTCTCACCTGAAGAATTATACTCAGTTTTTCTGGGTAGGTGATTCTTGGCTGTAATCCTACTCTTTTGCCTTCCAGAATGTTATATTCTAAGCCTTCTGATCTTTTAATGTTGAAGCTGCTAAATCTTGTGTTATCCTGACTGTGGCTCCATGATAGTTGAATTGCTTCTTTCTGGCTGCTTGCAGTATTTTCTACTTGACCTGAGAACTCTGGAATTTTGCTATAACATTCCTGGCAGTTTTGATTTTGGGATCTCTTTCAGGAGGTGATTGGTGGATTCTTTTAATTTCTATTTTACCCTCTGGTTCTAGAATATCAAGCAGATTTCCTTGTTAATTTCTTGAAAGATGGTATCTAGGCTCTTTTTTTTTTATCCTGACTTTCAGGTAGACCAATGTTGGGGGCGGGACGGGAAGGGATGGGAAAGCACTGCCGCTTAGCATGCCTGCACACACCCTTATAAGGTAATGTTTGCTATACCGATTGTGATTGGCGAATGCCGCTTAGTCTGCTCATATCCATATAAGGCAATATTCGCTGTACTGCTCTATGATTGGTGTCTATGCCCTATAAAAAGCCCTGATCCCCGGAACTCGGGAAGTAGGGTTGTGAGCTACTCAAGAATAAACTCCTCTAGAAAGAACCCCGGGTGCTCTGTCTGGTTATTCCTCCGTGGTGGGACTGCGGAGGCCGGTGACGACCGAAGACTTACCGAGATGGGTAAGTAGAGAGGGCGGTGCGGGTGGATACCCGGGCAGACCAATAATTTTAAAATTATCTCTCTTGGATATATTTTTCAGGTCAGTTGTTTTTCTAATGAGATATTTCACATTGTCTTCTATTTTTCATTCCTTTGGTTTTGTTTTATTGTTTCTTGATTTCTCATAAAATCTACTAATTCTACTTTAAAGTAATTATTTTCTTCAGTGAGCTTTTGGACCTCCTTTTCCGTTGACCAATTCTGCTTTTTAAGGTATTCTTCTCATTGGCTTTTTGGACCTCTTTTACCATTTGGCCTAGTCTGTTTTTTAAGGTGTTATTTTCTTCAGTATTTTTTTGTGTCTCCTTTACCAAGCTGTTCTCTCTTTTCTCATGATTTTCTTGCATCACTCTCATTTCTCTTCCCAATTTTCCCTCTACCTCTCTTACTTGATTTTCAAAATCCTTTTTTAGCTCTTCCATAGCCTGAGACCAATTTATATTTTCTTTGGAGTCTGTGGATGTAGGAGCTCTAACTTTGTTTTCTTCTTCTGAATGTGTGTTTTGAGCTTCCTTGTCACCATAGTAACTTTCTATAGTCAGAGAGGTTTTTTTTTTGTTGTTTGCTCATCTTCCCAGCCTATACTTGACTTTTAACCATTTGTTAAAGTACAGCTTTGCTTCCAGGATGGAGGGTGCACTGTCTCAAGCTTCAGGAGTTTTGTGCAGCTGTTTTCAGACATACTTCTAGGGACCTGTAAGTTTTCAGTTCTTCCAAAGTAGTATGATCTCTCTGGTTTGTGATCAATCACAAGCACTCTTTTCTGCTCTGAATTATGAAGAGGTTCCCCTCTCCACTGTGGCTGCAAGCTCTGCCATGCTAGTGCTCCTCCTTAACCTAGGACTGCTACCTAGGTCTGGGACCCAGGTCTGAGTACAGGCAAAGCAACAGAGTCCTGTGTCAATGCTTGCAAAAGACCTCTGTAATCTCATTCTGACCAGTTGTATGACCCCCTTACCATCTGTGGGCTGAGAGCTCTGGAAGCAGCCACTGTCGCTGCTGCTGCTTCTGAGTCAGTTACTCTCTAAGCCTGCTTCAGACTTGCTGGGGCTGGGGCTTGTAACAACAATGCTTCTTGCATCTGCTGTGGAGGTATAGGGCCAATAACACCAGCACAATAAAGGGCTGCTAGCACAGGTTCTTTGATCTGCTTTTCTAAGGAAAGTATCTTTAAGGGGTTTACAATCTCACTTTAATTGAGCACACATATATAATTTACTTAGTTCAAGGGAAAAAGTCAGCACCGTGAGCTTCAGAGAAAACACAAACAGAAATTACAAGCAGAAATTATATAAACAGAGCAAATAACACAAATCAGCAGACAGGGCTTCTGTCTGCCCATAGCAATACACACATAGTTACCAGACAGAAAAGCACCAACATCTGGGTTTTCAAAGTCAAGAGGCTCCTTAATGGCTACCCAGAGCCTCGTCTGGCCAAATCACCAGAACACTCTTCCAGTGAGTGAGCTCCCAAGCAAAGTCCTAACCTCCGAGTATATACACACTTCTTCAGGGTCAGAGGGCATCACAACCATGTGACTCAAACTCATGTGGCTTAGGCTTTCTTGTGACTTAAGCAAGTCATCAAAGACTCTTGACTCAATCAAAGACTCTTGATTGAAACAAAGGCAAGACTCAATCAAAGGCACTTGATTGCCTTAGTGCTGAGAAGCACTCCAAAAGAAAAAGCAGCAAAAAGTTCTGCTTTGCTTCCCCTTACGGGGCTTTGCTGGCAGAACCTGCCCTGGACTGGACTCTACTCTCACTCAGGTGTGACAGACTTTTCCTGCTGACCTTCTAAGTTGTCTTTGTGGTTTGTGGACTGAGAGGTCTGGAAGGCCAGTGATTCAGTCACGCCAAGACCTGGTCCAGGTTTGCTGGGGCCCTGTCTGCACTGGCATGGTCTGGGCTGGATTGTACTCCTCTCTCATCCTGTTGCAACAGACCTTTCCTATCAACCTTCCAAGTTATCTTGGGCTAGAAATTTGTTTCACTCCATCTTTTTGTGGGTTCTGCCATTCTAGAATTTTTTAGAGTCATTTTTTAAAAGGTGTTTGGAGGGGTTTGGGGAAGAGCTCAGGTGAGTCCCTGCCTTTACTCCTCCATCTTGGATCTGCCTCCACAATGGCTTTTTAAAAGCCTATCTATTCAGAGCTGTTTCAGGAAATCATAAATAAAAACATAGCAGGATAAAGAGTATTGTTCTAGCTTTTTGAAAAAGAAAAATAGAAAATTAAAAAAAATTAGCCCCCAAGCCCCAAGATAGCTTAAAAATATAAATAATCAAAATATTCCTTTGGACAGAGGATCCACATGTATTGGTATGATACCCCAAGTGGAGAGAGGGACCATGTGTGGCCGGGGAGGAAGGAGGAGGAAGAGGAAGTAAAGGAGGAGGAGGAGAGTGTATATTCTGCACTCTGAATTTCTCACTTCTCTATCTGGAGGTGGGTAGCCTGTTTTATCATTAGTCCTCTGGAATCATAGTTGATCATTACAATGACCAGTGTTCCTAAGTCTTTCAATGTTTTTTTCTCTTTACCAAATTGCTGCTACTTTATAAATTATTCTTCTGGTTCTGTTTAGTTCACTTTGAATCAGTTCATATAAGACTTCTCAGGTTTCTCTGAAACTGTCCCTTTCATCATTTCTCACAGCAAAATAATATGCTATTTATAAACCATAAGTTATTCAGCCATCTCCCAACTGATGGGCATGCCCTTATATTCCCATTCTTTGACATCTCAAAAACAATTATAAATATTTTTGCCATTTTTAGAGTTTGTTTTGCTTAAAGCTGTTCCATCCCTTAATCTGCCCTCCCTCTAATTCCCCATTCTCCCATTTCCCTGTTGAGTGAAATGTATTTCTGTATCCAACTCTGTGTGTTTTTGTATGTGTAGCTATTCTTCTCTTTAAATAGTTCGGATGAGAGTGAGACTGAAGTATCAGCTGCTTCTCTCCCCTATCTCCTCCTTGTTTGTATAGATGTCTACTTGGGCTCCCTGATTATCTGGAATAATGTTCCCTAAACTTCCTTCCCCCCACCTCCAGTTTATTCCTATTCCTTTCTCTTTCCATTGTTAAGATCATCGAGACATAACAGAATCACTCCCAATCCTTCTGTCTAATTAGACTCCTATGAACCCTGAAGCTAGGGGTTCAGTGGGCTCACAATTTCATCTCCTAGTAGCAGAATGTGAGCAGGACTTAGTGCTGCTTAAACTATTATTTTCTTTTCTTCTTTTTGAGTCTACTGTGACTTCAGATTTTTTGGAGGCTTGGATAAGGCATACAGATCAGGTGTTATTACTAGACAGGATTGGGAGGGAAAGATTTTCTACCAACATTTTCCCCCCAATTACTACGAAAACAAACAAAACTTCTTATGAAACTTAATGGCCCTATTCAAACTTTTATTTGAGCATGTCACACACACATACATATGTGTAGATACAAAGGAATGCAGTAATTACACAAATCTCTCTGGACACCAAGTGGTCTAAAACCAGAGAAAGTTATGTGAGAAAATTCTCTTGATACCCAATGTGGAACAGTAGCTCACATTATTTCCTATTCATCGACATAGAAACTGCTTTTGACCAGAAAGAATTTTGCCAGTGAAATTCCTTAGTGGAGACAAGAGGGAAAGGAAAAAAAAACACACACACACAAAGGTGTCAGCTTCAACCCACAGTAAATAGTGTGGTGGTGGGGGGGATATTTTTAGGAAACCATCATGCAACCCACAGGAAAAAAAAACATATAATCAAAAAGCAAAGGGTAAGACATTACCTGCTTGCTAAATCACCCATGTTCAAGGTCAGGGAAGTTTATGAGGGGGGGAGGGGGATTAAACTCCCCCTCCTTTGGAACTCACAGATCAATCTCTTGCTCCGTATCACGTGCATGGATAAACTGGATACGAGTTATAGCTCCAGAGTCCAGGGTGGGGTCATTTTTAAACTGACATGGGGTCACATGTTTTGCAGAAGGGCATTTGTACGACATCCCAGGGGAGTATGTCAGCGATCCGGGAAGCCAGAGGAGGTGGAGAGCATTTACTGCAAAAACAGTCTTGGGACATAGGGGTGAAGAAAACGATGAACACTTGCACTTAAAATAGCGAAGATAGTGATAAAGATCACAATAATAATCTCCCCCAATTGCTCCCGGCCACGTTGCTATCTCCCCACTGGAGCTGACACCCTCAGCGGAGTTGGGGTGTAAAGTGCATCTTGCAGCTGAGCTGTCTGCCGGGCCTGCAGCTCTGACCCTTGGTGCGCTCACATCTCCGCCGATGTGTTTGACCCCACCCTTCGGCAGCCCAGAACCTCACTTTTCCGTGCAGTAGTCTCCACTGACCCCCGCCCTCGCCCTCCGCCTCCTTCCTTCTCCTCCTCCTTCTCTTCCTCCTCCTCCTCTCTCCCCTCCTTCCTCCAAGCAGTCACAAGAGAAGCTTCAGCTCCAGCCGGCAGAGCGCGCAGCGTAGGGCGCACGGAGCTTGCTGTCAAGCTACCCACGGCCAGACTTCCCAAGCCTCAGCAGCAGTAGAGCCTGGCAGCACGAGCTGCCAACGCAGCCATCATCGCACCAGCCCCAGCCTGGCCCGGGCGGGAGCGCCCAGGGCGGGCGGGCAGCGAATAACAGTGGCTGCTTAGACCCTGCTCACGCCTAGTCTCAGGACACCCATCCCCGCCTCCGCTCGGGCACAGCTGGAAGCCTTGCTGGAGGGCAGCTTGGGGGGGGGGAGGTGAAGGAGAAGCCGGCAAGTAAGGTGACAAAGCTACTCAACTGGAAAGTTCCCCGGAGTCTGGTAAGGTTCCAGTGTTGTGGGCTGACTGAAGAGGCTAATGGAGCCAAGGAGCGGGGGGCCACTGGGTCGGGCGGGTGTGTAATGTACGCCTATAATGGTCACCGGCTGAGCGAGCCTCCTGCCTATTCTGAGTGCGTGTGGGCGCTCCGGGTGTAGGCTTTGTGTGGGAGTGTGTGGCGATGTCCAGTGTCTAAGGGAAAGGATTTCTTGTGCCCAAGAAAAGCAACATGGGGGGGGCGGGGGACGGGGGGCCGGGTGGGAGAAAAGCTTTCTTTACCCAGTTTCTTTAAAGCAGTTGTCCAGGCTTTTGCTCTGAGTAGGGAACACTGAGATCCTTCCTGCCTGCCCGCTTGCCCGCCTGCCGGCTCAGGGACGTTCACTCCAGCCTCTTGACTAAGCAGCACCGGGGAGGCGGACGAAGGGAGTTGTGCAACTCTTTGTAACTTGTGCAGGTTGACTTTGGGTAGTGGGGTAGGTGCATCTTTGGTCGACATTTCTTGTGGTGATAAGAGGGTTGCAGAATTCCAGTCTAATCTTTGGACAATAAATTAGTCGCGTTGGGAATAGGAGAAAATCCAATGATTTGGGTACAGGCACAGGATGGGAAGAAAAGTTGATACAGAGGAGTAGGCAGTTTCTATATACAGTTGTAGGGCCAAGAGCTGTGAATAGATTGAATAAGGTATACAATCTAAAAAAAATGGCCAGGGCCCCTGTTTTCACTCAGTTTTTGATAAAATATTCCCCAAAGTCTCTCTTATTAGTAGTAATAATTATACCTTTTAATTTAAAAGGCTTAGCTTACATAGATTGTTATGACTTTGCAAAGCAGTTTGCAGTGAGTTACCCAGCACTTATTAAGTGTTTACTATATACCATGAACTATGCTAAGTACTTAGAATACAAATACAACTCTGTGAAATAGAAAAAGTCCAGGTATTATTCTCACTTTGCAGAAAAAGACATCCTCTCCAAGATGATAAGAATTCAGGCCTGTGGGAGGGCTCTGACTTGAACCCTTGGCTCTAAACCCAACACATTTCCCGTTATGATGGATTATTTCAGGGAACTTCTTTCTTTCCCTTTATGGTATTAACTAATAATACATTTGCAAAGAAACTCACCTGACTAAGGATAAAAAGAGTAGAGGGTTCTGATGATCCTTTTAGGTAGTAGGGTTACATCTGGAGGGGATCTTGGAGGCCATCTAGTCTATTTCCACCTCTTTGAGGATGAGCAAACTGAGGCCCAGAGATATGCTCAGTTAGCTAGTATCAGAGTCATGATTTGCACCCAGGTTTCTTGACTCCAGAGCCAATGGTTATTCTACTGTACCAGTCACTCAACCATTTGAGCTACTATTGGTTGCAGATTCAATGGGCATTACTAAATCACTCTTTAGTTCACTAGAGCAATTTCCCTCTTTTGCAGCATTGGTTAAGTAAGCATAAAATCATTGCATGTTAGGAAGATTGATGAGAATCTATGTTTATTATATGAAATAAAAAAAAAACATCAAACTTACTGAAGTCTCTATGGATAAGGCTGCATAATAGGGAATGATATAGCTATAGAAGAGCAAAATTGGCTTTATTTTCAAAAGGCTTTTAGGTTAGTACTTACTTTTTTCCATTAAAGATTTTGCTGGTCACTAATTCATTCTTAGGTGTTAGTTTTCTCTAATGAAAAAAGCACGAGGTAAAATATATAATATGTGCTCCTTTTAGATCAAGACATAGCTAAGAAAAATATAAACCAGAAACAAATTAAGGGTGTCAATAGAATTTCAGAAAAATAGATTTTACACATATCTAGTTAATCTGATATTACTGAATGGAGCACTGAAAGGACTATATGTATTCCTCAGCTGTACATGGCAAAAATTGCAAAAAATCGATCTTGCTCTAAGGCATGAAAACCTTACAAACAAGTATATAGTCAGCAGAAACATTAAAAACATCCTTTACTGATGATAACACTAAAATTATAATCAATAAATGACTTTTGATGAAATGATTAAAACTTAAAGGGAAACTAATTTAACCCTAAAGAACTGGTAGATCAAATTAGAAGTCATAGAAACAATAAATATCATTAAAGAAAATGACAACAATGACATGACATACTAAAACTTTTGGTATGCAGCCACAGCAGTCTTTATGGGAAAATTCATATCTCTAAATGCTTAAATCAATAAAAGAGAGAAAGAATAAATCAGTGAAATAATCATGCTAATAATAAAAAGACTAGAAAAGCAACAAATCCAAGAAACCAATTATGCATAAAAATAGATATTCTGCAATTCAAAAACGAAATAAACAAGAATGAAAAGCAAAGCTCCATTGAATTACTAAAGAAAGCAAAGAGATTTTTTTTCCCCTTTTGGGAGGGGAAAAACCCTCCAAATCTAAATAAATAGACAAACCGAGAGCTGATTTGATTTTGAAAAGAGTATGGAAATCTCTAAAATTAAAAAAAAAAGAAAAATAAGAATTAACAGCAGAGAAAAGACAATAAAGATGCCAGCTCTTGGTTTTAGATATGTTGACTATATTAAGGAAAGTTCCATTTCTTACTATGCTTTCTGATGATTTAAAAAAAACCCTCATAAATGAATTGTGTTATGACAAAACTTTCCATCTACCTATTACTATAATTGTGATTTTGTTATTAATATAGTCTATCATATTTATGGTTTTGTTAATATTGAAGAAACCGTGCATTCCTGGCAAAAGTCCAACCTATTCATAGCATACAATTTTTTTAATGTGTTGCTCTACTATTTTTGCTAATATTTAAAAAAAGTTTTGCATCTATTAGAGACATTTGTCTATAGTTTTCTTTTTTTTTTTTTAGTTCAGCATTCTCTAAGTATGGTTGGGAACCCTGAGGATCTCTGAGACTTTTTTAGGGGACTGCAAGGTCAAAACTATTTTTGTAATCATACTAAAATATTAAAAATTCTAATATAGTAAATAGAAATTACATAATTTACATAAAAATCTCTTTGGAGGGGTCCTCAGTAATTTTTAAAAGTATAAAAGGGTCATGAGACCAAAAAATTTGACTACTGCTGATCTAACTAGTCCCTCTCTGGTTTTGGTATTATGGTTATATTTGACTCATACTAAGAGACTGGTAAGATCCCTTCTTTCACTATTTTTGCAAACAGTTCAAAACTGGAGTTAACTGTCCTTTGATGGTTTGATAGAATTAATTGTAAATCCATCTTTCCCTAGAGTTCCTCCCCCATTTATTTTTTGCTGCTTACTTCACTTTCAAATTGGAACCGTTTGCTAAGAACTCTCTCTCCCCCTCATATTTTCATATCACTCAGACATCTTTCCCAACTAATTCTCCTTCACCTCTGTCTTGCCTTTGCCAGGGCAGACTTCTGGACATCCCTCCTTGATCTCATCTCCTCCATTCTTTTCCAGATAATCCTGCTACCGGCTCCTCTCATTTTCAAATATTCAATCTCTTTCTACTCACTAGCTCCTCCTTTATTACCTTCAAACACATCCTTTAAAAAAGCCTTCACTGGAACCAAATATCTCCATTAAATATCGTTCTACATTTTGTTGCCTTCTTGGCAGATGATCCCCAGGTCTACATAAGCCATCCTTAATCTCTGGGCTAAATCACAATAACACATTGCCCTCTAGACATCTTGAATTGAATATCCTTTAGGGATCCTAAACTCATGAGGTCAAAATGATTCATTATCATAATCTCTAAATCCTCCCTTCTTCCTAACCTTCTTATTGCTGTAGAGAGAAGTACCATCTTCATAGTCGCCCAGGTTTAAAACCTTCATGTCCTTCTTGATTCTTCTCTCATACTCATCTCATTTAGCAAATCTATTGTCAAATCAAGTTTTTTCTGCTTTCAATATGTCTTGTATATGTCCCCATTTCTCAACCCATATAGCTACCTTACTAGCATAGACTCTTATTGCCCCTCTCCTAGACTGTTGCAATAGCCTTCTCAATGATCTCCAAGCACCAATATTCTCTTCATTCTAATATATATTCTACTCACTTGCCAAAGTGATTTTTTTTTTACTAAAGTACAGGTCTGACCATGTTGCCCCATTATTCAATAAATTCTATTGGCTCCCTATTATGTCCAGGGTAAAATATAAAACCCTCTGTTTGATATTTAAAGCCTATCACAGTTTAGCCCTTTGCTACTATAAACTGTGTGTATGCCAACATATGATGGATATGAATACATGGGTTGTCTAAAGGTATCTTGTGAGATGTATTGAAAGATATCTCTGGAATCTCTACCATCCCTCTTCAAGGGAGATGGCAGTTTCTGACCTAAGGGGATTAGGAGAAGGGATATGGGGTCAAAAACAATTTTTTCAAGTCTCTGAGAAGAATATCAGAGTAGGATTACATTTGTTTCCCCTGCTAAATATTGCTGGTCAAAGAGCATGAAAACAAAAGCTGCTTCCTGGCCTCTGATGCTAAGATTATACTTACTAGCAAACAAATTTTTGTTGTTCTTCTGTTGTTTCAGTCTCTTCATGACCCACTGGAAAATACTGTTTATGGGATTTTCTTGGCAAAGATATTGGAGTGATTTACTGCTTCTTTCTCCAGTGGATTAAGGAAAACAGAGGTTAAGTGACTTGTCCAGGGTCACACAACTAGCTAGTAAGTGTCTAAGGTCAGATTTGAACTCAACTCTCCCTGAGTCTAGGCCCAGCACTCTATTCAGTAAGCCATCTGGCTGCCCCAATAAACCAAATTTGCTTACACAAAAGTTGTTTACTGATTGCTGACCCTAAGATCATACTCACCAGGAAACAAAATACTAGTTATGCAAAAGACCATCAAAAATATTGAACAGTGAACAAACCCTTTTATCTAAGGGAAACAATAAACAGAAATTGTAGTTCTATCAATTAGAAGGTACCAGAAAATACACAATCCAATAGCTCTTTAGATTGGAGCAAGATGCTTCAACTTAACCAAGAGGCAGGTCCTGTTCTTACCCATGGGGAAATTCCCCAAAGTCTTGGAGAGGGGCAAGCTGAGATCAAGGATATTTTGAGCTGGCTTGTATTGCCTGTCTACAGATTTCAAAGCCTTTCTCTCTATATACATATCTAGCGTTGGTCCCCAAGAGAACCTTGCACCTTGTGTGTCCCCCTGAAGAAGGCATGTCTCTTCTTCAGAGCTCTCAGGCAGTACAGTTTTGGTAAATTTTTAACAAGCAGGTCTCCAAAAAAAAGTATACAAGGCATACTTTTAAATTTAATCTGCCTTATTAACATTTCCACCTTCATTTTCTTATGCTTAATCAACAAATTAAGCCCTGATTTGTAGCAATTACTGTTTTCTGAGTTGCAAATGATCACAGAAAACATTTAACAATCAGCTCTTGAGACCTGGTTTGAGCTGCTATAGCATATCCCTGCTGTCTGGCCTACTAGGTTCCCCTTATGAGTCAGGTTGTGCTTAGCAATCTCTCTATCAATCTGGAGTCAGACATAAGCAGCAGCCTGCTGAATGCCCAGGTTTGGCTGGAAACCTAGACTATACTAATTTTCTATTACAACATACTCCCCTGCATGCACTTTGT
This sequence comes from Phalanger gymnotis, assembly GCA_028646595.1. Classification (NCBI taxonomy): domain Eukaryota; kingdom Metazoa; phylum Chordata; class Mammalia; order Diprotodontia; family Phalangeridae; genus Phalanger; species Phalanger gymnotis. The sequence goes on from CM053623.1 coordinate 302,781,428, forward strand.
TCCTGCTGCACTGGCCTACTTCCTTATATATGACACTCTGCTGTTCCTCATGCATGGAGTGCTTTCCTTCCTCATTCCGACTTAACTTCCCTGTCTTCCTTTAGGACTCTGCTAAATCTCTTCTTCTTCGGGAGGCTTTTCTCACTCCTTTCCCCCACCCCCGCCTCAGTCCCTTCATTTGAAGTTACTTATCATTTATATTCTAATTTATTTTATATGTACATATTTATTTGAACATTGTGCTCCCCCTTAGAGTGTAACAAATAATAGTAGTAGTAATAATAGTAGAGACTATTAACATCTTTTCATCCCTAGAACTTAGCACAATGCCTGGGACATAGAAGACAATAAATGTTTATTGATTGACTAAACGATCATCCATTGATTTATGATTTCTTGAATTACTTTTTCTGAGATACAGTTATTTGAATTTCCTATTTCTTGTTCTCTTATTCTGTGTATTTTATTATATTCATTTCAATATAAATTCAATATAAATATTCATTTCATTTAAACGATCAATATTCTCTTAAATGATCAAAGGGATAACTTGTTACATGGTAATTTTTTTCTCTATAAGAGGAGCTCAAAGCTCTTTATAGACGTTTCTTTTTTCTGCTTCCCATCCTCGTCCTGATAAAGGATGAGGGAAGGCTAATTTAAGTGTAACAGGTGGGAAGACTGAGTCAGAGTGGCTCAACGATTTGTTCACAGTACTACATCAAGTCGACAATAGGGTTCACAGTTAAATAGAGGTTCTATTTCCTGAATCACTTTTCTTCACAATCTGTCCTGTCTTTCACTGAAAATGACAGTGCTGGAGAACTTTTGGTTTTGTGAAAGGAGCTAGAGGAGCCCAGCTGTCCCGCAAATATTATGGGAATGTTCTAAAATTGTACCAGAAGGAGCAGCTAAGAAAACCAAAGAAAACCAAAGAGAACCAGGTTGGCGAAAGAATATGGCTGGAAATCTGCAAAGGTTCTGAGTGGAAACAGGATAGGAAAGGCAGAAGGCTTGGCGACCCGAAGCTACCGGTGGGACTGTCTACAAAGCCCAGATGGGGTTCATTCTCTTTACATTATTGTAGGGGTGGGGGTGGGGGTGGGAAAAGGGAGCAAAAATTTATTGAGCACCTACTGCATACCTGGCATTCTGCTAAGTGCTTTACAAAAAAGATCTCATTTGGTCCTCACAATGACCCTGGGAGCTAGGTGCTATTATCATTATTCCCATTTTACAGATGAGGAAACTGAGGCAGGCCGAGTTTAAGTGACTTGCTCAAGCTCATAGCTAGTAAATGTCTGAAGTTGGTTTTGAACTCAGGTCTTGAACTCAGAACAGGCTCTATCCACTGTACCTCCTGGCTTCCTCAACAGTGCCTAGTTGTAGGAATTGTGGGTGCAGTCTTTCTGGTCCTGCTTACTTCGCTCTATACCACATAAGTCTTCCCACGCTTCTCTGAATTCCTCATATTCTTCATTTCCTATGGGGCAATAACATTCCATTGCTTTTCATATGTCACAATTTACTTATTCGTCTTCAAATTGGGGCTATGGATATTTTGGTGCATATGGAAACTTTATTTCTTCCTTTAACTTAGTTGGAGGATATACCTAGAAATGAGATTTTGGGGTCAAAAGGAATAGACATTATAATTTACTTTTTAAACCATAATTCCAAATTGTTTCCCAGAATTATTGGACCAATTTACAACTTCACCAATGTGGTATTAATGTGCCAGTTTCTCATGACCTCTCAGACATTGTCTAGACCCATCTTTTGTCATCTTTGCCAATTTGTTGGCAGTTATGTGCATCACTTTTGCAATTTTGTGTAATCTCTCACACAGTTGTTAGTAGTTTGCAGTTCTTTTGAACTGCTTACCCATCTTCTTTGAACATTTATCTATTGGGAAATGGCTCTTGGTCTCATTCCTTAAATGTCCATTTTAAATTCCTTACATGCTTTTACCTTGGCTATCAGAGCTGAATTATGGATTACAGATCACAAAACTGAGTGATAGAACTGGCCTCCATTGCTGTCTAATACAATTTATACTTGAAGGAATTTCCACTATAATATATTTGACAAGCAACCTCAGCTTGCAGAATAGGGAGGGAGAATGCTCTACCACTTGAGGCTGTCCACTTCCCTTTGGAGCAGCTATAATTATTAGGAATCTTTTCCCAATATCAAGCCTTGGTTGGCCTCTTTGCAACTTTCACCCATTACTGGTTTTCCTCTCTGGAGCAAAACAGAACAAATCTTTGCCAAATGAAAGCTCTGCAAATACTTTTTTTTTAATTTTTGGAGGGGGCAAGGCAGGGCAATTGGGGTTAAGTGATGGTCACACAGCTAGCAAGTAGGCCAAGTGTCTGAGGCTGGATTTGAACTCAGGTCTTCCTGACTCCAGTCTCTGTGCCATCTAGTTACCCCAGCTCTGTAAATACTTGAAAACAGCTGTTCTGTCCCTGTGAGTTTGCCTTTCTCCAGGCTAACTAATATCCCTAATTCTTTCATCTTATCCTCATAGGACATAAACCTAAGGCCTTTCACCATTTTGGTTTCCCTTTTCTGGGCATTCTCCAGCTTATCAATGTCCTATTTAACTTCCTAGAACTGAACATAATCCTCGTGACATGGCTTGAGTGGGGAAGAGTACAGAGGGGCTATCATTTCCTCTTTCCTGGAAGTTAGACTTCTCTTAAGCCTGAGATCTCATTAGCTTTTCTGGCTGCCAGATTACAGTGCTGAGTCATATTAAGTCCACAATTGACTAAACCCCTGAAGTCCTTTTCAAACTGCTCTTAAGCCGTGTTGACCTCATCCTGGTCCTGTGATGTTGCTTTTTTGAACCCAAGTCTAAGACTTTAGATTCATCCGTATTAAATTTGATCTTACTAGCTTCAGTTCAATGCTCTAACCTGTCAAGATCTTTTTGGGTCCTGGCTCCTCCATCCAGCACATAAACTATCCTGTCATCTTAAATTTCATGAGCATATAAGCTATGCCTTTCTCTAAGTCATGAATAAAAATGTTAAATAGCACAGGCCCAACTTCCCTGATTCCTGGGGTATTTCACTACAGACTTCCTGCCAAACTGACGTTGAACCATGTGTTCTCACATCAATACTCTTCGAGTACAACCAATCAACCAGTTCTGGAATCATCTTTGTATTATTCTAGTCCACAAAATTCTATATTTCCCCACAAAATAGTAGGAGATACTTTACCAAATGCTTTGCTAAAATCTAAGTAAACAATATCTTTAGCATTCCCTTGAGCGACTGATTTAGTGCCTCACTCAAAAAAGGAAATAAGGTTAGTTTGGCATGACTTCTGCTTGATGAAACCTTGCTGGCCCTTTGTAATCACTTTTATTTTTTAGCTGTTCAGTTAGCATCTCTTTAAAATTTCATTCTAGAATTTATTTAGGAGTTGAAGTCAAATTTACTGGCCTACGGTTTTCAGGCTCTGTTCTCTTGCACTTTCAGAAAATTTAGGATATTTGCCCTTCTCTAGTATTATGTTACCTCTCTTGTTTCCATGGTCTTTAAGAAATTAAGGATATCACATGCACTGATTTTCCCCACTCAAGTTTCCCTTCTTATTCTATCTGTATTGATTCAGCTAATGCAAAACCTTTTTCAACTTCATTTAATAAAAATTATTCCTTTGATTGTGAAAAATCTCCTCTGACCTTAGTTATAGTTTTGCAAGTCACCTGATTTTGTTCTTTTCTGATTTTTTTCTTGGGTGGAGTATGACTTTTTTATGATTAGGTCACGTGTCCATTTTGATCATATTGGGCCATGTAGTATCAAACGTTGATCTAATTTTTTCCTAAATTGTTTTCCAGTTTCTGAGCAGATCTTACCAAATGTGTAACTTTTTCTCAAGCAGTTTTTGTTTTTAGGATTATCTAAAACAGTTATTGTGTTTTGTTGTAGACACAAAAAATTAATTATTTCTGCTTATTCTTGCTGATTTAGTTTGTTCTATTAGTCTACCAAATTGTTATGATGATTACTACTTTACATTTATGAACTAACAACAACCATGACTTCTGAGCTCGGGAACTGGGGCATATCCTCTTTCTCCATTCCCCTCTCAGGTCTCAGCATATGCATGCAGGCTGGATTCAGTGCCTGAAAAAGGGTAAGGTGTTTTGCTTGCACTCTTTGACTCTTTTACCCCCCTTCCTGGAGCCCTAGGGAAAATTACTTCAAAATTAAGTTCAAATTGTGTCCAAAATGGGGAGTAGATAGGAACACATTGTACAATGTAGATAATATATAGGACAGCTATTTATTTCTTCTATAACATACATGTCCCACATACATTGACAGAAAAAAGCAGTAGTAATAAAACTACTATTATGCTCTCTTGGGAATGTGATACTTAAAAACATCGAAATGTGATATGAGTTGACTTTGTCCTTTCTAAGCAATTCTCACTGAGTTCATGTCATGACAGTCCAAGCCAGGGCTTAAGTCTACTGTCTTATTGTTGGTTGTCTTCTCTTGCGAGTAGTTGTAAGAGACAGACCTGTTGATTGGTTAGTTGGTTGTTGTCCTTTGTTCTCAAAAAGGACCAAGATGACATCATTATGCTACAGTCAAGTTTCAATGTGTACGGCTGTGGCCGATCAGACCAATACGAGCTTGGAATGCTCTACTATCGGTTGGGCACGAATAGTCCATGTGAACATTTGGGATGGATCTGCCGAGTTCTCTTGCAACAAGGGCTGTTCGTCTTTCAGGTCTACTGGATTTTGTGCTGTCTATAAGTGTGTGCACATTCCATGTGCTGATGGTGAGTGGAATCATCTTTGCAGATGTTTTTGTACATTTTTTTGTGTTTAGACTACAGAGTGGGATTCCCCACCTGTAGTGAAGCCAGAAGTAACCAAGGAACTCTGATCCTTAGAACTCATGAAGTAGCCTACAAGCTCCCATTTCTTAAGAGCATTTTCATATAGAGAGGAACCCAAAAAAGAGGATTTTATAAATAAACATGAATCTTTATTTCATACCACTTGATTTTTTTGGAAAGAATATAACAAACTCTACTACTACATATCACATGTTACTTTTAAAATTGTTCTGCTTTTCTGCATTAATGTGCATTTTGTGCATTTTAAACAACATTTAAACAACGGCCTTCTTTTTATTAGCATCACTGTTGCTAACCTCCTTCTCTCACTGAAAAATGAGAAAAAGAGAAAAAAAATCCTTGCAATAAATATAGTCAAGTGAAATTTATCCACACTGTGCTCATGTCCAAAAGTGTATGTCTCTGGATCTTCTATCATCCCTCTGTTAATAGAGCGGGTGCCTTAAGACAAAGATAGAAGAAAACTGTAGGAAGTGGTCTCAGAAAATCTCTTATTTGGCCCTCTGAGCACCCTCTCTCTCTTAAAGGAGGCTAAGCCAAAAAAAATTTCTCTAAGCCATCCAAGCCATGACTATGAAAAAATTCCTGCCACTAAAATTCATGGAGTTCCTTCTGTGAAGTTTGGATTCAGTCAAAGGGCTGCACTTGAGGACCTAGAGGGCCACATATGACCTCAAGGCTGCAGGATCCCCATGCCTGATAAAGAGATGCTCCCTGAAACTCTCTATAGTGCATCATCTGGACCAGATCAGCTGACTCCTTCTGCAACAATTATCTTGTTCCTCTAGGAAATCTTCCCTTCTCGTCTGCTGTTGGTCAATCAGTAGTCAGTTATTAAGTATTTACTGAGTGCCTACTATGGGGCAGCTAGGTGGTGCAGTGGTTACAGTACTGGGTCTGAAATCAGAAAGACTCATCTTCCTGAGTTCAATTCTGGCCTCAGACACGCACTAGCTGTGTGACCCTGGGTAAGTCACTTAACCTGATTGCCTCAGTTTTCTTATCTGTAAAATGAGCCAGAGAAGAAAATGGCAAATTACTCTAGTATCTTTGCCAAGAAAACCCCAAATGGGGTCGTGAAGAATCAGACATGACTGAAATGAGTGAACAACAATAACACTATGTGCCAGGCACTGTACTAAGGGCTAGGGACACAAAGAATAGCAATAACACAAAGCAGTTCTTGGCCTCTAGGAGTTTACAATCTAATTAGGAGAAGCAACTTTCTAACAACCATGTACAAACAAGCCATATACTGGATAAAGAAGAAATAATCAACAAAGGGAAAGCACTAAAATTAAGAGGGATTGAGAAAGGCTTCTTGGTAGAACATGGAAGGCAGTTAGGGAGTCCAGGAGGCAGAGATGAGGATAGAGAGCATTCCAAGAATGGGAGACAGTCTGAAAATGCCTAGAGCTGAGAGATCTTAGAGCAGCAAGGAGGCTACTGGATTGTTGAATTTGTGAGGGAGTTTAAGGTGTAAGAAGACCAGAAAAGTAGTCAGGGGACCTAGGTTATGCAGGGCTTTGAACACCAAAGCTTTGATGTTGGAGACAGTAGAGAGTTCTTGAGCTTATTGAGTAATTGGAGTAATATTCAGTAATTGAGTAAATTGGAGTTGATTGAGTATGGGGTTGGCATGGTCAGACTTGTGCTTTAGGAAAATCACTTTGGGAGTTGAATAGAGGATGGACTGGAGTGGGGAGAGCCTTGAGGCAAGCATACCCACTAGTAGCTGGTACAAAAGGCAAGGTGTGAGGTGATAAGGGTTGCACTAGGATGGGGACAATATCAGGAGAAAGAAGGAAGTGAACATAAGAGATGTTGCAAAAGTCAAATCAATAGGCCTTGGAAACAGATTGACTAGGGAGGAAGATAATGAGGAGTTGAGGATGGTGTTTAGACTGTGAGCATGGAGCACTGGAAGGATGGTGGTGCCCTTGGCAGTAATAGGGAAATTTGAAAGGTAGCAAGGATTGTAGGGGGAAGATAATGAGTTCAGTTTGGGGCATGTTGGATGTAAGGTATTTATAGAGCATCCCATTTGAGATATTCAAGAAGCAGTTGGAAATGTGAGACTGAAGGTCAGTAGGGATGTTAGACCTGAATCATGTAGACCGAGAATCCTCAACATACAGATGACATTTGTTCACATCTGCTTACTATTTTGCTCTTACCACTCTTCCACTTTCCCAACTGAACTATAGTCAATAAAGAGCTGTAGTCACTAAAAAAGAGCCATGCTGGTCTGATGCCTCCTTAGCACTGGAACAAGTCTTGGCCAAAGAGTAGGCAACATGCTTCACCATTGGCCCTCTGGAGACATGGTTAGTCATTGTTCTTAGGTCTATCAGAGTTTTTTTTCTTTACAATCTTGCTGTCCTTGTGTAAAATGTTTTCCTGGTTCTTCTCACTTCACTCTATATCAGTTCATATTACCTAGAGTTCGCTGGATAATAGGTTTATTCTATCATTTCTTGTGTCTGCTTGTAAAGGCAATCAGTAAATGAGAAGATCTTTCCTGCCTACTTGAATAGGCTTCAGCAGGGGCTCTCAGGGTCCTAGGGGGAGTGGCTAAGACTGGAGCCAATAGTAGGTGCCTGAGTTCTGGTCACTCAGATGGTGTTCTAGTAGACGAGATGATGTCTGACGACTATGTAAAAGGAGAGAACATAGTTTGGAGATTGAGATGTAGTGGAGGGAGGAGAAGGAGCAGCGGAGGTGGTGGTGGTGGCAGCAGGCACTACTAAAAGCAGGGCTGACCCTTGTGCAGACTGGAGAGTGCTGAGCAAGAGCTTGAGGCCAGTGGGTAATCTTCTTACTGGAGGGCCCTAGCATTGGGGCGAAGCACCAGTATGGCTTGGTTTGCTGCCATAATATTTTTCTGTAACCTCCTGGTCACTATTGTGAGGTGGGCATATTGGTTTCAGCAGGTTCTTGCCAGGATATCGAATTGAGGACACTGGTCCATGGATCTGCTATTTTGGAGCTTGAATAAATGCTTTAACTCCTCTGCCTTCTACTTAGAGAATTCCTCATATCCTGTGATTCTGGACCATTCAATCATATTCATGATTTTCTTTGAAATCATGAATTCTGCCTTAATGATATACTGCTCCATCATTACACTCATATGCTGTGATTGGTTTGGTTGCTCCCCAATTGTCTACAAGGCAATATAAGGCATTCCCTTAAATTCCAGTTCTTTTCTTTTATCTTCATTCCTTCAATTCTCCCTTCAGGAGCAGGGCACCTGTTTTGCTTGTGAATATTCCCTTTCTGGTATAACCCTTCCTCTTAACTCACTTCTCTTTCCTATCTTTGGATGTTTTCCTGTTGAGTTTGATATGTTTCTACACTGTGTGTGCATGTATGTGTGTGTATGTGTGTAACCCACCTTTGTCCAGTACTGACAAGAATGATGTTTTAATAATTTTTGCCCCTACTTCTTCTTCCATATTTGTATACTCTTCTCATGCACCCCAGTTGGGAGAAATATCAAGTTATGGCTCCTTTCCTCTCTTTTTTTACACTAGTATTTTCCTTTTTATCCTCCTTTTTTAGACCATCAGTTCAAAATCAATCCATTTGACCTATTGGTCAAATACATTTACCTTTCTAGTGTTCTTTGTATGCTTTCTATTGTAAAGTTCCTGGTTTTTTCATCAGAAAGTCTTGAAAGTCCTCTATTGTATTAGAGATTATTTTTTCCCTTTTAGAATTGCTCTTAACTCTGCCAGGTAAGTTATTCTTGCCTGTAAACCTACATCTTTTATCTTTTGGAATATTGTATTCCAAGATCTCCTCTCATTTATAGTAGAAGCTACCATATCTTGGTGTGATCTGGCTGTAGTACTTTGGTACCTGTGGTGCCTCTTTCTGGATACTCACAATAATTCTTCCTTTGATATGAAAGCACTGGATTTTGGCTATGACATTCCAGAGAGTTTTCTATTGGGGATTTCTTTTAGGAAGTGAGTGGTGGATTTTTTCTATCTTCAGTCTCTCCTCCAATTCTACTAGATGTGAGCAGTTTTTATGTATGATCTTTTGAAATACAGCATATAGGATTTTAAAAAATTATAGTTTTCTGAGATTTCTGTGAATCTTAACTGATCTCTTCTTGTCTTTTTTTACAGGTCAGATTTTTTATAGCATTTTCCTTTTTTTCTTCTATCTTTTGATCCTCATTGGGCAGCCATCTTTCTGTATTGTCCATCCTAATATTGCTGTTTGGGCACCAATGCTCAGGGAAAGAAACACAAAATATGAAAGGCATCTCAATGCCCCAAGGCTAAGGCTCAACTCTCCTAACCAGGACTATCCTCTAAATGACATGTGAGAATAGACTCATGCTATATGGGATGGCTCCTGCAGTCCATCCCCATGAATGCTTCATGGGATTCAAACTCTGCTTCTAACAATGTCCACTTTTTTCCTTCACATAGAAGAGTCTGCCAATGAACAGAATCCATTGTTTGTGATAAGTGTTATTAAGTTGCCCTGTATTGAATATTAAAAATAGACTCATTTGTCATTGTAGAGGTCATCATTAGTCCATAAGAATCAGTCGGGGGATTCTGGTTGCTTCGGTGTTTCAATTGTGGAGGGTTACTGGGCACAGTATATTTTCTCTGGGTATCGTTGACCTCTCAAGCTCAATAACCCTTTTCTGATTTTGGACAATGAGACATAATCAAGGATTAAATGGCTTATGTTCCTATCATGTTTAGTGGATACCTACTAGTCAGGAGTTTAAATGTTTGCTCTGATAAAGTTTGAGTTTCATATCATGAATAGCCTTTAGAATAGAAGCATGAGTGTGAGAACAGGTTTAACCTGAGGAAACGATCATTTGGAGTGACTCAAAGATCATGATACAGATTGGTGTTTACTCACTTATTTAAAGGTGGATGCTCCCTGTGTTTTAGGAGAGGGAACAAAGGAAAAGATGCCAGAGAAAGGCCATTCTTCCACTATTTATTTACAATACTAGCATTGCAGAATGACTTTTTTTTTTAACAGTATATATAGTGAGAAAATATTGAACCTGATAGGTGCATGTGGTTTGAGAAAATTGCTAATAAAGAAATATCAAGTCTGTCTTCATAGCCATCCTGAATACTTTCTAAATCAAGAATAGATTTCTTTGTTCCAACAGCAAAGAGAAGTATGAGAGATGTGGCATTCCCATGCTTTGGTTCTTCAGCTTCTAGTTTTTGTTTATTTCTCTGCCATGCTGACATCCAAATCTCAGTTTGGTTCTGTCGTTTCTTAGAGAGGCTGTTAGAAGACCTGTGAGAACAGGGGACCATTTATGTGAAAAGCAGAGCTGTGAATGGGTGCCAGTGAAGTTAAAATGGATGAAAGGTTTAATAAATGCCAATTCTGCTTCACAATATGCCTTAGAGCCAGAAACATGGAAACTGATTACTTCTACTGATTACTTATCAAGCCACTGATAATTTCTCTGCCTTTGCTTTGGGGCCAGGGGGAGTGGGAGATGGGGAGGATATAGGACAGAGAGATGAGAGGGTTGCTGGAGGGTGTAAATTGGCCGAATAGTACACACTTATGTGTTCTCATGCAGGTCACCGGCCAAAATGGGAAATGGCTCTGTGAAACCCAAACAGTCCAAGATTCCAGATGGCCACGCTGGGAAATTTTCCGGCACAATTGATGCTCTTCGGAGCAAAGTGATAGAACTGGAAAGGGAGCTGAAGAGGAAGGATGAAGAGCTGCAGCAGAGGGACTATCATCTTCGAGAGCTGCAGGAGAAGTTCTCAAAGCAGACAATTGCTCTTGCTGAGATCACCGAGGAGCTCCAAAACAAATGCATCCAGCTGAATAAGCTACAAGATGTAGTTAACATTCAGGGAGGAAACTCACTTCTATTTTCTCCATGCAAAGTCTCTCTTCAGATCAACCGAAGGACCTCAGGCTTAGTCTCTCTCCACAGCAGGAGAGGTGCCAAGGAAGGGGTATCTGCCGAACCAACCACCAGGACCTTTGCAGAATTTTCATTTGAGAAAGCAAGAGTCAGAAAGGACTCGAGGTAAGCATTTTGTCACAATCTAACTATACATCCTCACATATTAACCCTCTTGGTTCTTGATGTTGTGTTGGTTGTGGTTTCTCTTCTAGTCTAATCAATTATTTCATAGAACCAACTCACTAGGATTTATCCATTTTAATCGACCAACATTTTATTAAACTCTGATTCTGTGCCCGGTATTATGAGGCATTGGGAGATACAAAGAAAAAAGAGAAAAAGAAACAGAAGCAGTTCCTGCCCTTAAGGAGCTCACATTCTATAGAATGAGAGATTTCTGTGAATATAGAATTGTGTTATCCCAATTTACCATCAGGACTTTGTGCTCCTTTGTATCATATAGACGAGTTGCAATATAGATTATTGTGTTTACTGAAAATCCCTTCTAATTCACTCAAGAAGACCAACCTAAGCCATAGGGATAACATGTTTATCAGGTTTTAGGAACTGTGAGCTTCCTTCTTCATCTCTTTAAATTCTTTCTATCTTGGGGTCCCCCTCCCCAAATTACAGTGCATCTTGAATGTGTAACACAAACATTGTAATAAAATGCCTTCTTGAAAAGTCTTGAAAACAGAAGAAAGGCACTAAAGCTTAGGATCATAGATTTAGAATTCAAAAGAGTTGTAAAAGTCATATACAGGGTGTCCCTAAAGTCTGGACACATAGGAAATTTGAAAGCAATGTGTAGTTATTGCCTCGAGTTCACGTGAATCTTGCAAAGCACATCAAACTTTGCATCACAAATGATGGAAATCATATTGAAGATGTTATTTGTTAATATTCCAATTAAATAAAATATGGTTGAAAATTTCATTCATTTCATTTCTTGAAAATATGCATTTTTGCCTATGTTTCCAGACTTTAGCAATACCCTGTAGGTCAACCTCCTTATGTTATAAATGAGAAAAGTGAGGCCCAGAGAGATTAAGATACTTTTCTAAGGCCACACAGCAGAGGCAGAATTCAAATCGAGGGCTTTCTGACTCTAAAACCAACACCTTTCTTTTACATATCACTACGTTGCAATCACTTGCATTAATTAAATGTCAAAATCAACCTGAAGATAAATATTTTAATGAAAATATAAATATTGGCAGCATCATTTAAACATTTTTATGCATATGTATCTTATGGCCAACAACTGAATTACTAGAAGAAAGACAAACAATTAGAAAGTTAAGATTCTACTTGTGAGTTTTTGGAACAGATATCCAGTTTGGTCATTGAAGGTAGACTTATTCCGTGCTTGAGTTACAGGTGTTTGAAAGGGAGATTGGGGGATCATTTGGGCATATATAGTAGCATAGGTTGTCTGGTGTGTGCAGGGGAAGAGTGTTTCAGTATTAAAAGTACATTGAGTCCTTTTAAAGAGCAGGATTGTTGTCCAGTGAATGGGAAGTGTTGAAAAGCCACTGGGTTTGTTTGACTTACCCTGTGAACACATAAGATCTTCACAGATCCAAAGGCCTACACTTTTCGTAAGCAATTAATTTTCTGTTTTACATAGATGTCGATTAGCAAACTTTAGTCCTGGTAGAATGATATTCCTGGCTCATTACACTTTTTAAAAGTGCCTGGCATATAGTAAGTGTTTAATAAATGCTTGCTGCCTATTGACGCGTTGAGTATCTCTTGGTATACAGGCCTATTAATCAGAGACATCTGGTGCAAAGCTACTGGGGCTGCCTTTCAATAGGAAAGCCTACATTATCATTTGAAAGCATTGTTTGTTTTTCATGAAAAGAAAAGACAAAACAAAAGCCTTGCCTCTTAACTTCTGGTATCTACTCCTTTTTTTAGGAAGGACCATTATTTTCATTTATCACTCCCACCCTGGGGAGCCGAATAGGTAAAAGTAGAAAATGCCAGTGAGTAATATGTTGAAATGAGATGGGAAAAGAGAGTAAAGAACCCTGTGTTTGTGATGCCTGCGGTAACAATGCTGCATTATCGGGTGATTTAGCAGTGACATATCAAAATATAGACAAAACTTTTCCTTTGTTAACAGGAATATTTATATGGAAGAGGAAAATTATAATAGCTTACTTTTTAGAGTGGGTTAAGGAGAAAGGTGTTTTTTATCCATTGTTTCATTTGATCGTTCTAATGACTCAGTGAGATATATATCACAGATGTTCTTATAAACACTTTACAGATAAAACAGGGTGTTAGAGATGAGCAGTAGGAAGAGGCCAGGTGGTGAAGAGCTTTGAATGTTGAAGTGTTCAAGATGGCACAGAAAGTCTCTTTACTGAATAGTAAACACCTGGGATTATTTTAGCTCTTCAAACATCAGCTGGTCACAGAGTCTACTCTTGCCAGTGATATAAATTCCAATTCCTCCACATCTTAGTAGAAGGTCTTCATGAGTAACAACCATCTAGTGAGGAGCCTTTTCAGACTTAGTTAATTAGGCTGATCCATAGATAGTAGACAAACAGAAGTTGCTAGGCCTGTGCTCAAAATATTTCTAACTCACTAATCTTGTATTTACTTATGTATCTTCTCTCTCTCTCTCTTTCTCTCTCTCTCATGTCTCTCACATTATAATGAGATCTCTTTGAAGATAGGGACCCTTTTTGCTTTTTCTTTGTATCCTCACCTGCTTACTTTGCCCAAAGCTTAGCACACAGCAAGCACTTAATAAATGTTTGCTGATTAACTCTTTCATGAGGGCAAAGCAATCAGGTTAGGCTGCACAGCAAAGATGAACATCATAGACTCCATCCATATCTAGAGTGGGAAACAAGTATTTAAACAAGCTTTGCACTTGGCCTTCGATGCTGATACACTTTGCTCAGACCAGCTCAAACTTTGTGAGAATTCCCAAGTAATACATATGATTAGGAGTACTCTTCCAGTGATAACTACCATCAGAGTATGTGGTGATATGGGAAGGCTGACTTTTTGACGGAGGGGACTAATATAGGAAACTGTTTTCTCTCATGTGGCAAGATGACGGTGCAAAATACTGGAATTCATTGATTTGAAGGTGGGTGGGTAGTAGTTGGGTTAGCATGGGTAAAACAGCGAAATCTTCATCTTGCCGTAGTATCATTGAGTGAGGACCCATTTAGATCAGCTCTGCCAAAAGTGTTCTGTAGGGGTTCTAGCTAAAATGGATGGGACCCAAACACTTTTGGATTACTGGGACTTGTCACATCTGTTTTAAATAAAGAGAATTAATTGCTGCTCTGTCAGAATAGAATTGCCCCATAGTCCGCTTTCCTGGGAAAGTGCTGCCCCAGACCTGTAACTAGCAATTGTTGAACATGGGGACATTGCCACAGATGTTCCTGAGCAGAGACAGATTCAGTTATATCAAAGATGGTGAGTGATGAAACCTCAGGGAAAGGCTCTGGACCTCAAGGCCCATCAGTCACACAGTACCCTATGGTGAGGAGGATGCAGAGGATACCAAGAAATTGCTCATAAGGAGGCCACCCAAGAGGGAGTGATTATGTTTGAGCCAGAGGAAGTAAAGCTTGTCCTGGTATGACTGCAGGGGATAATTATTCTTTTGCTTAAACCATCTTTTTTTATTATTGTGAATTTAATCTCCAACAAATACAAGAATAAGAGGCTTGCAGGAGAAACTATAAACTTCTGTTATATACATTGTTTTAAAAGAAGCATATGTATATGTATATATACAGTAGATATGTATGTATAATTTTATAAGGTAGTAACAAAACTACTCCGTGTCTACAGCTGCCCTTTTTATTTATGTGCATTTTTAGAAAGCATTTGATCGATGCTCTTTTATTTGTATCACTACCGACTAATCTACTAGCCTTCCCTTCCCTTCCCTAGTAATAAATATGTGTAATTCAGCAAAACAAAACAACACATTGGTCACATTTAAGAATGCATACATATCTCATTCTGCATCTCTAGTCCATTATCTCTTTGTCCAGAGGTGGGAGATAGATTTCATCATTGGTCTTTTGAAGTAATTATTATTCATTGCTTTGACCAGAGTTATGAGGTTTTTTGAACTTGATTTTTTTCCTATACCCCCAAAGTAATGTAATTGTATGTACCTTTGAACCACCAATATTACTATTTAGGCATATATTCCAAGGATCAGGGATGTAGGGAAGAATCTTTATGAATTAAAATATTTATAGCAGCACTTTTTGTAGTATCAAATAACCGGAAACAAAATTGATGCCCGTCAGTTGGAGAAAGGCTGAACAAATTATGGCATATGGATGCAATGGAATATTACAACCTGCCATCATAAAAATGACGAATGTGATAGATTCAGAGAAATACAATGAGACTCCTCCAAATTGATGCAGAGTAAAACGAGCAGGAAGAGAGAAACAACTTCACTGAGGATTCTAATGGTCATCTTTCGGGTCTGTAAACATCACGTCAGTTTCATTTTCTCTCCTGTTATTATTCCTGCCTTTCTTTCTGAAGAAAGCTTTCATGATTTATAGGAATTAGGCTTTTGAGTGGCCTCCGATCTCTAATATTTCTTATTTCTGAGCAGTATTTTCTAACATACTTTTCACTCTTCTCCACAATACCAGCCTTTGCACTGGAGTCACTGAGTATTAAAGTATATGTTGAAATTAATGTAGATCATATTATCAATTTAGAGATATTTTTAGAGAGAATTTTTCTTTAGAGAATTTTTCTAGCTTTTCATGTAGAACTTGGAAGAATCTTCTGATGCCCTCATTTTAGAGACGAGGAAACCAGTCCAGAGATGTGAGGTAACTGACCAGGGTCACAAAGACAGTGACTCTGGCAGTTTGTCAATAAATATTTTTAAGCATCTACTGTGCAGCAGACAGGGCTAAGTGCCGGACATAAGTAATTTCATAATCTGTATTTATTTCCATGCTGGTCTTCTTGCAAATGCTAATCAAAGCTACAATGTAAGATGACCAAGTGGTCCATGGAGTATTGTTTCTTTTTTGTCTTTGGATGCACAATGAAACAAACTTTGCTAATTCCTTTATTTGCTTCTTGAGGAAGAATCTGAGAGCCTCCTTTGTCTTCAGATGAAATTTCCTTTTGTGTTCTGGTTTCATTTCTGGTGAGGAAGTCAAGAGTGATATGACTATGAGCTCCTAAAGGGCAAGGAGTGCCTTTTGCCTTTCTTTGTATCCCTCAGTGCTTAGCACAGTGCCTGGCACATGGTAGGTACTTAACAGATATTTGTTGGCTAATTTGAGCTTCTTTTGTATTATGCTCGATGGTGACTCACTGGTGATGAAGAAGCACAAGCTTCTTCAAACTTGCCAATCATAATCTCAACCTGCAGTGGTTTAATTCTCATCTTATTGAACTGAATAATATTTCAGTTTTAGAATTTAAATCATAATCTCATTGTCACATAATCTCATGTTTCTCATTTTCCACATGAAAGGGCTGAATATGAATTAACCTTTTTCAGGTGTTTAAACTCTTCTCTATAGACAATTATAATAGATGATGTTTTCTGGCTCAGGAAAGAATGACCATGTTCTCTTTTCTTTAAATACTTGGTGTTCTGAAATTACTTGCTGTAAATGGTGCTCTCAGTCCCCTTCCTTTTCCATCCTGGTAGACACCTGGGGCAAGGCCTGGTTAATGGAGATATAGTCATTGAGGAAGGGTTTTTGCCACCTCTTCCTCCTTCCTCAGTGCAGCACAGCTGGCCTGCTCCACTTCCTTCTAATCCTAACTGCCCTTGTCCACAGCATGGGTTCTAACTGGACACATCCACATGCTCTATCTGCTCAATCTGGCCCTTGGACCACAGACAACATTAGCCTAATTATTCTTGCTAACTAGATACTAAGTTCGCTTGTTTCTGCTAAAGAAGTCCAGGTTCTCTTATCACTCTTTAAAGTAGTGCATGGCAGCTTATTAACCTTCCCTGTTATAGCTTTGTATCACCCTAGAGGAGGATTTATTTCCTAAGAGAACAAGAGAGACAAAAGCTGTGGACACATGTGAAGGAATATGTGATGAAAAGCCTTATTCGAACAGCTTGATTGACAACAAATCCACTTGTCTTCGTTTCCCTTAAAATAGGAGAAGCTACAACCAAATATTAATACAAAAAGATGTAAGAGAATAAGGATCCCAAACTATTACTCTCCTCTTCTCGTTTTCAAGATCGTGGGGATACTGGAGGAAGCCTGCATTTATGCTAGTCTGGATTTACAGGGCTTACAGTCTAGTGACAATTAAATGTGGGAACAAATAGAAATTGACTTTCCATACTAAACAGTCTAGTGACAATTAAATGTGGGAACAAATAGAAATTGACTTTCCACTGAGTATACCTGCCAGACTATTGCCCTGGAAACATTTCAGCATTTTATAATAATGTTCTTGTGGACCTTTCTGGATCAATTTGGAAGTATTAACCATGATGAGTTTTGCAAATTGGAGAAATGAACATTTCATCAGCCCCAGGCAACTTCCTTGTAGTTCATTTTAGGTCCAGATGGACAACAAATCAGTTTAGATACAGGTGTGGGGAACCTACAGACTCGAGGCCACATGTGGCCCTCTAGGTCCTCAAGTACAGCCCTTTGACGAATTCTAAGTTTTACAGAACAAATCCTTTTATTAAGGGGATTTGTTCTGTGAAGTTTGAATTCAGTCAAAGGGCCACACTTGAGGACCCAGAGGGCCACATGTGGCCTCGAGGCTGTAGGTTCCCCACCCCTGCATCTAGAACATGTGGCACCTATAGAGTGTTAAGGATACCTTCTGAAATCAAGCCCTGGGACTGCTTCCTTGAAACTACGAATTTTTACTGAAAAGTTTCTGAGGCTATTTGTGATTGATGGGTCTACTGACATGTATTTAATAAAAGTGTGCTGGATTCCACTGAGAATTGGAAGAGCTTAAAAAGCCATTTATACCTTCTGAAAAGAGTTGGAAAGGAACAGGAGGATGTAAATCTATAGATTTTATGACGACTCATACCCACTCAACATAACAGTTACACCCTCCCCCTAATGTATATGGAGTTGTTAGCCACTGAGCCAGTTCTACATGCAGGGTGGTTCTTTCATATGTCCACTGGTGGTCTTCAAATCATAAGTCATTTCATCTGACAAACTTTGATTAGCTATCACGTTCAAGGCACAAGATTCTAGAAATACAGAGACAAAAACAAAACGATCTCTAGCACTATGGAGTTTATATTCTGTTTCAGTGTGAGATTGGTGAATACATCATGTACACAAGTAAATACAACAATTTGAGTGTAAGGAAATCTTTATCCTGCTAGGAAGCTTTACCCTGCTATGCATGTTGGGACACTTGTCCATCCATTTTTGCCTCCATATTGGTTCAAAAATTGCCTCTAGTATGGTTCAAGACTAACTATGCAGATGCACTGTCTAAGAAAAGCAAGGCAGATGTGCTGTCCTGGAGTTTGTTTTATGAGACGAGTAAACCCTTTATTAAATTTGTTTTTGCTTCCATTTTGTCCTAATAGAATGTTTCTTCTTCTTGCCTTCTACTTCCCTCTTTAAAAGAAAAAGAAGGCAGTCAGTCACCTAGCATTTATTAAGTACTTACTATGTGCCAGGCCATTTGCTAAGTGTTGGGGATACAAAGAAATTCAAAAACAACCCCTGTTCTCCAGGAGCTCACAGTCTGTTGGGGAGACATTGTGAAAAAATGATGTATGAATAAGTTCTATACAGAGTAAATGGAGGGTAGTCTCTGAGTGAAGGCATCAAGTTTAAGGGTGATTGGGACAGGCTTCTTGAAGAAAACTGGGCTTCAGCTGAGACTTGAAGAGAGCCAGGGAAGCTAGATGATAGAGGTGAGGAGGGTGAGAGTTCTAAGCATTGAGAGATGGAGTGTTTCATGAGAACGGCAAAGAGGCTAGTGTCATTGGCTGGCAGAGTACATAGGAGAGGAGAATATAAGAAGACTTGAAAAGGAACAAAGGGGCCAGGTTATAAAGGGCTTTAAAAGACTGAGTACTTTATATTTTATTTTTGAGGTAATGGAGAGCCACTAGAGTTTATTGAATCAGGGGGCCAGACCTGAGCTTTAAGATCACTTTGACAGCTGAATGGAGGATGGATTGGTGTAGCGAGGCAGAGAGATCAACCAGTAGGTTATGGCCCTAATCTAGGTGTGAGGGCCTGGTTGAAGGTAGTTGCAGTGTCAGAGGAGAGAAGCAAGTATATACTACAGGGTGTCTCTAAAGTCTGGACACATATTATAGACAGTTTCACCTAAGACTATGTTGTTCAGCGACTTCTTTTACTGGGGTATGCTAAAGGAGAAGGTGTACTCAATGAAAATCACAGATGCAACACACTTGATTGAATGCATAAAGAGTGAATGTGCTAAAATTGATGGCAATGTGGAATTATTGCATCGAGTTCATGTGAATCTTGCAAAGCGCCTCGATCTTTGCTTCAGAAATGGTGGAAATCGTACTGAAGATGTTATTTGTTAATATTCCAATCAAATAAAATGTTGAAAATTTCATTCATTTCGTTTTTTGAAAATATGCATTTTTACCTATGTGTCCAGACTTTAGGAACACCCTGTAGAGAGGTTATGAAGGTAGAAATCATAGGACTTGGCACTGATTGGATTTGTGGGGTGAGAGAAAGTGGGGCATCAAGGATGATCATAGGTTGGGAAGATGGTAGTACACTTGACAGTAATTGGAAAGTTAGGAAGAGGGCAGGGTTTGGAGAGAAAGAAAATGAATTCAGTTTTAGAAATGTTGAATTTAAGATATCTATGGAGCATTTGATTTGAGACATCTAATAGAGAGTTGGAAATGAAAGAGGAGGTCAGCAGAGAGGTTAGGACTGGACACATAGTTTAGGGAATCATCTGTATAAAGATGAAACTTGAATCCATGGGAGCTGATGGCATTGCCAAGTGAAATAGTAGGAGGACTCACAACAGAGCCTTTGAGGACACTCATGGTTAGTGGGAGTCACATGAATGAAAATCTAACAGATGGAAAAAGCTTGGTAAGACAGGTGGGAGACAAGTAACAGAGAGTAGTGTCCTGAAAAACTAGAGAGAAGAGATTATCATGGAGGATATGATGATCAACAGTGCAAAGACTGCAGAGAGGTCAAGAAGGTTGAAGATGGAAAAGGCTATTTGATTTGGCAATTAAGAGAGCATCAGTAACTTGGAGAGAGCTGTTTTGGTTTAATGAAGAGGTTGGAAGCTAGACCACAAAGAGTTAAAAAGAGTGAGAGGAAAGAAAGTAGAAGCACCTGTTGTAGATGGCCTTCTTAAGGAGCTGGAACAAGGCTGCTAGCACAGGTCCTTTGATCTGCTTTTCTAAGGTAAGTAGCTTTAAGGGGTTAACAATCTCACTTTAATTAAACATACATATACCATTCACTTAGTTCAGGGGGAAAAGCCAGCACCCCGAACTTCAGAGAGAATACAAACAGAAATTACAAGCATACATTATAAAAATAGAGCAAATAAACATGAATCAGCAGACAGGCTTCTAGCTGTCTGTCCAAGCAATACACAAACAGTTACCAGAGAGAGAAGCACTAACATCTGAGTTTTCGAAGCTAGGGGAGGGGCTGCTTCAGAGTCTCCTCACCAACACTCTTTCAATGAGTGTGCCCCCAAAGGCAAATACCAACCTCTGAGTTAACATACTTGTCTCAGGGCCCTAGGGCACTTAAGTACCTTAGTGTTGAGAAACACTCCAACAAAAACAGCAGAAGGTACTATTTTGCTTGCCATTACATTTGAAAGGCAAGACTTCATCAAAGTTACTAGATTACCTCAGTGCTGAGAAGTACTCCAAAACAAAAAACAAAAGGGTCCCACTTTACTTGCCCCATTCAAACAAAGGCAAGATTCATTAAAGGCACTTGATAGCCTTAGAATTTCAAAAGAGAAAACAGTAAGAAAGTCCCATCCTTATTACTACAACAGGAGCTTAGCCAATAAAAGGTAGGTACAATATACCACTAGAACTAGTAGGGATGGGCAGATAAAGGTGTTTTGAGGATGAGGGAGTCATGGGCATATTTTTAGGCAACAAGGAAGTAGCCATGGACAGGGAGTGATTGAGTAGCAGTGAGGGAGTAGGGATGACAGAGGGGGCAGTCTGCAGAGAAGACTGAAGGGAATAGCATTACTTTTGTATGTAAATGGGTTTACTTTGGCAAGAATTCAAGAGAAGTGACTTGCTCAAGCTCACAGAGATGATAAATAGAAGAGCCACAATTTGAACCCAAGTCTTCTGACTCCAAATTTAGCATACCTTGTTACTTTTTTTACTTTGTAAATCTTTCCATGATGGCATAAGAAGTGGAATACCTAAGTTTTATTTTACTTTTGAAAATGTGCAAAAATCTCCTTCATAAGAGATTTCAAACATACATACTTTCTGTGTTGTTACTATGGTCCTTGCAAGAATGTTTTTAACAGGCTCCATGGGGAATTGTACCCTAGCTAACTCAAGGGGTTTGGCTCACCCTCAACTTTTAACTCAGTAAATCCATAGGTACTTTGGTTTCTGAGATGAAAGGAGGTAAGTAGCTCTAGACAACTAAAATTATTGATACATTTTGTTATCATATCACTTTAATTTCCAAATATATCTCTTCTCACTCCATTACTCAGAGATTCATTTGTAACAAAGAGTAAAAAAACGAAAGTGTTTCAGCAACACTGCCCAACATGTCAACCAAATCTGACTACACTGTAGGCAAAAATCTTAATCCAGGAAACAGTTTGTGGTGCCCTCCTACCTCCTTTAAAAAGATTTATTCATGAATCTTGCCTCTTCTTTACGAGCTCATTACATTCAGTACGGGTGCCAAAGTGATCTCCCCAGCACAGTTTAAGTGTTTAATAAACATTTTTCCATTCATTCTCTCATCCAATTAGTCAGTAATTCATAAAGCTCCTGTCTAACCATATTTCTCCTCTGCTAGGATCAAATGCAAACTTTCCCGTATAGCATTTAAAGTTCTTGACAGCCTGGTTCCAAGATGTCCTCTTTACACGTGCTTATGATTAAGCTCAATTGGCCTTTTTGCGGTTCTCCTCTCCCATCTCTATTCCTATAAGCAGGCATTTCCCCCAGGCCTGGAATCCACTAAGTCCTGCCTTAGCCTTTTGTTTCCTTAGAAACTCAGTTCAAGGGCCTACATGAAGGAAGCATTTCTCGATTTCTTTGACTTCTAGTGTCTACTCCCTCCCTCTAAATCATATAAATATAAATATAAAACCTTATATTAAAAAAGTTATATTTCAAAAAATATAAAACCTCATATATATATTTTATATCTCCATAAAGGCATGTCTGCTACTTCTTACTATAGAATATAGCTCCTTGAGGGTAAGGATTATTTCATTTTTATCTCTATGTGCTCAGCACCCAGTGCAGTTCCTGGCAATTAACATGTGCTCGTTGGGTAATCGATTGATTGTTGCCCTACAAAGCCCCTCCACTTAGGCACCCTTTTCTTCCTTATTCTTCAAGCCAAATTTTCATTAGCTTAGTCCTAAGTTTTAGGAAAGCAATTCAATTAAACTATAGGAAACCCTTGATTTCTGTGAATCTGTGATTCAGTTATTAATACAGCAAGTAAATCTTCTTTCCCCAAGGACCATGATAATACTTTGTTAAGTCACCTCCTGATGCTTTTTATATCAAAAAACAAGTATTATATGTCACTATATTATGCATATTTTTACACTGTCCTAAAAATGTGTACAGTCCCTGTAATGTCATGTAGGCGATATCATGGTATTCACAAACAATGCCAGTTGAGTGCAAGCTCTGGCAGGTTCAGTCAATATGGAAAGACTTGAGACAGACAACGTACCAATGTTATTTGTCCGAAGACCAATTTGGTTAAGGGAGGAAATGTTGATTTTTCCTTCCTTCCTTCCTTCCTTCCTTCCTTCCTTCCTTCCTTCCTTCCTTCCTTCCTTCCTTCCCTCCTTCCTTCCTTCCTTCCTTCCTTGCTTCCTTCCTTCCTTCCTTCTTTCCTTCCTTCCTTCTTTCCTTCCCTCCTTCTTTCCTTCCCTCCTTCCTTCCTTCCTTCCTTCTTTCCTTCCTTCCTTCTTTCCTTCCTTCCTTCCTTCCTTCCTTCTTTCCTTCTTTCCTTCCTTCCTTCCTTCTTTCCTTCCTTCCTTCCTTCTTTCCTTCCTTCCTTCTTTCCTTCCTTCCTTCCTTCTTTCCTTCCTTCCTTCCTTCTTTCCTTCCTTCCTTCCTTCCTTCCTTCCTTCCTTCCTTCCTTCCTTCCTTCCTTCCTTCCTTCCTTCCTTCCTTCCTTCCTTCTTTCCTTCCTTCCTTCCCTCCTTCCTTCCTTCCTTCTTTTCAAAAATATTTTTTTCTTTCTCTCCCACTTCCTTGCATTGTAACTCATTAAACTGAAAATGTAGTAGGTTTTTCTGCTTGTTGCTTAGACATCGAATTACCTCCATCGCTTTTCTCCTCCCCCCTTCTTATTCAGCTACCTACTTCTGTAGCTTCTGAATGTTAAAAACAGTAACAACAAAATACTCTGCAGATGGGCTTTTCTCACTGCTCCCATCATCTGGTGAGCCATCATCTGTTACTTTTCCTTCCTAATGAGTCTTAGAGTTATTTCTTTAGCAACCATTCTTTCGTTTTGTTTTTTGTTAGTGAAAATTATATTGCATAGTTATCTTTTGACCAGAAGCCTTTGTCTCCATTATGTCTCATCTGAAAGAACTTGCCCATCTTCTTTTCAGAAATCTTTATTGTTGCTGTTGTTCAGTCATTTCAGTCATGTCCAATTCTTCTTGAATCTTGGCTGTCATCCAACATGTGACCTATCCCTCCTAACTTTGTGTCACCCCAAAATTTGAAAAGGATAATCACTCTTCCTTTATCAAAGTTATTGATAAACTGTTAAGCAGTACTTCTGTGTCTCATTACCAGCAAGATGCAATTTCTCCAGGCCCCTTTACCCCTCTGGCTCTTGGGAAATAAAAAAAGGAATTAAGTACTAAATGTAGAATAATTACCCATGGTTGCTCAGAACTGAGAAGAGAGAACCTTGACAAAGTAAAATCTTTATGACTTAACCTTGTAGAGCTCTAATTCTTAGATTTATTACTCAGCATCCCTCCCCAATCTGCTTCTGTGCTCCATGGAAGGAACAAAAGATTTTCAGGTTGATGGCGCACATTGAGAGACGCTCCCCCCCCCGCCATATACACTACTGACACACTCCGCCACCAATTCTCAATGACTGATTGGTAGAGAAACTATTGATTGCTCTGTTTATAACATGGACTGCTTCGTCTGTCCTTTGGAAGACTAATGACACCTCATTCTTGAAGGCTTACCATAGTGGTACCAGACAGTGCAGACACTCAATTGGCTTTGTCCTACTGCAGATCAGAATTCCTGAGCTCAAGCAATCCACTAACCTCAGCTTCTCACAGTGGTAGGTCTTACAGGCATATACAACCACTACTACCAAACAATTTTGATTGTTACTGCTTTAGTTTAAGCTATATTTTTGAGATCTGGTAGCATTATGTCCCCTTAA
Organism: Phalanger gymnotis; assembly: GCA_028646595.1. Lineage (NCBI taxonomy): Eukaryota > Metazoa > Chordata > Mammalia > Diprotodontia > Phalangeridae > Phalanger > Phalanger gymnotis. The sequence continues at coordinate 302,805,896 of CM053623.1, forward strand.
TTCCTACTGGTTTTCATCATTTCCCTTAAGAATCTTAAACTTTTCTTTTTCCCAGATGATTAATTATAATAAAATATAATAATTTAATTATTTTATTTAGCTATATGAAATAACTTCTTAAGAATTTTGTCAATGTATCATGAAATTTGTGAATTAATTTAGGTAGTATCACCATTTTTATTAAAATGGCATAGCCCAACTGTGAATAAATTGGTGCCTTTCCAATTATTTACATTTTCTTTTATTTCATTAAAAAGTATTCTATACACAGTTATGTAAGTCCTCAATGTGTTTTGGTAGGGTTAACCCTCATGTGTTTTATGATTTTGTAGTTATTTGAATGGAATTTCTTCCCCCCTTCCCATTGGGTTTTGTTAGTAATATTCACAATGGCTAATGATATTTTGGGGTTCATTTTTATCACCTTCTACTTTACTGAAATTACTGTCTTAATTTTTTTTTTCATTGAATCCCTGAGATTTGCTATCATAGGGAGCATGACATGATGGAAAGAGTTCTGGATTTATAGACAGAAGATGTGGAACTTAATCTCATTTCTGCCATTACTACCTGTGTGATCCTGGACAAATTATTTCTATTCTACCTCTCTGTGACTCAATTTTCTCATCTGTAAAATGAGGGGGTTAGTCTAGATGACATCCAAGGTTTCTTTGAACTCTAAATCAATGATCTTGTGATATCATCTACAAATAGATTACATCATGCCTTTTCTTTTGGTCTATTCTTATTCCTTCAATTTCTTTTTCTTATTTACTTCCTAATGTTAAGATTTCAGAATTATATATGATGATTCTGATTGGCTAGCTAAGAAAGTGCTATTTGAGAATGGTATTTGTATTTCTAGAAATATATGGGAGACAGATTCCTGGTCAGACATAAAGTTTAATTAACAAAGGCTGATAAGAATTATTTACCAATTGTCTTATAAATCTAATCCAAAAGCTTTTAAAATGAAAGGAATTGGGAAGGGAGATAAGTACCTATATGCCTAATTTTTAGGTTCTTTTTGAAAGGGTCATTTGCACCCATGTAAATCAGTAGAGGTGGGTAATTAACTGTTTTCATAATTCTTAAAAGCTTTTCTATTATGTCTTGAATACGACTCCTAGATCCCTCAATTACTGCATTTTTTAAATTTAAATATTTTCAATCAAGAATAGTTTGTTTTCTCTCTTCCCTTTCACAATGGAAAACAGAAAATATAGAATATAAATATAAAATATAGAAAAACACTTGTAGAAAAAACATAGTTTTAAGGCAAAACAATTCCCCACATTGGACACATCTAAAACTTTTTATCTCATTGTACATCTTGAGTCCATCTCTCTGCTACAAAAGGTGGTTAGCATGCCTAATGATGTGTCCCCTGCAAATTCGGTTGATCATCACATTGGTGAGAATTCTAAAGTTTTTCAAAGTTGTTAAGTTTATGATGTAGTTATTATTGCATAATTTGTTCTGATGCTGCTTACTTTACTCTGAATCAGTTTGTCAAAGCTTCCCAAGTTTTTTTGGAACCCTCCCTGCCATTATTTCATATGATGCACTTGTATTCCATTATAGTGACATGCTATAATTTGCTCAGAGGAAGCTAGATGGGTCAGTGGATAGAACACTGGGCCTGCAGCCAGGAAGACCTGAGCTCAAATCTTACCTTGGACACTTAGCTATGTGACCCTGGTCAAGTCATTTAACCTCTATTTGCCTTAATTCACTGGAGGAGGAAATAGCAAACCACTCTAGCATCTTTGCCAAGAAGAACCCATGGACAACATGGTCACATAGGATCACATGGGCAATATAGTCCATAGGGTCACAAAGCATGACTGAACAACAAATAATTTGCTCAGCCATTCCGGGGTTAATGGGCACACACTTAATTTCCAGTTTATTGACACTACAGAAAGAATGCTTGTAAGCACTTTTGTACATGTGGATCCTTTTCAATATCCTTGGTGTAATTGTATAAAAGGATATGCACAGTTTAGTAAATTTTGGGCATAGTTCCAGACTGCTTCACAGAATGACTAGATCCATTCACAACTCTACCAAGAGTCATTTAATGTGCCTCTTTTTCACATCTCCACTAACATTTGTCATTTTCCTTTTCTGTCAGCTTGAATAATCTGATATATGGGAACTGGAATCTCAAAGCAGCTTTAATTTGTGTTCTTTTATTAGTGATCTGGGACATTTTAAAAAATATGACTATTGATAGCTTGAAGTTTTTCCTCTGAAATCTGCCTGTTCATAGCCTTTGATCATTTATCAACTGAGAAAAAGCTCTTGTTCTTATAAATTTAAATCAGTTCCTTATACATGTTAGAAATGTGGCTTTTATTAAAAAAAAAACTTGGTTCCAAAGATTTTTTCCTCCATTTCCCCATTTCCTTTATGATAATAGTTACATTCCCCATGCCCACCAATTTTTGTTTTTGTCTTTGTTTTTAATAAAGACTCCTTACCTCAAGTAGCTAGAATCTTTGATTTTTCAAACACTATGCAACTAGATTTGTTTTCTTCTGTCTTTTTTGTCCGAGATAGGGCTATTTAAATTCTCTATTTCTTGTTCTACTAATCTAAGTATTTTATATTTCCTAAATATTCATTCCTTTCATTTAAATTATTGTATTTATTGGCATGTAGCTGGGCAAAATAGTTTTTAATATTTTTCTGTATTTCTTCACTTCTTTTTAAAAATTCTTTTTTGGGGGGGTTACATTTTGAGGTTTGAGTTGTTCCTTTCCCTTTCTTATGACCCTGAATTAGAAAAGGCCAACATGACATATATGTATGTATGTATATATATATGTATATATATACACACACACACACACACACGTGTGTGTGTATGTGTGTGTGTTTGTGTGTGTGTGTGTAACCGTACAATGCATATTTCCACATATCAGTTCTTTCTCGGGAGGTGGATAGCATTTTCCTTCCAAAGTCCTTCATAGTTAATTTGAATGTTCATAATACTCAAAATAGCTTAGTCATTCACAGTTACTCTTTGAACAGTATTACTGCTACTATATGCAATGGCTCTCTTGGTTTTGCTTGTTTCACTCTGCATTATTTCATGGAAGTCTTTCCGTATAGTAGTATTCCATCACAATAACATACCACAACTTATTCAGCCATTCCCCAATTGATGGGCATGCTTTTAATTTATAATTCCTTGCCACCAGATAGAAAGCTGCTATAAATATTTTAGAACATATGGGTTCTTTTTATTTTTCCCTGATGACCTTGGGAAATAGACCTAATAGTGGCATTGATGGATCAAAGGGTATACACAATTTTATAACTTTTTGGGTATAATTCAAAATTGCTTTCCAAAATGGTTGGAACAGTTCACAATTCCACCAACAGTGTATTAGCGTCCTAATTTTTCCACATCCCCTCCAGCATTTGTCATTTCCTCCTTCTTTCCTTTTAGTCAAACTGATAGGTGTGAGATGGTACCTCAGAGTTGTTGTAATTTGCATTTCTGTAATCAATAATGATTCAGAAAATTTGTTCATATGACTATATATAGCTTTGATTTTTTTCCTAAAACTACCTATTTATAACCTTTGATCACTTATCAATTGGGGAATAACTCATATTATTATAAATTTGATTCAGTTCTCCATATATTTGAGATATGAGGCCTTTTTCTGAGAAACTGGCTATCAATTTATCCCTGCCCTCCTGCGATTTTCTGCTTTTTAAATTTTCTTGGTTCTACTGCTTTTATTTGTTAAAAAACCTTTTAATTCAATGTAATCAAAATTGTCCATTTTATATCCCAAAATGTTCTCTATCTCTTGTTTATTCATAAATTCATTTCTTATTCATAAATCTGATAGGTAGTATGTTCCATGCTCCTCTAATTTGCTTAAGATATCTCTCTTTGTCTAGGTCATGTGTCCATTTTGATTTTATCTTGGTAAATGGTATAAGATATTATCTATACATAGTTTCTACCAGCCTTCTTTCTAGTTTTCCTAGCAATTTTTACCAAATAGTGCATTATTATCCCAAAAGCTTAGATCTTGGCATGTATCAAACATGAGATTACTATAACCACTTACTACCATGTATTATATATCTACTGTATTTCACTGATCCACCGTTTTATTTCTTAGCCTGCACCATTTTGTTTGGATAATTACTGCCTTATTTAACTACCTAAGTGCCCCCTGATGACATTTGGCTTTTGAGGGGACTCTTTTATCATCTCTCCCTGTTAGGATGTAACTTCCCCTTCTTTCTGTATTCAACTCTCAATTGCTCATTTATATCTACCTTTTTATATTTCTCTTGTCTCCTGCATTTGTATTTCAAAGTTTCTATACAACTTGACCTTTTCATCAGTAATTCTTGGAAGTCCTCTATTTCATTAAAGGCCTATTCATCCCCTGTAGGATTATGCTCAGATTTTCTGGGTAAGTTATTTTTTGGTTTTAAGTCTACATCTTTTGCCTTTTGGAATTTCATATTCCAGACTTTCCTCTTCTTTATAGTGGTAGCTACCAAGCTCTGTGTCATCTGACTGTGGCTCATTAATATTTGTATTCTTTGTTTCTGTCTTCTTGTAGCATTTTGCCTTTAACTTGGGATCCTCTAGATTTTGGCTGTGATATTCCTGGTTATTTTCAATTATGTATTTTTCTTTCAGGAGGTGACTGGTAGATTCTATTTCACTTTGACCTCTGAGTCTAAGAAATTTGTGTGGTTTTCTTTTATGAATTTTGAAATGATATGTATGCTTTTGGTCATGGGTTTCAGGTAGCCCAAATTATCTCCCTCTTTTCTGTTTTCTAAATCATTTGGCTTCTTTATATGAGATACCCTATATTTTCTTCTATTTTTCCAGTTTTGACTTTGTTTCTAATATTTCTTGTTTTCTTTTCACATCATTAATTTCTTTTTGGTCCATTCTAATTTTCAAAGAATTTGTTATTTGGATGAGGTTTTGTACTTTTTGTACTATATTGTTAATCCTCCTTCTAAAACTTTCCTCACATACTCTCATTTATTTTTTAAATGAAAATGATATTTTTGTTTTTCTATCACTTTTATTTCTGAATATTTCTCTCCCCCTCCCCTGCCCAGGGAACCTTGTAACAAAAACTTAAAAAGAAGAAAGAGAACAAAAAAGCCGTTTAACAAAATTAATGCATTAACCAAGTCTGACCATATATATACATTATATATGTGTATATATATATATATACACATATATATGTGTATATATGTATATATATATATGTATATAATGTTCTTTGCAAAGAAGGGAGGTCATGACCATCAAATTTTCAAATAAAAAACATTTTTTTCTTTCAGATGACACAGCTGCAAGGGATTATTAAAAAATAGAAAATAAAATCAAGAATTAATAGCCTAATTGTTAGGAAAAAACCAGTAATATGCAGTGTGTTATGGGATATATAAAATTCTGTAACTAGATCCAAAAATTCAACCATGCAAGTCTAAGGTAAGGAAAACCTGGCTTGGCAATAGCTCAAGTGAAACGGGCTAAGGAGTTTCAGGTGATAACAAATTTAATATATAGAGTGTGATTCAGCCACTAAAAAACCAAACAAAGAACCAAATTATAATGTTAGGCCCCATTACTAAAAGTATAGGGTTCAGATCACAGGTTATAATGGTTCTTCTGCACTCTGTTCTGATCAGACTCCATCTGAAGTATGATTAAAAGTTCAGATTTGGATTTTATCTTTTAGTAGGGACATTGAAAAACTAGAGAATTCAGAGGAAGGTGTTTAAAGGTCTAAACATTATGTCTTGTGAAGAATGGTGACTGTAACTAGGGATGCTTTATTTAGAGAAAAAAGACTAAGGGGTGACATGTTAGCTCTTTTGAAATAGATGACAGCTTTGGGAAAAGCAGCATAAGGTAACAGATAGAATTAGAATACTGGACTTAGACTTAGGAAGAGCTGGATTCAAATCCTGCCTCAGAAATTTACTAGCTGTGTGACCCTGGGCAGCTCCCAGTTTTAGTTTCCTTATCCATAAAATGGATATAACAATACCCATAGTACCCACCTTACAATGTTGTGAGCATCAAATGAGATAATGTTATAAATCACTTTGGAATTCTCAAAGAGCTATATAAATGTCAATTATTGTGAATCTCAAATAGATTTTTTCCGTCTATGTAGGCCAGAATAAGAACCAACAGGTGGGACATATTTTTGGATCTATTTAAGAAAGACCTTAAAAAATAAATAAGGGAGGTAGAGTGGTTGGATAAGAAGATAACAAGCATTTATTAAGCACCTACTGTGTGCCAGGTGCTGTGCTAAGTAAATGCTTCACAAATATTATCTCATTTGATCCTCACAATAACTCTGGAATTAGGTGCTGTTATCATCCCCACTTTATAGATAAGGAAGCTGAGGCATACAGAGGTTACATCACTTGTCTAGAGTCACACAGCTATCTAATGTCAGAGGCCATATTTGAACTCGTCTTCTCGGCTTCAGGCCCAGCACTTTAATATCTGCACCCCTAGTTACCTGGGTAGAAAATAGAGAGGGACATTTAAGGAGGGGAGAAAAGAAAGGAAAGAGAAGGGAAAGGAAGAAGGAAAAGAGAAAAGGAAGGAACAAAAGAAAGAATGGGAAAAATGACATTTTATCAACTAGAGTTGTCCTAAAAGGAAATGGGCTGTCACACGAACTAGTGAACTTCCCATCTCTTGTCATATTTTTGGAAGGTTAATTAGTGATTGGTCAGGGATGCCATTCCTGCCATTGATCGAGACTCACAGACTATGTGATATATAATGTTCTATGGTTCTATTAACTTCCTTCTGACTTTTGATGACCAATGTTCTATTATTCCCATCTGTTGCCCTCACTAATGGGTGAGCTGAGTTCAATATAGCAAGAGTTAGATATTTTTTTTCTCTGTGTAGAATACATAAATATCTACTTCAAGTCCCATGGCCCCTGTTTCAGCAACAGATACCCAATGATTTATTTTACCCTGGGCTAGTTATTCTATTGATTTCTTCCTTTCCTGCTGGATTTCTGCTGCAGTCATGTGAAATGCTTATTAAATAAAAAAGAAATGAATCTCTGACATCACTATGCATGTTTGGCAGATATTTCTTAGGTTTAATGGTGTGAAGTCATTTAGTCCATCTCATCCCAGGCCTTGTTGCTAACCAACGGCTAGTGGGTTAGCCAGCCCAATTGTACACTTCCCTCTTCATTCGGAATTGACCAAATTCAACATCAGGTGGTAGAAGGCATGAGACTTTTGAATTGCTCTTTCTTATTCCTTCTTCTCCATAGTTTGCCTATGCATCTTTCCTAGGCCCATGGGCCTAAGAACTGTGTAGGGTGAACATGAGGAAATCATCAGTAATTATGTGAACAAAAGAGTTTGAACCATTAAAAACTTTGCTGAAAGATCTTTCAGGGTTGTCTCAACTTTTTCTTTGCTCACTTTTGACTCATTTTTAAAAAATTCAAATTAAATTTTTTTCAATGAACGAAAAGTTACCTTCTCTCTCTTCCATCTTTTTTTAAAAACTCCCTAGCCTCTTATTTAATTTATAAAAGCCTCTTAAACCCTTTTTAAAAACCTCTTGCTTTGTGTTTTCAAAATTCTAGTAAAACTTTTGCCCAAGATATCATTTTGTTGTTGTTGTTGAGGATTCGTTTATAGATGTTTTGGGGTCATTCTCTTTTTTCAAGTTTGTGACTTGAGCATCTTTGTCTCAATGTCCTTAAATAGTTCTTTATCGTGGAAGTGTTATTAAAAAATTCTTCCAGCCTACTTAACTTCAGATTTCATATTAGAAGTCATATTGCACATTTCTGGAGGGGATGACTGGGTCGAACATATATCCCCGTGGGTCCTATTTCCTTGGTGGATTGACTGTTGTGTTATACTAGGATCTCATGGACAACTCAGCTTTGGGACCTGCAAACTTGCCTCCATCCTTAAGTGATCTTACTAGGGCAAAGTTTGATCACTGTCCCCTTGCTCTTAACTTTGCAAGTTCCTGACTTGTGTATGGTCAGGAACACACTTGTGAACTTGCCCATGATTGGAGTGTCAGTAGACTTCTACTGGACTCAGCCACTATTGTACAGCTGGAAAGCTTTGCTGGTTTGGGCTTCCAGCCCTGGTTATCCCATGGTAGGCTTCTGACCAGGCTTGGGGCTGGAACTCACACCCTGCTCTACTCCTGGGATCAGAGTCACTCAGCTGTTGCTTGCTTTGTATCTTGTTCTTTGCTTAGTGTTCAAGCTAGGGCCCATCTTTCTGAAATGTCATCACTAGGCATATGTTCCCTCTTTGAAGCTAAACCAACCCTGGGATTGGGTAAAGAGCAACAGAGCTTGCTAGTTGGCACCTGTTACTGCAACCTGCATGAGGCCAGACTCCTCTCTGTGGGCCTGGGACTTCTTTATGCTCTAGTTTACAGCATTGGACATCTTTTATTCCCTGCATTGGGATTCTCTGTGAGGTCATTCTGTCTAGATCCTGTCACCAGGTTCTGCAACCTTTCTGTCTCCCTTTGCCAACTGGTGCTAGAAAAATAACTCAATTTGCTTTTCTTTTATTGCTACTTATTGCTATTATTGCTATTTTAAAAATTCTCCATCAGGTGTCTTGTCTAATGCACTTTCTAGAACTCTATGCAGGAATTGTGGGGGAGAGCTTGTCTGTACTTCCTTCTACTGTTTTATCATCTTGGCTCTACCCCTCTCACTTCTTTTCTAGTTCTTTCCTCATGAGGAAACCTCATTTCCTCATGAGTTCTTATTTCATTATTTTATAACTCTTAAAAAAACTCCATTACTTCATTTCCTCTAGCAATTCTTGTTGACCTCTTAAGTGGAGTTTTGTTGTCTTCTATTTTTGTGTCTTGGATATTGCTGGCATCATAATAACTATGGATGGTGGGAGTTTTTGTTGTCATTTTGTTTACTCATTCTTCTAGCCTTATTAACCAAATTGAGACTTTGGGCTATGGCCAGGCACTCTGAACATCAAGAGGGACTGTTGGAGCCTTGTTTGGTTCCCATATGTGTTCTCCTGTTTCCTAGTGCTGACCTGAAATGGATCAGTCTGGGTTCCTTTAAACTTGTGCAAGGGTAAAGCCTGATTCCAGCTCTCCTGGTCTGAACCTTTCCAGCTGTTGATCTATGTATTTGTCTGGGTGACAGTACTGTAGCCTTGACCCAGCCCTGTCAGACAGGGTGTGTAATGAGGGCTTGTTGATGGCCTGGATGCCGCCATGTTGTAGAAGTGATTCTTCCTCAGTTCTCTTCTATTGCCTCTGATTTCCCTTCCAAAGCTTGGATTCTGTAATGATTACTAGTGGCAAAATTTCTCCTTTGTGAAAGGGGTTGGTCCTTAAGATCCTTTCCAGCTCTAAAATAATATGTAAATGGAAAGGAAGTCAAATAAACATAATTTTAAAGCCCCTTCAAAAGAGATGAGACGAGGGAAGGTCTTAACTTACCCATCCATGACTATACTTGGAGTGAAAATGTGGGTAGAAGGAAAGCCTTGAATACTTTGGCAAGTCTTCCTACCATCCCAGTGGCACAGTGAATAGAATGCTGGGCCTCTAGTCAGGGAGATCTGAGTTCAAATCTGGTCTCAGACAATAACTGTGTGACCCTGGAAAAATCACTTAAATTCTCTGTCTCAGTTTCCTTAACTTTACATTAGAGTAATAATAACACCTGCCTTCCAGGGTTTTTGTGAGGATCAAATGAAATAATATTTGTAAAGCGCTTAGAACAATGTCTGGCACATAGTAGGGCTTAATAAATGTTTCCTCCCTCCCCCCTTCCTCCCTTCCTTCCTCCCTTCCTTCCATCCTTCCATCCTTCCTTCCTCCATCCTTCCTTCCTTCTTTCCTTTCTTCCATCCTTCCTTCTTCCTTCCCTCCATCCTTCCTTCCTTCTTTCCTTTCTTCCATCCTTCCTTCTTCCTTCCATCCTTCCTTCCCTCCATCCTTCCTTCCTTCCATTCTTCCTTCTTTCCTTCCTTCCATTCTTCCTTCCTTCTTTCCTTCCTTCCTTCCATCCTTCCTTCCCTCCATCCAGCCTTCCATCCTTTCTTCTTCTTTCCTTCCTTCCATCCTTCCTTCCCTCCATCCTTCCTTCCCTCCATACTTCCTTCCTTCCATCCCTCTTTCTTCTTTCCTTCCTTCCTTCCTTCTTTCCTTTCTTCCATCCTTCCTTCCTTCTTTCCTTTCATCCTTCCTCCCTTCTTTCCTTCCTTCCATCCTTTCTTCTTTCCTTCCTTCTTTCCATCCTTCCTTCCCTCCATCCTTCCTTCCTTCCTTCCCTCTATCCTTCCTTTCTTCCTTCCATCCTTCCTTCCTTCCATCCTTCCTTCCCTCCATCCTTCCTTCCTTCCTTCCTTCCTTCCTTCCTTCCTTCCTTCCATCCTTTCTTCTTCTTTCCTTCCTTCCTTTCATCCTTCCTTCCTTCTTTCTTTCCTTCCTTCCTTCTTTCCTTCCTTCCCTTGCTTCTTTGCCTAGCTTCCGTTCTTTCCCTACCATGTGTACTGGGAAAACTACTTTAAGCAGTCAGTGATATTTCAGTTTTCTACTCTGAAGAACAAACCTTCATTTGTAGTGTTTAGAAGATCTTAGAAAGAAGAAATCTTGGGAAAGGTGATTTTGAATGTCAACCAAAAATATTCATTTAAAACCAAAAATAACAAAAATGCATCCAAACTTTTCCAGTGGTTTTCCAAAAAATTTAAGTACCACAATTCTGTGGATGAAGTGCTTTGTTCATCTTCGAAAGCCCTCAGTGACATTAAATGTAGTTTCTTTCCATTGGCAGATATTCCTCATCAGCAAAACAGAATGGTATAATGGAAAGAGTTGGGAGGCTTGGGTTCAAATATTGGCTCTATTATTTAGTACCTATGACCTTGGGCAAGTCACTTAACCTAAACTTTCTGGGACTTACTTTCCTTATCTTTAAAGTGAAGGGGTTGGAATACATAGCCCCTAAAGTCCTGTAAAGTCTAATTCTATGGTCCTCTATGTTGGCAACTGAACAGAAACATTAAAGCAAAAATGATATCAAAGGTGACCTTGTTTTTTATTTCCTGCAAACTAACATTTCTTTTGTATAACACCAGTGACAAGAAGCTCATCACAGATGCCCTGAATAAAAATCAGTTTTTGAAGAGACTGGACCCTCAGCAGATCAAAGATATGGTGGAATGTATGTATGGAAGAAACTACCCTCAAGGCAGTTACATTATTAAGCAAGGAGAACCAGGAAATCATATTTTTGTGTTGGCAGGTGAGTCTTTGACTAATTAGGCTCTTGATTTTTATAAACAACAATTACGTTGTTGGTTGTATTTTGATGTGTTCCAGAATTTAAAAAAAAGTTCATGAATTTTTCTGAGGTTAGCAATTTTTTTGTTGTTTAGTCATTTTCAGTTATGTCCGACTCTTTGTGACTCCTTGGAGTTTTCATGGCAAAGATAATGGAGTGGTTTGCCATTTCCTTCTCCAACTCATTTTACAGATAAAGAAACTGAGACAACCAAGAATTAAGTGACTTGCCCAGGGTCACACAGCTAGTAAGTGTCTGAGGACAGATTGGAACTCATGAAGATGAGTCTTCTTGACTACATGGCCTGGCACTCTATCTGTGGAGCCACCTAGCTACCTTGAGGTTAGGAAAAAGTAATACATAAAACCTGCATTCCATCCCAGAGACATCAGCATTGCTTATTTCCTTCTCACTCAAAACACACAAAAGACAATTTGACTTGTAGTACTGCAGTTAATATTGAAATTCTGATGTTGACTTTCTTGGACTAAAATAAACCATTTTAAACTCCAAAGAAAATTACCAGTCTTTTGAATGAGAAGTTGAAACTAATCCATACATAGACAAATGCAGTGAAATGTGGCAGGATTAGAGCTCTTCAATCCTTTTTATAAACCACTAAAATATTTCCTTTCCTGTCCCACACTCCTTTGTGGAAGATTAGGAAGACAGTGAATACCACTGGATTTGGAAATAGAAGCTAAAAAGGGAGCAATTCCATAATGAAGATGAATCATAAGTATTTATTCAACCCTTTGTTTGCCAAAGTTTGAAGCTAGCCCTAGTTTGGACATTGGAGTGCAAGGTACCAAACTAGGCTACTAAGATTGGAGTGATGAAAGAATTATTTCAGGCTGTTGACTTTTATTTATGCTATTCTCTGATTTGAATAGTATAATAAATGAGTTCACTGGGTTTGGTCCTTGAGGCTCTAAGTGAAGAGTACATGTTTTAGACTCAAACATATGATAAGTATGCATATATAATACACATATATACATGTAATGAACTTATATACACATGCATGTATATGTACTTACATATTCCTATTCACATCTCATAGAAGACTGATTCTGTATTTTGATTATCTGAACAGATCAGTTGCTTAAGTATTGCTGTAAAAGCAATTCCGTTTGTCCATGGAACATCAGTTTTCATGTCTCTTCTGGATCCTTTTTGGCTATCAGATTGCCTGGTGGTTATAGTGGAAAGAGACTTGTATTGCTGTAGGCAGAAGACCTGAATTCTTCCCCCTCCACCCTGCTTCCCAGTTCTTCCATAAACTGCCAGTGTGACCCTGAGCATGTCACTTGGTCCTCTCACATAACAACTGAGGGGTAGGTGAAATGATCTCTAAGCCCTTCCCAATGCTAAATCCTATAAAGTATTGATATGGTTACCAGTACATTAGCAGTTTAATTATGGCTCAGTCTTCAGAGACTGGTAATCACATTTTACTTCTCCGTCCTGAGGATCTATTCATCTCTAACACTTCATAGTTCGCTCTGCATTGAAACAAGTTACAGTTTTAAAGAAAAGCTGCCTAGTATTAGAGTTATCCCAAAGTAGAATAGATTGTATTGAGAAATGATTACTTTTCACTGCTGGAGGTTTCTAAACAGAAACTATAGATGATGACTCTTTGATCCCCATATTTCTAAATTGCAAAAAGGGGATAATAATTCCCACACTACCTGCCTGTAATGGTTATTATGAAGAAAGTGCTTTTAACAGTGTAAATATTCACTTTAATATTGCTGGTTTTTGTAGCAGGGATCAGGTGTGGGGAAAGATTTTAGAGTTACCAAAGGATGACTTCATTTGATCTCACAAATCCAACGAGAGTGTGTGTAGTAGGAAGGCCGAATTTATGATCTCAAATATAATCATGTATATGTTTGAATGGTCCGAAATCGCAAGATATGAGAGATTGTCTAAGGAGAAAACAACAAGAAATTTATTTAGGCCCCACCGCAGCAAAAACTTGAA
>CM053623.1:302819756-302880330 GCA_028646595.1 Phalanger gymnotis
CCTAAGTCACCAATCCACACCCACACAGGTTTCACACCTGACAGGGCCCTGGGCCTGGGGCTTAGCACTTAACAGCTGAAAGTACTTCCACTCAAAAGAAACAAAAGCCATGCTAATGAGACAATTTTGCTTAACAACACAGTGTGGTATGGTGCCAAGAGCACCAGACTTGTAGCTGAAGGAAGAATGTATTAATCCTGAATCTGGGACTTATAACCTGCATGACCTTGGGTGTGGGTCTTCATCTTTCTGTGTCCCCGTTTCCTTGAGGTTAAATGAGGGGGGGTGAACTACAAAGATTCTAAGATCTCTTCCAAGCCCAAGATTCTAAAATAGTATCCTCACTTTATATTTGGACTGGGGAAGGGAGGATTTAACTGATTTGCCTTAAATTATGGAGCTAATTAGTGACAGGGTTAAGGTTCATTCTCAGCTGACTTCTAGTCAGATACATATTCTCATTACTGTGATCTAAAATCTGTGGGATGAGAAAGATGAAATTCAAGCAAGATCCCATTTTAACAAATGCTACAGAATGACCTCATGATTTTTGTTGTGATGACATTCAGTTTAAATAAATATATTTTAGCTTAAAATACATATCCTGAATCATGACTCAGAAATTATCCAGCATCTGTGTAAGGAATTAAGGAAAAATGAAATTAAATACTTTTGAACTCAGTAGGAAAAGAGGGATACGTAATATATTGCCTTTCCTCTACTAAATTCCTAGATAATTTTCATGTTGGAGTTATTTTGTTGTTGGTGATGGTTTGCTTACTATTTCGGTTTTCCACACCCACTGTCAAGGTGATAGACTGTGTGAGGTAATTTATATTATCTCAGTTATGCTTAAGGTTTTCAAAATGCACTACAAATATTTCAGGAGGCAAGTGTTTTTAGTATGCCCTTTTTTCAGATGAGGAGACAGAGGCAGACAGGTTACGTGACTTGCCCAAGGTTACACGACTTGCCCAAGGTTACACAGCTAGTTAGTGTCCAAAGCGGGATTTGAGCTTGGGTCTTGCCGATTCCGGGTTCCGCACTCTATTCACAGAATTAAGAAAATCAAAGAGTATGTTAATTGATGTTTAGGCATTCATTATATGATTGTAAACTGGAGATAATTAATTTTAAGCAGATTAACAAAACCTTGTTAATTTCTTCCATACATTAGAACATGAAAGGAGCTTTGTTATATAAAACCCTCTTTGTTATTTATTTATTTTTCTTTATTTAGTTGATGTAATCCAGCTTGATTTTATTGTACTTGTCTTTTAAAGTTGTGCTTGACAATTTTAGAGGGAAGAGTAGAGGTATTTCAAGGGAACAAGCTTCTATCATCAATCCCGATGTGGACAACATTTGGCGAGCTAGCCATTTTATACAACTGTACAAGAACGGCTTCAGTAAAAGGTACGTTTTCCATAACATTGAACTAATAAAAAATGTTAAATCTACTAAAGTCACTATTTTCAGAAGATGCGAAGTATTTACATGGTCTTTTCTTATCTAAATGTATACTGACAATACATTGGGTGAGCCAACAGTGCTTTGGGAAAGTGAAATAGAGAATTATTGAAATTATCCAGGTGATTTAAATAAAATAAAATGTTTCCCGATGGTATATTTAACACGAAAATGGCTTTTCATTACATTATTCTAATATTGAAGTTGATCTGTGACCTCGCCAAAGCGTGCATTATTCATAACAATGCAGATTGTAGCCTGTCTGTGCTTGCCCATTTTGTGGGACTCTTGTCTGTATCTTTCATAACTTCATCACAGGGGGTCCATCCAATGCATTGGGCACCTTCTTTAATTTTTCTTGACATCACAAGAATACCAGTGAGGCACACAGTGTACCAGCTGTCCCTCATTCTCACTATATGACTGGCTCTTCACCCATGAAAACTTTTCTTAACCCAGCAACTAAAACTGATCCCCTCTGATCACTGTGACCACTCCTGTGCATGGCTCACCTTCTACTTGTCTTATAATTTTTTATCTACATGTATTATCCCTCAATAATCTATATGACCTAAGATAAGTCATTTAAGGTCAGTTCTGAAGTAAGGGGCTTGGAGAAGATATCCTAGGTTTCTTTAAGCTTTAAATCTATGGTCTTATTTGTATCCCAAGGACCTTGCACATAGTAGGCATCTAATACATCTTTGTTGGTACAATGTTCTGTTCTTTAAAAAAAAAACCAGAAGAGACATAACATCTCTTAATTGTTCATAGCTATGTCCCTTCAATTTTCATGTGAAGTCATTTCCTTTTTTTCATTTCAGTGCCATAATTTCAGCTGGAAACAATCACTCACCTCCTCCTTTCTTACCTCTTTTTACTTCCATCTTTATCTTTGTTCTTCTCCATCTACCCTTCTCTTTTCTATAAGGCTGGTTAAAGATTCTTTTCCAAAGAAAAACCTATCTATGTTATGACAAGATGTCAGTCCCCGGAACAGTACCACAGGAAGTATCGCAAAAAAATGTAGACACAATGTTAAAGAATCTTCATCTGAATTATGCACCGTTAGGATTAACCATAGGCTTGTTTCCTTTTGTATGACAGCATCCATCTGAACTATTTCCCAATGACTTAGGGAGTCCAATATGACCTTAGAGAGTATGAGTCCTAATCACAGACCTAATGCCAGAGATTCTGTGTTGTACATGACCTGATAGGCTTAGTCTAACCCATATCTGAAGAAGAAATCTCACTACAACATCCAAAACAAGTGATCATACCGACTCTGCTTAAAGACTTGAAGTGAGAGGAAGCTCAATACCTTCCAAGATATCCCATTCTACCTTACTAGTCAAATGTTCTTTTTTTAAAAAAATGATTTTTTTCATTTTAACAATACAGTTATGGATTAATAACACTTTCCATAAAATTTTCTCTTGTTTAAAAACAAGGGAACATCACAGTAATCACATCTGACAGTATATTACACAACATTCTGCATCTATATTGACCACTTCTTTGCCAAGAGAAGGAAAGTATGCATCATTACTGGTCCTTGGGAGTCAGAATTTTTTTTACCTTTAATACAAATAATATCTTTTAGTGTTATTTTCATTTGAATTATGATATTGTGTATGGTTCTCCGACTGTGATTTATTTATTCTATATAAATATTTTACTCTTTATATTTATATATATATGTATATATATTTAGTCTCTCTATGTAAACTTTCCCATATTTCTTTGATCTCTTCATATTCATCATTTCTTATCATGCAATAATATTCTGTTTCATTCATATTCCATGATTTGTTCAATAATTGCCCATTTGGTGGATGCCAACTTTATTTCCAATTTTTTAAAAATATAAAAGGGATTGCAGTGAATATTTTTGTATATATCTCTAATGTCCTTTGTTTACTTGTCTACTGGGGAATAGGGCATGATCTTGCATCAATTCCTATTTTTCATACAATCCCAGAATTTCACAGTTAGAAGGAAGATCAGTGACTGTTTAGTCTAATCCTTACCTAAAGAAGAATTTCCTTTGAGAAAATGTCAACAATGCTGGCTCAATTTGAGCTCAGAGTACATTAAAATTCCCAGATATTTTTTAGACTACTGTAGTCTTACCCTTTCTTGGACTGTTAAAGTTACCCAATGTTTAAGATTTTACATTTTTTTCCAATTGAATTTTATGTCACTAGAGTTATTTCAATGTTCTAGTGAATCAAGGTTTTTAAAACCTGGCAAATTAATAATAACAACAATATTATTATTATGGTTTAAAGAATTAAAATGAGTTGCTCATAGTCACACATCTAATAAATATCTGAGGAAGGATTAGAATTGGGATTCTCCTGACTCCAGGTGTGTCCACTCTGCCACCTAGCTGCCTAGTGTCTTAGCTGTCCCTCTCAGCTTTGCACCATCTGCAAATTTGGTAACCATGGCCTCTACGATTTTATTTTTTTCCTCTTTTTTCCATTTATGCTTTTATAAAAATCTTTGGCAAAAATATCAAAGTGAAAAGAAGGGGCTGGAGAAAAATCTGTTATACTTCAGCTGAATTTATAAGAGCAGAAAGAGCAATCCTTATTTCATACCTTGTTCTTTGTGGTTGTTCAGTTGTTTCGGTCATGTCTGACTCTTCTTGGCTTATTTGATAAGTGAGGAAACTGAGGCGAAAAAGGTTAAGTGACTTGGCCAGGATCACACAGCTAATAAGTGTCTGAGGCCAGATTTCAGCTCATGAAGATAAGTCTTCCTGACTCCAGGTCCAGTACTCTATCTACTGCACCACCATTAGGCAAGTCATGAAATTATTAGCGATTCTGCTTTGAGTAGAGAGAGGCAGAAGGAGAGGCATTTAGATAAGGAAGCACCCCATCATTTCTATAGCCTCCCTCTGAGCCAGCCCATTGATCCCTTTATCAAACTCTTCTTCTATTTTCTTTTACCCTTCTTTTTTCCTGCAGTTGGTATGTAAGATCCTTCAAAAGCCATGCCCTATTCATTAGTCTCATTGCCCTAAGTGTCAACAATATCTAAGATCTCAAATATTCTCCTTTATGTTAGGATCTACACTCCTCCTCCTCTTCCTCCTCCTTCTCTTCCTCCTCCTCCTCCTCCTTCTCTTCCTCCTCCTCCTCCTTCTCTTCCTCCTCCTCCTTCTCCTCCTCTTCCTCCTCCTTCTCCTCCTCTTCCTCCTCCTCTTCCTCCTCCTCCTCCTTCTCTTCCTACTCCTCCTTCCTTCTCCTTCCTCCTCCTTCTCCTCCTCCTCCTTCCTGTATTTCCTCTTCTTCGTCTTCCAAAAACTCTCGTGCTTTTGTGCACAGGCATTTTTAAGGCCCTAAGTTTTACTGCAGTTTCCTTTCTTGAATTTTAGAACCTATGGACCCTATGTGAGTGATGTCCACCACCCCTCCTTCCATGTTTGTATATACTTCTTCTCATATACCCCTCTTACAGCAAGTTCCTTCCCCTTCTTCATCCTTTCTACACTACTGTATTCCTTTCTATCCTCTCTACTTTTTAAAACTTAAAATTCCTAGAACAGAACCAGTATATTCCCAGAAACCCAGTTTTTCTTGGTTAACTTCCTTAAGATCCTTTGGAAGTACTGAGATTCTGAAATGACATTTGCTTCTTTTTTCTCACATTACAGGACTTCTTATTCTTTTGTTTTTGGAGGGATGTGTTATTTCATCATTTTGGCAGTCTGATGAAGTGTATGGTCCCCTTCTCAGAATAGTGTTTTTAAGTGAATAAAATAAATCCATAGGATTACAAAGGAAATAAATTACATCAAAATACAATTATAAAAATATTTTTGAAAAAACCACATTGTTGTATTCCAGGTAGAGAATCCCTGCAATATAAAAATTTTAGGACTACATCATCATATAGTCCTTTCCAGCAGTTCAAATAAATTCACTTTTCTAGGTTTCTCTTGAAGTGTTGTGTTTGCATTTCAGAGTTCCTACTCAGCTCTGATATTTTCATCATAAATGTTTGAGAGTCTTCTATTCCATTAAAGATGTATTTCTACCCTTGGAGGATTATACTTAGCTTTTCAGGGTAAGTTTTTCTTGTTTGTAAGTCCATACCTTTTGCCTTTTGGAATCTTGTATTCAGACCTGCTCAAGATGGCTGGTTGAGCAGGAAGTAGACTGCTCAGCTCCCACGTATCTTCTGCAACAAAGCCTTGAAGTTACTACCACATCTAATAATGATCAAGAAATCCAGTGAGAACTTACATCAAGTGATTTCTTTCACTCCAGTACCACACAAAAATCAACCAGAAGCCCACAGGCTATTGGAAGGGCTGCTCCTCCAGCAAAGTTAATGTCAAATGGCACAACAAAAGACGGGATTTATATAGCCTCCAAGGCTCTAAATCTGGAGGCAGAAAGAATAAAGGACTTTGCCTTAGAAGGCCCTGGAATAAACAGGATGTTCAGGGTAGGAAGCATGGATGGCCCAGAGACTAGTAGCAGATGGTGGCCAAAACTAGTGCAGATATACCAACTGACATATCCCTGGTACTTGGTCCTGAGAAACCAGAGAGGACCGTAAATATCTAATTTTACGAACCTCAACCTGACCCTGGGAAGGGGAGTCAGTGCAATAACCCAAGGGACCCAGGACTAGGCCAAACAGGGCTGACCATCCTACCTAAATCTACAGCCGTGGCAGAGCCTGGCACTGGCACCAAGGCCCAGTTCTGGGACTACAGCTGGAGAGATGAGCAAATCAAAGAAAAGCACTGACCAGTATCAAACATAACTGCGGATATAGAGATCCCTCAATAGAAGGAGAGTGACTCTAACATTTGTAAATAGAGACTCCTAAGGAAAAACAGACTTTCCTGGATACTTAGGAGAAATGAAACAAGAGCTAAAAATTAAAATAAAAGTTCTGGAAGACCTTTGGAAAGAAATAAATAGCTTAGAATGGAAAGTGGTAAAACTTGGCAAATAATGAACTCCCTAAAATGCAGAAAAGACCAAACAGAAATCAGTGGCTCCATGAGATTGCAAGAAATATTAGAACAAAATCAAAAGATTAAAAATAAAAGAAAATATTAAGATACTTGATATTGAAAAAAACTGACTTGAAGAACAGGCCAAGGGGAGGTAATTTAAGAATCATTGAACTATTCAAAAACTATGATTTAAAAATAGGCCTGGCTGCTTTATTTCAAAGAATTACATGAAAACTTCCCAGATCTGTTAGAACTATAGGAGAAAATTAAAAAAAAATTCTACTGATCACCTACTGAAAGAAATAAGTTGAAAACTTCCAGGAAGATATAGCCTAAATCCAGAGCCTCCACTTTAAAGAAAATATATTGCAAGCACCCAGAAAGAAGCAGCTCAAGTATTAAGAAATCACAGTCAGGACCACATAAGATCTGACATTCACCACCCTGAAAGAGTGAAGAGCTTGAAATATGATATTCTCAAAGGCAAAAAATGTAGATTTACAACCAAGAATAACACTTGGCAAAGTTGAGTATAATCTTACATGGAAAAATGGATCTTTAATGAAACAGAAGACTTTCAAGCATTTTTGATGAAAAGACCAAAGATGAATGGAACTTTGGAATGCAAATATAGGAGTCCAGAGAAACCTAGAAAAATAAGTGTATATAAGTAATTGGGAAAGAGTTGAATGATGGTAGAGGGTGAGAAGAAGCAAGTATATTTTCAGAACCTTGGGGTTCTGAACCAAAGGATATTGGGGGCATTAAATAAGAAAAATTGAAGTCCTGAGGGGTGAGTGGATCAGTTCTGTTCTGAGGACTTTCAGAAGAGCGAAGGAAGGGTGAAAGGCATACACTTGAGTTTAGAAGGAAGGAAAAGGAGGATGGAACTTGAGTTTACAAACATGGAAGAAGGGGTTGTTGGAGTGAGCATTAAATGAACTTCACTCTTACCTGAACCAGAGGCAGAAATATTAGTCAGATAAACATATTCACACACATTGTTGGATGCAGACAGATATCAGCCAGATCAGCTCTATGCTAATGCTCTCTTCAATGTTTAGTAATTTATTTCCCTCAGGATTGTCTGTCTAAGGAATGTCTGTGGTCAGGAACTGGTGGCCCATGTCAGGCAAGTCAGTCAGCAAGTATTTAAGTTAAGTACCTACTATATGCTAGGCACTGTGCTAAATGCTGGAGAATACAAAGAAAGACAGAAAACAGTCTTTGCTCTAAAGGAGTTCATGGTCAAATGTGGGGGTGTGGTGGTGGGGCAACATACAAACAACTAAATCCAAACAAGGTATAGCAGGGCAAATTGAGGGTGGCCCAAGTGGTGATGAGTCCTTGCTTCCACATGGTGGTCAGCATAGGGTTTGGAGTGGTCTCGGGGTGAGACTGGTTATAGCAGTACCATAAGGGCAGAAAAAATGACTTTATGCAAGGGAAGAGATTTATATTAATTGTCAAAGGATATAAGATATTACTACTGTTATGAACATTTTGATATTTAATACAAATGGAAAAAGAACTTTGTTTTAATATGCACTGCTAATATATGTGAGTATATATACCTGCACATATGTACATATATACAATGCTAATATATGTATAAATATACACATATGTACATTGCTAATATGTGGACATACACATGTCTATGTATATGTGTCTATAACACTATATTAGCAATGCGTATACCACATTTATGAATACATAGACATATATGTGTAAATATTCAGATGGGAGTTGGACAGTTTTGGAGAGAAAATGATCTGTAATATAGACTTGGGAACTTAGATTTCTTTACAACAAGGTAGAGTGAATACCCCACATCTGGGGGAATATTTAAATGTTATAAAGAGACAAAGATTTTTTATTTATTAAAAACTAGATAAATGAGATTGCTAAGAAACTCAGTTTCATGGTACCATTGAGAGAGTACTTTGTTACCATGGTACCAGTGAGAGAGTACTCAAGAGCTACAAACATTATGGGTAGTTTGGCTAATTAGCATATATATGTTTAATGAATAAAGAGGGCAAAATTGAAACAATGAAAAATTCTATAAACATTTAGAGGCTGGGAGATGATTTACAAAAGGACTGTGGATTTCATAGGACAAATTTAGGGAGTTGTGACTTTTTTAGTGAAAGGTGAGTCCCTTTGAGCCCTTGAATGTCTTATAGCAGCCACAGCAGGGGAAGAAGAGGAAGGAAGCTGAGAAGAAGAGATGTAGTCACAGTAGGGGGGCTAAGCAGCTGCCTTGTGGGAGCTGAGGTTGTTAGAAGCAGTCAGCTGTGACAATGCTTCTGCTGCCTTGTTCCTGATTGGCTGCAGAGGAAATTGACTTATCCTTGGAGAGGTATTGCTCTTGAGCACTACCTAGAGTTGGAAAAAGGTGCTTTTTTCCCATAAGTTTTGGTTTTCTGCCATCTCTGGCTTCAGAAAAAGCAGAAGAGGGCTTCGGTACCAAGGTAAGAGCTGTGTTGGTGTGAGCTGCATTGTGATTGGACAACATCGTGTTGGGCTGGTCTGTATAGTCTAGGGATGGTCAGCCCCACAAGCTTTGCACTTCGCCTTCAGGAAAACTGCTATTTCTCAACGAGAGCAAACAGTTCCTTTGGTTATTCAGTCATTTTTCAGTTGTGGCCAGCTCTTCATGACCCTATTTGGGGTTTTCTTGGCAGAGATACTGCAGTGGTTTGCCATTTCCTTCTCCAGCTCATTTTACAGATGAGGAAACTGAGGCAAACAGGGTTAAGTGACTTGTACTTCATTGGCTTACAGACAACTGCTCTTCTCACTAAGAGCTAACAGTTCCTAGTTGCTTTTTTAAGGGTGATAATTAATTTAAATATCAAGGCTGTGTTTGAATACAGAAGTGAAGAGGCTTTATCAGCTGAAGAGCAGAGAGGATCAGTAGACAAGCAGGGAGCAGCTCTATGTGGTGCAGATGATCCTGAATAGACCAATCACATTGATGCCTGCCATTTAGAGTTGTGAGTTTTCCTCCCTCGTGGGTTTCCTTGTCAGGTTCCTGCAATTTGTCCAATTTTCTTCATAGCAATTGAGTGCATATGTTTTTTGTTATTTATATAATTTTTAAAACATATTTTCCATTATTATTATTATTCCTTTTGCCTTTTTATTAAGTAAATAATTATGTTTAAGATCCATTATTTTGGCAGAGTGACTGATTATGTAGATAGGAAACACATTGGATTCTTTTTGGGAGGGAGGAGAAAAAAAGGAAAAGGAAACAGCATTTATTAAATGCCTACTATATGTCAAGGTCTACGCTAAGTATTTTACAAATATTACCTCATTTGATCCTTACAATGGCATTTGTGGGATAGGTGCTATTATTATCCCTTTTTTACAGCTGAGGAAACTGAGTCTCACAGCTAGTAAGTGCCTGAGGTCAGATTTGAGCTTGAGCCTTCTTGACTTCACACGTAGCACTGTGTCCAGCTGTCCAAATTGGGGGCTCAAGAACTAGTGGTATTGTAGAGGTATGTTTATCCTTAGGACCTGAGTTGTTTGAATGTGACTTTGTGGTGGTGGTCTATCTTTGAGAATTTTAGTCTGCTAGGGGGCGAGCAGCTTGGAGTGAGTAAACCAAGCCCAGTGGAGGTATTTGATGCACCTGGGTAACAGTGGGCCCCCAAAGTGTGATCTCATGGGGAATCATGCAGGTGGAAAACCCTTCAGATGAGGAGACCAGTGCATGAATGGCTACATCATGAATTTCTGTGGTTTTCTTAAAAGTTTTGATGATTAAAGTGATCAAATGACATCTTTTCTTTCTTTTTCCTGTAGCTGTCTCCAATGTGAAGACGTGGGCACTAGATAGAGAAGTATTCCAGAATATTATGAGAAGAACCGCTCAGGCTCGAGATGAACAGTACAGACAGTTCCTTAGGAGGTAAGAGTAACGTCTTGGGTCTTTTAACAGAAGATCCTACTCCCTAATGATATGTTAGGTCTTGAAAAAAATATGATAACGGTTATTAGAAGCCTGAAAAAACTTGTGACTGGCCCACAACATTTCACTAATAGCAAAAGCATTTTACTTTTCTGATAACACTCATTCCAAGTGTTCTGATGTTACTGGACTAAAAGGAAAAAGACATCATCAGCTTGAAGTAAAAACCACCAGACTTTCCCATAAAATATAATAACTAAATTTTAGCCCCACTACAGAGGATCTTGCGAGATGAAGATGGCATTACCTTTAATTGAACCTTCTGGCCTGGAACACAAATCTCTATCTGAATTCTTCATTTCTTTTATTTTTTTAATTCATCTGTTTCTTTTAGAGATTAATTAAAATTTTACAAACACAGCTTCTTTTAAATTCCTATTATTTTAATAAGATTAGCTTGCCACAAAAGTAGCTGTCACTGTAGGAAAAAGTAAATGAAAAGAATCTGCTTATGAGAAACGGATCACTTTTCTGATGATCACACATGGATCGTCAGTTTGTGAGAAAATAATTAAAAGTTCTGTTTAACCATTTAGCCGAGTCTAGATTTTAATATTTAGAATTATTTATAATTGGTTAGTATTTTTGTGGGCTCTTTCAGCACAGATGCTGAGATCACAGAATCATAGATTTAGAACTGGAAGGAAGTGAGAGGACAATTCTAGCTCACTCTTTTTATAAATTAAGAAATGGAGGCCCACAGAGGTGAAGTGACTCGATCATAGTCACATGATAAATGGCCATGCTGGGATTTAAATCAAATCTAGGGGTTTTTCCTCACAACTCCATATTCTAAAGTAAGATTTTCTATTAGAAGTGATCATAATCATGAAGTATCATTTTTTTTCAAAAATTTATCAGTGCTTATTATGTATAGATTTTTCTATTGCATAACAATTTAGCTATTTTGTATATTAAAGGAACTTTGTCAGATTTATAATGATATCATTTATAGTAAAGGTAATATTATTTTTTTCAATGTCATTTTTTGTGCCTCTGTAAATTTCTACGGGGAATTACTAATTAGTAGGGCATCAAGAGTTATCACATTTTTAAAATCAGAATTGCTTGATTGAACCCAATCAAACTAGCTGGTAATAATGGCTATTGTGGGAATAATTGTGGGAATAATGGTAATTGTGGTAATAATTGTGGGAATAATGGGAATAATGAACAAATCAATCTGTCAGTCAATAAGCACTTATCAAGCCAGGCACTGTACCAGATGCTGCTGATACAAAGTGAAATACCACACAGAGTGCTGTCAAGAAGTTTAGGGGAAGATGGCCATGTACAGAGGAACAAGCGGTAGCAATAATAAGTATTTTATCTTCATAGAACTTAAGGGAATTAGGGACCACAGAGGTCACCTAACCTAATCCTCTCACTTTACAAATGAGAAACTGAGACCCAGGGAACTGGCATTGGGGAACACAACTGAGCAAGGATTTGAACTCAGGTCCAAATTTGGGGCTCTTTCTACTACACCGCATGGCTCTATAGGAGTCGGAAGTGTGAAAAGAACCCAAAATAAAATCCCAGTCTTGTGATGTATTGAGACAGATCTTCTAGGACTAAGGAGGTGAAAGTCCCTTAAAACTGGGCTCTGCTCAGACAACCATGGTGGGCATTGTATTCAGTCCTGGGCACTACGTTTTAAACAGAAGAGGAGAGCTTCTGGAGGAGGGAGGGAAGTAAGCCTGGTGAAGGGCCTTGAATCTGTGCTGTGGAAGAGGTAGCTGAAAGAACTGAGAATGTATAGCTTGGAGAAGAGAAGACTAAGATTTATTGAATGGAGCCGGGTTTAGAGACTCTTGGGTTCTGTTCCTGCTTTGAATCTTTATTTACTGGCTGTGTATGACTGGCCAAATCCCTTAACTTCCTGAGTTTCCTCAATGATTTCTAAGGTTCCATTTACTTCTAAATCTTTGACCCTGTAGGATTTGAAGGGTTTCTGTGTGAAAAAGTTATTAGGCATGTTCTCTTTGGTCCAGAGAACAGAAACATAAGCAATGGGTGCATAGACGTTTCAGTGGCACATTTAATCTGGATTAAACCAAAAAAACCAAAACAACACCAAAAAATCCCAAACCCACCAAAGAACTTCTTAATAATTACAGCTGTCAAAAAGTGGGACAAGTTGTAGCAAAAATTGAATGTTTTTATAATTTTTAATTTAACTTAATTAATTTGAGGGGAGGTAATTGGGGTAAAGTGACTTGTCCTGGGTCACACAGCTAGTAAGTGACTGAGGCCAAATTTGACCTTAGGTCCTCCTGACTCCAGGGCAAGGGCTCTATCCACCATGACACCTAGCTGCTGCTAATATAATTTATTTAATATATTAAATAACTTTTTTTCCTCTTCAATATATCCCTGTCCTTCACCCCCAAACTCCTCAGTGGGAAAAGTAATACAAAAACCTCGTAACAGATATGTAAAATCAAGCAAAGCAAATTCCCATTTGGCCATTGAAAAAAAATGCATGTTTCATTCTACATCTTGAGTACAACAGTTCTCTTTCAGGCGGTGAGTGGCATTCTCATCACTGGTCCTTTGGCATCATGATTGTCGCAGCACTGATCAGAGAGTTCTTAAGTTTTTTAAAGTTATCTGTATTTATGGGGATATTTTTATAGTATAAATTAATCACCTAATTCTGCTGCCTTCATTCTGCATAATTTCATACAAGTCTTCCCTAGTTTCTATTAAAAAATCTCTTTCGCTATTTTTTATAGCACAACAGTATTTCATTACATTCAGATACCATAATTGTTCAGTCATCCCCCAGTGAGCACCTGCTTAATATCTAATTTGGTGCCATCACCAAAGGAACTACTACAAATTTTTCTATACATATGAGTCTTTCCCTCTCTCTTTGATTTCTTTGGGGGTATAGACCAAGTGATGATATAACATACCCTTTTAGGGTATGCACAATTTAGTAACTTTGGGGGCATAGTTCCAATTGCTTTTTAGCCCCTCCAGATTTGTTAATTTCCTTTTAAAAATTTGCCAATTTGATAGGTATGAGATGGAACTTCAGAGTTGTTTTAATTTGAATTTCTCTAATTATTAGTGATTTAAAGCATTTTTTCGTATGGCTTTTGATAGCTTGGATCTCTAATTCTGAAAACCACCTGTTCATATTTGTTAACCATTTATCAGTTGGGGAAAGACTCATGTCTTAGAAATCAGAAACTTACTCCAAATACATTTACTCCATATACCTGTTTTCTTTTCTAATTTTAGCTGCTTTGGTGTTAATGGAATTTCATATTCTTTCTCTTCCTGCTGGATTTAATTGGTAGTAAACAGAAATGTTGATGATTCATGTGGGTTTATTTTGTATTCTGTGACTTTGCTTAAATTATTGTTTCAATTAATTTTTAGTTAATTCTCTGGGCTTCTTTAGGCAAACCATCATATCTGCAAAAGGCAATAATTTTGTTTTCCTCTTTGCCTATACTTATTCTCTCAATTTTTTCCCTGTCTTATTGCTAAATCGAACATTTCTAGTCCTTTATCAAAGAGTAATGATGGTAATGGACATCTGTGCTTATTTAAAGAAGCAAAATTTAAAAATCTTATTTAAAAATATATCTTCATTTGATATAATGCTCATCCTTGGTTTTAGATATATTCATTGGAGGCTTTTGGGCAGAGTTTATAAAATAAAATATGGTGGAGATTACTTTTCTCTTATGAGTTGGATTTGAGGTAATCTGAATACCTTTTCCACTCTGAAATTCTGGGATTCTATACTCCCACCAGTAGATAGCACTGGGGAGACTAACTCAGGTGGAAAGCACACAATAGGTATTCTAAAGGTCCGAAGATTTTAAAACATTTGGAGTTAATATAATACTCTCCATCCTCATCCTCCCCCCAATACCCAACAAATTTAACATACATGGTCATGGTTGGCAGTGTCTTAGGGAATATTCTACTAGGGGAAAAAAACCCCAACAAACAACAAACTTTATCCAAGACCTTGTTTGGAAGCCAATACATTTAGACACAGGGACAAGAAGCCCAGAGAGTTAATTGGTACCTAGTACAAATAGTTAAGATGGTCTATCTGGGCCTTCTTTGGAAAACTCTTTCCTTAAAATCTTTGTTCTCCTATGATTCCCAGGAAAGATCATTACAGACTTAATGGATGCTAAATTAGGACTGAGGAAAGGCCTTAATAACCATAGCTCATTGATCTTTGGGGGATTATAATACAATATCCCTCGTTACATTTTTTTTCTCATTACATTTTTTTCTCATTACATTTTTTTTCTCATTACATTTCATTGGAGATGTTTCACTTAAACATATCTTGGTTTTGTTTGCAATATACAGTTAGCTCTTTGTATTTTTCAAGGAATGTGTTTTGAGGGAATGTTTTTGGGGCAAAGTCACTGTTTCTACTGTTTTTATTTTTGATGTAGCATCCCCACCACCACCACGGTATCAATTTTAAGAAAATTTCATTGGTGCTATTAGAATTGTTACAGATTCTAAAAGTCTTGCCCATTTTCCTTATTTAAAAGAAAAACTTTAAGTATGTCTCTTTATCATAGGTGAGGATGTGAAACTTTGACTAATTGGCCATATTGTGATTGTTTGCTGGAACATTAAGTTTTGCTATTGTATTTTATTTAAGGTGTATAATTATTATTATTATAATTACAAGGGAAAAAGCATTTGTTGGGGCCCATTATATTCTAGGCACTACACTAAGTGCTTTACAAACATTATCTAACCTGATCTTCACAGCAACCCTGGAAGGTAGGTGCTATTATTATCCCCATTTTACAGGAGAGGAAACTGAGGCAGAGAGAAGTTAAATGATTTGCCCAGGGGTCACACAGCCAGTGAGTGTATGAGACTAGATTTGAACTCAGGTCTTCCTTGACTTTAAGCCCTGAACTATCTACTGCAGCACCTAGCTGCTGCTGCTGCTGAAGCTGATAATTATTTTCATTGTTATTATTGTTATGCCTTTTGCATGCCTCTGGCCACCCATAATTTTAAAGGATGATATAGTATGGCTAACAGTTTTCCAGCCCTAAATTTTCTTATCTCCCAGGTTCTGATCTTGACTTAATTACAGACAAATTAGAGTCTCTTTCCCTCCTGGATGTAGTTTGTCTCTTTAAAGAGTTAATAGGATACTTAGAAAAGATACTGGGATGAAAGAGGAAGATAATTCTGACTGCTATGCATTTTTAACACACAAAAATGTTAGATTTATTTATTTTTCTATCTATCCATTCATTTCAGAAATGCTTATTGAATTCTTATTATATTCAGGGCTCCATGGCAATTGCTATGGGAATTCAAAGTCTAAGACAACATGGGCTCTTTCCTCATGGACTTTACTGTAGAGCAGAGGAGATGAGATGTGTACATGAATAATGATGAAAAGGTATTTGAAGGTTTGATTAGACAGTTTCAAAGTCTTTAATAGTTCATTTCACTTCTCTGGTTTTCTTGGAATAGATAGGGATTGGCAGCTTCTCCCCCCTCCCATCCTCCCCTCAATTATTTACATCATATATTTACTTGAAAATTAACCCTTAAAACTCTCAGTTTATATGCTTTATAACTTAAAGTTTTGTTTTTGTAAAATTAAATCATATATAACTTTTGTCAAAATATAGATATGAAAATGCATGAATTGTTAGTGGAAAAAAAGAAATTAAATGAAAGTTTTTTTTTTCCTTTGGCAGTGTGTGTTTGCTGAAGAATTTACCTGAAGATAAACTAACTAAGATCATTGACTGCTTGGAAGTGGTGAGAGCATTTAGATTTCAACATAAATCTTCGTTTAAGAATTTGGGTGTTGTGCCAGATCATATGCAACTGAGATAAGCATTCTTTCCTCATTTTAAAAGAACTTTGTTTCTAGGCTAAATTCCATTTAAATGATCTGCAACGGGGTCTCTAGATTCTATTGTCAAACTGGAATTTTGTTGCATTAAATATTGTTCAAAATAAGTAGATCATTAACAGTAAGAAATAGGTTTCCTAAAGTAAAAATATTTATATCAATTTAGAGATTGGAAAAGGTTTAGTTGACTAGTTTCCAAATATTTAAAAAAAAGTTTGCATTTTTATTGCCAACCATTACTTTAGTTTTTTGAATATTTTATTAATTAAACTGTTAACATAAAGAAGCATTTAATTTTCTGAGATTAATATCAAAATCCTCTTCCAACATCCTACTGTGATGACCCATTATGGATGTGACTTGTGATCTCAAAGACTATGACAGTTAATTTTAAATTCTGTCTAGTAGGCCCTACCAAACTGGGAAGGCTATGAGAATGTTCTTTGCAACCAACTATGTGTCTGTTATCAAAAGACTCCATCTCCAGTAGGTTAGTCCTCAAGTGATGGATCTTTTTATCCATAGAACTCATGAAACCTTACTAGAGTCTAGAAGAGTTTCAGTCTCCCTCAGGACAGGATATTCACAGCAATGAAATCTACAAAACAAGAATTTTGAATTTGAAGAGTATCTTAATTTCTTTGAGAGTTGGCATAATGGATAACTATCAGTGAAATGAAACTAAGGCAGCACTAGGATGGAGAAAAGTACATGATGAATATTTCTTATAATAAAGTGAAGAAAAATCAGTATATATAAGTATACTTTAATATAATGCCATTTTTATTTTCAGTCTTTGAAAATGGACTTTTTGTAAAAGAAAGAAAATACCCACAGATGTTATACTTTTAATTTTAACACCTTAGAAAAGGGCCTTATTGGAATACATTCAGAAAAGCTCAGATGGTTGGTTTTATTCCAAAACTTGTTAATTTTTCTTAAAATAATACATTTATGACATGTACCTTAATTTTTATTCCATTATATTTGTATCTTTTCAGATCTCAAAGTTAGAAAGTTAGAAACTTTAGCTTTCCTTTACCTTTTTTTGTGATTAATCATAATGAAAACTAAAATGCTTGCTGAATTTATTGGAGATGGATTACAGTAGTAATTGAAATCACATCTAGCCTTTAAACTTTTTAGAGGACTATTCTCAGTGGAGAAAAAATCCCTGCAATGTTGATTGTTGATAGGTTTATCTCTTTTTCAATCCCAAAAGATAATACAGAATAATATCTCTTGAGAAGTGAATGGAGACTACTTTATCCTTAAGCACCTGTGATGCCGCTAATGTTTTTGTTCACAATTCATGAAAACCATCTAGCAGTTTATCAAGGTTGTGCCATGATGATATAGTTCCTGACCTTGGACCCCCCAGAGGTTTCTGTTCTGAAAGTCACTTTTGAAAGGGCTGCTTGCCTCTTGTCTCCTGAGACTTTTCGCAGATGTTACCAATTAATAATTCATCCTAATTTTAGTATGTTCCCCCCCAACTAAAAAAGATCTGTATTTTCCTTTAGAGAAGGAAATCTGTTTTTAATATGGTATTTCTAAAGGAGATTCGCCAGAGAATTATATGCTGACAGCAAATATTGAATTTTTGTATCATTAAAATTAAATGGTTATATAAACATCTTTGTAAGAGTTACAGAAAGTACTTACACAATGTGTACATCAGAACTCAAATCTAGGGATAATTTACGAATTTTACAAGTTTAAAAGTCTCATCTTGTACTTTATATTAAACTATTGCAATGTCTCTTTTTGCATGTCCTTAGCTATCAAAATAATTCAGAAAAGGCTTTATGTTCGTATCTGGCATCCAGAATGAAATGTTATAGAATGAAAATTCTCAAGGGCAAAAGTAATTAACAATGGACTAATGGAGTCCATTGAGCTCTGAAAGCAGTCTGGTATTTACTAGCTGCAGTTCAATTGTCTAATGCTATCAAGAAGCAATCACTTAGCTATTTTAGAATAGTATGGCTGGCTGTCTTGTTGAGTTCCAGGGCCAGCTGCATCCACTTCTGGCTCTGCAGTCTAGAGGAAGGCACTTTTATTACGTTTGTGACATTATTTTATGTGCATGGGGATACGAATGTTGTTGTTCAGTTGCCTGAGGTGTATCCAACTCTTCATAACCCCTTTTGGGGTTTTCTTGGCAAAGAGACAGGAGTGCCTTGCCATTTTCTTCTCCAATTCATTTTATAGATGAGAAAACAGAGGTGAACAAGGTTAAGTGACTTGCCATGGATCACACAGCTAGTAAGTGTCTGAGGCCAGATTTGAACTCATAAAGATGAGTCTTCCTGATTCCAGGTCTGGCATTCTATTCATTATACCACCTAGCTGCCCATGGTGGGTCAGAATATCCTGTCACTAAGTGTGTGATGTAAACTTGCTCTTTAAGACCCCCAAAATTGTGGCATGAATAGAACTAACCATGTGTTGATCTTAAGGAACTATTCCTGAAGCGTCGCTGTTTTTAGATAGAGAATGAAGTTAGGAATAATATTAATATATGTCATTGGTGTATTATGAAAATTTGCTAATGAAAATGATAAAGTACTTTACAATCCAGAATGAAATTAAAAATCTTTTAACGATAATGATAATTATTCATCAACAACACACCTGGCCAATTGGGCCATGCAGAACAGAGGAATGGAAGCATCTCTGAGACCCATTCCTCAAACCCTGTCCCAAGAAAATATGTGATTTGATTGTCCATTTCTGAGCTACAAGCAGATACTGATAATAAAGTTACCTAACTCTTTGTTATAAGCACTGGCAATTTGGACCTTTAACGAAACAGGAGGTACAGAGGTTGGGGGAGGGGAGCATCTTTTAATGTTTCTCATAAATTTTACTAGTTGCTAACCTTACAGAGTGAGCCACTTAAGGGTCAGAAATTTGGGTCACTCACACATGTGTTCAGAACTTGCCACAAACTGCCTCTTTATTCAAATTCATTGCAGATTTTTTTTTAATTTTAAAAAAGTTAGAATGCATACTAAATTCTCATGATAGTAGTTTTCAATTTTCACTATCCATGTCATTTACTTAACCTAAATACAGGAAACTTTCTTCCCTGGGTATTGGAAGGAAAGTCTAATAAGAATGCAGATTTCACCAAAGGTTAAGTAGTTCCTTTGAGGCCTAGGTATCATTGATCCACACAAAAGTTTGGGGGCACGGTCTAGAACTTGAGGGCGAAATAATGAGTGACTTGCCCTGAATGATCTTCTAAGGTCTCTTTCAGCACTAACCTTCAACGACTGTGTAAGTAGTGACTAGGAATGAGCTGTCAATGGCAGCAGGCTTTCCAAAGGCTCAAGAATATCTCTAGGGAAGCTACAGCCATGATTCTGTCAGTGTAAATGGGTTTTAAATTGGTAGATACCTCTTAGACAGATGTTTCGGCAAATAGGGCAATTCACTTTGCATCCCTTTTTAAAGCATATAGGAATAAATAAGGAATTAAATTAAGCCTGTTAATCATATCCTTTTTAGATAAATAACCCCTCCCCGCTTTATGAACATTTGAAATAAGATTGAATTAAAGTAAGACACTGAATGTATGGAATAAGCCAATTATAATTACTTTCTACCAAAAATATAAGAATTTGCTTTAGATAATAGGATAGGGAAGAAATTAAGATTGTTAACTATGTCATTTGAAAATAAATGACCTACTGCAGCTTTATGAATTTATGAGAGAAGATCAAATTAAAGAGACAAAGCATAGGGAAGACAGAGCCAATTCTTATTCTTTCTACCAAACAGAGTTTTGCTTTAGATATATTGGTTTAGTTACACTAGCACAAAAAAGCACTATAAACATAAAATATGTTTTGTATCACTCTGACCTTTCTTGAGGAATAGTTAGAGAGAAGCTCTTATTTTCCCTAGAGAGAAGCTCTTATTTTCCCCTCTGCCCTGTTATCTAGACATTCCCCTGGAGAGAATTCTGAAGACTTTTAGGCCTCTGGATGGCCCCTCTGTTGTTGCCTTTCAGAAAGTCAGGCTTGTGTCACCCAGAAATCCCCTATCTCTTGAGAGATAGAATATGTTGTTTATTAAGTATTATTCACTTTCTTCTGGTCTGCACTTTTATTATTTGGGCTGGTTTAGTCCACTAGAAATGATTTTACTTCTTTTTGTCTTTAGGGAAAATAATAGCTATGATTTAGAAATGTGAAGTGACCTGGAATGACTAGAACTAGGTTCTCGTTTCCTTCACATCCTGGGTCTGTCTCTTCATCAAAGTTCCAGAGATGATCTCTATGAGGAAGGCAATAAAAGAGGCCCAGAACTGGCTATGCCTCTTTATTTTTCCAAGGCCTATGACTGTGATGGATGAAAGGCTTGGAACCCACAATGAACAGAGAGTCATACCTTATGTAGCCAGTATTTCAAAAAGATTAGAAATGCTATTTCAGCTCTTCCCTAAAATACTCTTCTTTACTAATACTTTTCTTTTTCTCATCCCCACAGGAATATTATGACAAAGGAGATTACATCATCAGAGAGGGGGAGGAAGGAAGCACCTTTTTCATTTTAGCAAAAGGAGTGGTAAATATGATAGTCATCAAAATAAAACCAAGCAAATAATTGTTATGTTCTATTTTTAGCACATATAAGATAGCCTTTTAAAGATAAAACAAATTTGCGTTGACATATGCTACATCTATCAGACAGAATCAGCCCTTCCTTCTATCAGCCCATTCTCAGCTGTTTTATCCAAAATGCAAAAGAAGTGGACAGGAGAAATTGTAGCAATTAACCATGCCCCCTGGAGGCTTTTAATAGTTATGCTCTGGGAGTTCAAAAAAGACCCAGGAAAGTGAGAAGGGGCTGGGAGGAAAGGGATGTTATTATCTCAACTGAACTGCCAGGAAATAAAATTCTCCCATATATACAGATGTGGAAACTGAGGCCCAGTGAAGTTTAAGTGGGTTGTCTAGATTCTGCTGTTGTAACTCATGAACTGAGATTCTCCGACTCTAAATCCATTCCACACCCCTGCCTAACACAGAATCATTCCCCTACTGAGGAGGTTAGGCAACCAGTTGTCCTCTCCACTCTATTCTTGAAATTCTAAGGCTGCTTGAGCATCTAGGGGAAGAAGGTCTACTCTCTACTCATGCACTATCCATGAGAAGGATGTGCATGCTGGATAGAAAAACCAATAGCTGATCTCTCCTCACTCCTGGTCCATTGGTCATGGCACCTTGAAGGAGAGAGAAAAACACTCCATCCATCCATTCAAAAGTTTGTAATTTTGACTTCCTGCCAAGATGCTGTCTGAACAGGATGCAAGCCTTCTACTTTCCACATACCTATTCTAGCAAAACCCTAAAGTTCTCATGAGATGAAATAATAATCAGAAATCTAATGAGGAACTATACACAGTGGTTTCTTCCACTCCAGAACTGCAGAAGCCCCATGGTGAAAGAGAAGGGGTCCCCTCCAGCAAAGCCAACCAGTATGATCAGAGCTGGGTATTTTACAGGGCTCTGTATGCAAAGGCTTCCCTGAGAAAGTCTCAAGGTTGTCTGAAAGTTCCAGGGTGGGGACCTTGGAAGCCCTGGGGAATGACAGCAACTGGAACTACCTAGGACTAGGTGCTCTGAGTTCTTAGCACTCTGTCCCAAGACACCAGAGAGGGCCCTGAAGATCCAGCTCCAAAAATCTCAGAGATTCAGAGGGGGTCTAACCTAGAAAGTCAGCACAAGAACTCAGGGGACCCATGGTTGGACTAATTGCACCACCCAAAATTTTGTACAGCAAGGAACAAAGCCTTTTCCTGGGATAAAGGTCCAAATTAGGTACTAAAGTTGGAAAGATGAGTAAATGAAAGAAAAACATTGACCGCATAAAAATGTTGTGAATCTAACTCAATTAAAAATTGCAAATGGAAACTCAAAGGGAAAAACCAGATTTTCCACAAGGACTATATGAATGCCTAAATTAAGTAGGATAAAAAAAGCCTTGGAAGAAAGAATTAGAAGAATAAGATTAGAAGAAAAAAGTAAAACTTTGTGCAAGAAATAGAATCCCTGAAAACTAGAATAGATCAAACAAAAATTAATGACTTCATGAAATAGAAAAAAACACATAACCAAATTTAAAGATTTCAAAAAAAATAGGAAAAAATGTAAGATATAAATATAAGATATAAAAAAACAACTGACCTGGAAAAGGAATCAAGGAAAGAATTTTAATAATCAAAGAATTCCCTGAAATCCATGATAAGAAAAAAAGCCTGCATACTCTATTTCAAGAAATCATAAATGCAAATGTCCCAGATTTACTAGGACCAGAAAGAAAAGATAAAGAATTAACTCGTCATCTCACATATCAAAGAAAAAAAGTATTGTCAGCAGCCAGAAAGAAGCAGTTCAAGTACCAGGGAACCACAGTCAGGATCAGGATCATCGAGACCTGGCAGCTTCTATTAAAAATCCAGAGGAAATCTTGGCATGCAGTATTACAGAAGGCAAAAATAAATAAATACATAAATGACTAATGGAGCTTTAATGGAATGGATGACTCTAGGGCATTTCTGATGAAAACATCGGTGCTGGGTAGGGATATCAAAATGAAAATACAAGAGTCCAGGAATACCTAGAAAAGTAAATGTATTTGAGCAATTGGAAGGAACTACATAATTCATTGATATTATGATAATATGATAATTCCCCCAACTGTGTGATAATCTTTCCCTGCAATGAGGACCTTAATGTCTTCAGAAGATACTGAGGGAGTTTTTAAATGAAAAACTAAGGTGCTAGGGATACATTGGTTCAGTTCTGAGGGTTTTGAGAAGAGAAAGAGTAAGGAGGATAAAAGGAGGAACACCCCAGTGTAGAAAGTGGGTACAATTGGCTACTTCTCATAATTGAGATGCGCGAGAAGAAAGACACACAAACGTGGAGAAAGAGGTGGGCATCAGATGAGCCTCATTCTTATCTGAAGTGGACAAAGGAGGGTGGAACACACATGGAGTTGGGTGTGGAAGTATGTCAGAATCAACAGAGAAACAAAGAGATATAGGGAGGGATGTGTGTTTAAGAGCAAATCAGGAAGTTTCCTGATCCTTAAGGAAGATGGAAAGGGGATGGGGAGAAAAGAACTGAAATCTAAGGGAGGTCTTGATCCTGAAAGGGGACTTAAAAGAGGAGAAAGAAAGAAGACTCTTAGAGTGTTGGTGAATGGCTGAACAAATCGTAGTATAATAATGTAATGGAATATTATTGTGTTGTAAGAAATGATGAAAGACATGGTTTTGGAGAATCCTGGATATTATGAATTGATATATGGAAGAGAGCAGAACCAGAAGAATAATTAAAACAAAGATAACAATATTGTAAAGAAAAACTAATTTAAAAGACTTAATAGATATAATCAAAGCAGTGTGCAGCCCTGACTCCAGAGGACCTATGATGGAGTATGTTACCTCCCTCCTAGCAGGGAAGCGGTGGACACAAGGTACAGAGACGCCTTTTTGTGGACATGATCATTGTGTGGATTACTTTTGCTTGACTAGGCTTATTTGTGACAAAGACTCCCCTCCCTCCTTTTTCTTTCTCTAGGACGATGGGGGAGGAATAGGAGGGGATGAAGGAATAGAGGGAGGGCTAATAGCAGTAATGATGATGCCAACAAAGAGGGGTCATTAAGCCTTTTTAAAAAATGTGCAGGAGAGAACAGAGAAATTCTGAAGGAAGTGCAAATGAGGACAGTTTTGAAAGTAACATGTAAAACATACTTTTTTTTAAAAAAGCATATTGTATGAAATGGAGATTTGCAGTTTCCAAATAGAATCCTCTTTTTTTCTGTGTATTTGGAAATTCTCTTTTTTTAAAAAAAAAAGTTTAAAATGAAAAAAAAAACCTTTGTCAGTTTGAGAGAGTTTGAGGCACACTTGAGGGAAACAGAGGCACATACTTCAGACAGGCACACATAAGAAAGGTGATCACTTAGGGCAGAAAACTGCTTTGAGAAACAAGACCCCTGGAAAACAAGAAAAAAGCTGGATATAGAGAGTAGCTGATTATGGAAAACCAATTGAGCAAGCCACCCAGCAAAGATGCTACATCTAAGAGGGGGAAGGGGAGAGTGGAGCAACACATGGGCTCTGCAAAGGGGAAAAGAACAGGTCCTGTT
This sequence comes from Phalanger gymnotis, assembly GCA_028646595.1. Lineage (NCBI taxonomy): Eukaryota > Metazoa > Chordata > Mammalia > Diprotodontia > Phalangeridae > Phalanger > Phalanger gymnotis. Next base: position 302,844,264 of record CM053623.1, read on the forward strand.
AATACAAGGAGTTACTTGTCATTGTCACACATGTATCCTACTACCTGTGTGTTCTAAGTCTGAGCTCATATTTCCTGAGTATCCTGTGTGTATTTGCAGGAGAATGCCCTAGCTTTATTGCTCTGCCACCTTAGTCTTTGCTAAGAGCTACTGTTGGTTGATCATTAATGGGAATCACATTTAAGGGAATTGATGAGCTATGTCAGAAGTATAGATCCACAGCATTGCCCCAAGAACCCAAGGGAACCCAGCCTGCCACTGCAACAGCAAATTGAAGGAGTATTCTGGGGAGGGGGAAAAGAATGCTACCATTTAGAATAAGGAAATTAGACCTGACAACCTTTAAGACCACTTTGAGCTCTAAATATATGATTCCCATATTAGCAACAGGGTAACGGAGCTTCTCTGCCAAATGGCTGTGGCTGTTGGAAGAAGTTATATGATGAGGAAAGCTGACCTTCATTAATAAATACAGGTTAAAACTCAAAACTTTCTTCTTTTAATTGAGAAGTTCACATTGACTCATATTCCAGTTCAACTTATACCCTAATATGTCTATAGTAGGGTTACTGTCCCCCATTCTCCCATATATATGTGTATGTATATTATATTCTATATCTAATATATATATATATATAATATATATAGTTAGACATGATGAAACATGGAGCCCCTGGTCCTCTATTTTGCCAGCTTATTATTTTTTGTAGTCTTCTACCATCTCAATAATTGCCATTTGTTCATTTTCTATGAAGGGAAAAGATTAACCCAAAGAGAGATGGAAATATTCAGTTTGTTGGAGAGATAAATAGTTGGGGAGAAAAGAGAAAGATGGCCATATCTGAGGTGATTGTGTGATTTGGTGATGTTCAGATATGCAAAATGCACCTAAGTTCTCCATGGGTTTATATAGATGTCATGTCATCATAATGAATTGAGCTACACCTCAGCTGTGACCAAATCACAGTCTATACATACAAATGATGTCATCTCCTAACATAAGCACTTTCATTGTGATAACAAAACATTTTGGCTCCAAGTAACGCAGTGTGGGTTATGAGGTAGAAGGGATCTTAAGGGATCTTTAAGTCCAACCTCTTTTTGAAAATGATGGAGCCTAGGTCTCTGCCAGAGAAATTTAGTTAATGTCTAAAAGATTATCTAGGTAGTAAATTGGAGTTAAGGTTCCAACACAAGTCCTCTGACTTCAAATCCAGTTCCCATTCCACTGTAATACTCTTCCAACAATTGGTAATTGTAATTTTAGCAAGCACCTATTAAAGGCCTACTGTATACAGGGCACTGTGCAGGGTGCTTGGGCTCATACAAGGTTCAGGTCAGACATAGCCATTGGCTTCAAAGCACCTCCATTCAAATAGAGAGATAGATAGAAATACACAAAATTATGATATAAAATAATTCATTAAGTACACTGTGAAGGTGGAAGCAAAGTGTTAGGTGAAGTTGTGGGGGAAGGTCTTTATTCATCAGGTGGATCAAGGAAGTATTTATGGAGAAGATAAAGTTTGGATTTTAAAGGATGGAAGGGAATTCAATAGGTGAAGGGCATAGGAAGACCATTCTAGGCAGAGGAAATAGTGTGGGCCAAGGCCTGGACCTGGGGAAGTGAAAGCCGGGCACATTTAGGTAGTGAGTAAGCTCATTTGGTAGAGCTTATAGCGTTTTGCAGGAATAGCATGAGATTAGACTGGAAAGGTTGGATGACCCCAGATTATGGAATACCTTGAATGTCAAGCAGAAAACTTAAAATTTCCATGGTAGGCAACAAGGAGACATTGAAGTTTTTCGTTTTGTTTTTTTTTTAAGCAAAGGAGGGATAAAAACCATTCTAAATGTAAGAAAATATGATAATTGGATTAGGGGTGAGAAACACTCAATTGACATTTTCTTTGTCTCCCTCAATTACACAATGAAGAAAGGGAACCTTATTCTTATACTTGAGATCTATGTAGGACTGCGATCCTGAAGGTAATGAATATGGTAAGGTCTTCCTCTAAAAAATATGCTTTGTTGAACATGAGAAACTTCAGACAGGAGAAAAACTTAATGAATGTAGTGAATGTGGGAAGGCCTTCCTTTGGAAGAAAAATTTTACTGAACATTGGAGAATTCATACTCGAGAAGAAACCTTTTGAATATAATGAATGTGAAAAGACCTTCTGCCAGAAAACAACTTCTTGAACATCAGAGAATTAATGCTGGAGAGAAACCCAATAAATGTAATGAATGTGAGATCTTTGGCTGGAAGACAATACTTACAGATCACCAGAGAATTCATACTGGAGAGAAACCTGATGAATGTAATAAATATGAGAAGACCTTCTGCCAGAAGACAGGACTTAATCAGCATCAGAGGATTCATACTGGAGAGAAACCATGTGAATGTAATGAATGTGAAAAAAACCTACAGCTAGAAGATAGGACTTAATCAGCATCAGAGAACTCATACTGGAGAGTAACCGTATGAGTTCAATGAATATAAGAAGGCCTTCAGCTGGAAGACATGACTTAATGATTATCAGAGAATTCACACAGGAGAAAAACCATATTGATGTAATGAATGTGGAGAGATTTTCCAACAAAGAACATAACTTGTTGAACATCAGAGTTCATACTGGAAAGAAACATTTTGCATGTAATGAATATAGGAAGACTTTCAGCTGGAAGACAAAATTTATTGAACATCAGAAAGTTGATTTAGAAGAGAAGCCTTAGGAATGTGATGAATATGAAAAGGGCTATCAAGTGGAGCTCAGATTTTACTCAACATCAGAGAATTTATGCTGGAGAGAAACCTTATAAATGTAATGACCATGAGAAGGTCTTCAGATAGAGCACAGAACTTAGGGAAGAGCAGGTAATTCATACCAGAATGAAATCATATAAGTGAAGTTGATGTTATCACGGCTTTCCTGGAAAAGGAAGAGCAGCCTATAAAACATCAGATAATTCGCACGGGACAGAAAACTGAGATGCAAGTTGCTTAATCATTATCAGTAGATTCATAGAGGAAATAACTATGACTGAAGTAAAATTGTGAAGATCTCCTTTGAGAGTAGACATAGAATTCAGATTGAAAAAAAGCTGTGGTAATATATCTTAGAATTTTGAGGAAAACAGGATTTCAATCCAAGAAACTCCCACTGAAAATTAACACATTTAAACTAATTGTAAATTCATATAAATAAAACACATCCCTGTCTCATTTCCTGCAAAAAGTTACCTAGGGACCCTTGAATTAACTCCCACACTCCCCACTGTACTAATTGGGGAATGATGTGAGTCAAGACACTGGAGAAGACCTACTATAGTTGAAGTTAACTTTGCCTCTAGATAGATTTATCTGGGAAGTAGTTATAGGCCTTTTGGTCAAGGTAGATTTTTAAGACTTTGGTGAAGTAGCCCCTGAGGTGGCTTTCTTACTCACTGCTTTTAATTTCTTTGCTGGCAACTTTTACCTGCTTTCATCTTCTGGATTGCTTTTTGTCACTTTGTATATTACCTTTTGCAGGGGATTGTTGGAATTTTTTTTTATTAAAGGGATTGTGTATCTGTATTCCCAGCCTCTAAGCCATTACATGAGGCATGGAACCTCAGCTAGAACAAGGACCAATGCTTGTGCGACAACATTAAATCATGAAATTTAGAATTGGAAGGGACCTCAGTTATCTCATCCTACCCATACCAGAAAAAGAATCCTCATTACGATATCCTAGACAAGTGGCCATCCGTTTTCTGCTTGAAGGCCTTCAATGAGGAGGAATGCACCAACTTCTAAAGGCGTCTCTTTTACCTTCTAGACAGTTTCAGAATTTTTCCTAACATTAAAGCCTATATTTGACCCTCTGTGATGCTCATCTATTGCTCCTGGTTATGCCCTCTGGGGTCAAACTGAACAAATTTAATCTCTCTTCTATATTAAAGCCCTTTAGATTATTGAAGAAGAGGATCTTATCTTGTTCCTCTGTCCCCACCTTCTCTCCTGGTCTTCTCAGTAGACATCCTCCATTCCTTCAGCCACTCCCCATGCCACATGGGTTCAAGGGTTTTTATCATTATGATTGCCTTTATCAATGGCCAGATTACCTCTCAGTGGATTCCATTTGGTGCCTAGGAAGGTTATATTATAACATATGTCTCATCTCCCCAGAGACAGGGGGACAATTAACCCTGAGAATTCTAGGGGAGTAAAAAACAAACAAAAAACTTGGGACCTGTACTATAGGACCCCAGAAAGATTGATATTTCATTGACCTGATTGTCTGGGATATTCTGGATCAATTTTTACCTACCCTAGAATTTAACTGAACTTCTGGTGGCCCTAGAATGAAAGATAAATAAATCAGGGTGATCGTTCTTATTTAATTAACTGGAAAGGGTGAAAAGAGATGTGTCATTTTTAATACACTTAAAAAAATCTTGAGCTAATTGACATGGTTTCAATATACAATATCAGAAGAATCAGCTTAGCATTGAGATTCATTTCTCAGTCAAAATGAGTCAATACAGCTGTCAAGATACTATAGATTTACCTAGAGATGACATTAAATGGAATGACTTTTTGCAATTGAGCCTTAATGGGCATTTATAGCCAGCTGTTGTCCCACAATTCTGGATGTGACACAAGCAGCAAGTTGTTTTAAGAAACCTCCCTGCCTTGCTGTCCCATTACTGGGAAACCTTTCCAGTCAACCACATGAGAAGGTTTTCCTTAAGTTACTGCATAGATCATAAATCACATTTCTGATCTTAGCCTTCCATTTTCCCAGTATATGATTTTAATGAATAAACAAATAATCTTTTAATATATTTGTACCTAATATGTGTATCTCTAAAGTTAAAATTTAGATTCACATAAAAATTCCATAGCAACCAAAACAGCCCTCCTTATATTTGTTGTTAGAAGATAATCATCTAGAACCCCACTGTTATTGTGTGTTATGTACCAGCACCTGGGGTGGTGGAGGAAGGAATATTCATTTTTATATACATTCCTGAGCCTGTTTGTCCTGACATTCCCTTTTTTTTCTATTTCCTATCATGCTTAATAAATACTTTTTGACTTGACCTGAGTCTTGTGCCATACTAGAGCTGTCATCAGAATTTGTAAATGACTTCAAAGGACATTTGTTGAATGCCTACTATGTGCTCAGCATGCCCACCTCTTTTATGGATATCAGAATAATGAAAACATGAGTTTGGCAAACTTCTTTTGTTTTGTTGTTGCCCAGGTGAAAGTCACTCAGAGTACTGAAGGCTATGATCAACCTCAGCTGATTAAAACACTGCAAAAAGGTGATTACTTTGGAGAAAAGGCTCTCATCAGGTTGGTACACTGTTTGGTAATGATATTTCCACATATGTTTTTTAAAATGAAGTTGTATTTTTTAATTAACAGAAATCTACTTCTCCCTCCTACACTCATCCCATTTGAAAAAAAGAAAAAACAAAATCCTTGTAACAAATGTGCATAATCAAGCAAATGTATGTATGTATAATATATGTTGTATATGAGTATTAGATATACACATATATACATATAGACATATCTGTCTATCCATCTATCCATCCATATATCTATCTATCTATCTATCTATCTATCTATCTATCTATCTATCTATCTATCTATCTATCTATCTATCTATCTCTTTATCCATCACATTCTGCAGCCTAAATCTATCACCTCTCCTCCATGGCTGATTATTGCATTGATCAAAATTCTTCAAGCCTTCAAACTACACATGCTTTTAAAGTGTTGTTACTAAACAAGTTGTTCTCATAGTTCTGTTCATTTAATTTTTCATCAGTTTATACAAGTCTCCAAAATCATTTATTTTTGTAGTAATGTTGTTATTGTATAAATTATTCTCCTGATTCTGCTCATTTTATTCTGCATTAGCTCATACAGTCTTTCCATGTCCCTTTGAAATTATCTATTTCCTCATTTTCATACTGCACAGTTGTGTCCCATTGTGTTCATATATTACAATTTGTTCAATTGATAGATATTCTCAATTGATAGACATTCTCTTAGTGTCCAGTCTCCTGCCATCACAAAAGAGCTGCCATAATATTTTTGTATATATACGACCAGTTCCTCTTTCTTTGGCATACAGCCCTAGAAGTGGTATAGCTGGGTCAAGGGGCATGCACCATTCAGTAACTTTTTGTGTATAATTCAAAATTGCCTTCCAGAATGGTTAGACCCATTCATATCTCTACCAATACCGCATCAATGTGGCCCATTTTCCCAGAGCCCTTCTAGCATGTGTTATTTGATTTTTTGGTCATTCTTGACATTCTGATGGTTGTGAGGCAGAATCTCACAATTGCTTTGATTTACATTTATCTACTTATTGGAGTAATTTTCATATGATTATAGATAGCCTGGGTTTCTTTTCTTGAGAATTGCTTACTCATATCTTTAGATCATTTATCAATCAGGGAATAGACCTTATTCTTATAAATTTGTATCAGTTCCATATATAGATACATAGATAGATATAGATACTACATGTGTATGTAGATAGATAGATAAAGATATAGGAAATGATACCTTTATCAGAAAATCTTCCTGAAAAAATTTCCCTAGCTAATTTTTTTCCTTTTAATAGTAGCTTTGTTGGATTTGATTATGCAAAAAACTTTTAAACATTATGTAATCAAAATTAGCCATTTTATCTTCTGTGATCCTCTCTATCCCTTGCTTGGTTGTGAAATTTTCTTCTATCCAATAGACCTGCTATTTCTTAAATGTATTTCCTATGTCGGATTCTTTTTATGAAGCGAACCAATCTAATTTGTGCAAAAATTTTGTTTCTGTTTAACCCAAACCAGTAAATATTACAAATTTAAATTTAATTTTATACATTTTTCAGTTGATTTGATATTAGAATAATCTAGTTTTGTACAGGAGATGAAACAGGGGCAAATGACTAAATGAACACAAAAGTGGTGTGCTATTGGAAGAGACTAAGAAGTTCTCCTATGTATACATCCTTTGACATTTAATAGCTATGTGGCCCTGGTCAACTTTTTTTCATATTCTTTGACCATATATCTATTGGAGAATGGCTTTTGGTCATATATAGTTCTTTTAATTGCCTATGTAGCTTACATATCAGATCAGAGATATTTGATAGAAAAGACTTTTTCCTGACAATTTTACCTTTTAATCTTTGATAATTTAGGTTGTTGATAGTATTAAAACAATCTGAAAAAGATTTTTTCAAAGCAAATTGAATTTTTTTCCTTAAGGCTATATGTATTTCAAATCTGTTACTTAGAGAATACAATTTGCCCTTGAATTTATGCTACCTATTTTTCATTTGCCATGGGATCTGAAATAAAAATACATTATGCACCAACCAATTAATCTATCTATAAGCATATATTAATTGTCTACTTTGTGCCAAGCTTTGTGCTAGGTGCTGAGAATACAAAGAAAAAAATTAAATTGTTCATGCCCTCAAGGAGCTTATATTCTGTTTGGATGAGACAATACATACATATAGACAGACAGTCAGATGGAGAAATAGATAGGTAGATATTAGTACATAAAAATAAATACCAGATAAATTCATGGAGAGAGAAGCAGTTTGGGGGAGGAGTTGAGTAAAGGTCTCATACAGGAAGTGGTGCTTGAGCTGAGTTTTGAAGGAATTTAGGGATTTCCAGCCGCAAAGATGAGGAGAGGATACATTCTAGTCATGGGAGGCAGCTTGTAAAGGTAGAGAAATGTCTTTGAGAAACAGGAAGAAGCCACTTTGGTTGTACTGAACACATGCAATTGCCCAATCTGAATTTAAGCAGATTTAATTTCAATTGTGGTTAACATACTTTTCCTATAAAGCCTATGAATCAGGTTACCAAGGTTTGTATTACCTCAGGAATTTTTGAAGATGCTGTGATTTTAATGCTCCCTAAAAAAGGAATATATCTTCTTTGGATACTTAAAAAGGAAATTTGTCATATATTTCAGCTGGTTTGATTTTAATTATTCCAATGAAGAATATGATTTGACCCTCTTGTAACCAAACAACCCCCAAAGCCATTTCAGCGTCACAAAGCTAAAGCCAGAAAGAAAGAAAATGCCAGCAAACAGTATTATTTGCTTTTTTTGTTTTGTCACTACTTAGAAGAACTATTGTTCAACATGTCAGAATGGCTTTCTTTGTATTTCTAAAGTTGGACACAAACTAACCTCAGGGGTACTTTTAGAATCTATTAAAAATAAATCCTTAGGGTTCACATAGTGATTTCAAAAATAAACTTCACAAGCTCTCAAGATTTCATTCAAAGTACTGTTTTCTCATAAGAACTCGGAAGACTGCCTCTGTTTTGTAATAGGAATTTACATGTCAGACACGTGACCTAAATCTGAAATCAATATCCCTGCAAATTACTATGTATCGGTTGTGGATGAACTACCCTCCTTATTGCCAAGAAAGGCTTTGAAGTTTCTTGCTGTTTTATTATAGCAAGCTTCTCATGAGTATGAAAGAACAGAGGTGGTGTCACTTGGATACAAGACTTCTGAGTGATGATAGCAGGAAGTGCTCAAGGAAATACAGGCTGTGTTGTTTGGAGACATGGGAAAGAAATCTGCTTCCCTAGAAAGCATAGGGTTGTCTGTCCACTCCCCACATCCATATGTGCTCTTCTGGGGGTCGCCTTAGGGCGGTGACTCTCAAAATGGTGAGCACTCATATATTTGTCTTTACATTAATGAATGTAGTGGGAGCATCTTTATTATTTGGGTAGCTTTATTGGAGTCAGTCTGCCATGGTAAAGAAAGAGTCAGAAAGATGTGGGTTCATTTCTCTTATCTGATGCTTGCTAACTTTGGGACCACGAGTCACTTAGACTCTCAGTGTTAAAGGCGACTTTCTCAGACTATCTGCTATCTAATTGCTTATCTGCATTGATTTAAGGAGTTTCCACACCCATAATTCCTTGTACCAATAAAATCACAAAACTGGACCAAAGATAGAATAGGTAGGAAGGTAGGAAGGTAGATAGGGGGTGGATGGATAGATGGATGGATGGATAGACACATGGATAAGAATCAAACATATAGATGCAAATGTCTTGATTATTATTGTATTACTGAAACTCATAGTGGAGGCTACTAGCATCTGAAATAGGGAATACCCATGAATGAAGAACACTGCAGACAGAAGTAGACACTAAGTGAAATTCTTTTACCCAGTACTTGTACTTTTACCCAGTACTTGTAAACCAAGTAATCAATCACGTATCTTTTGTCATTTACTGATTGAAAGTGTTATAACAGACATATTATTGCTTAGGGGACGTTGATTGGTGCATTTGTCATATGTATTTCTAACTTCTTAGCAGAAGTTAAAGGTGTCTTTTTTCCCCTCAACAGTGATGACGTCAGATCAGCTAACATCATCGCAGAAGAAAATGATGTGGCATGCTTGGTTATTGATCGAGAGTGAGTACCCTCCTATTGTTGGAGAAACACTATCTCTGATGCAGGAATCCTTGCTCTTATCTTTTTCAAACAGGAAATTCTTCCCCTGCATCACCACTTAAAAATCCTGATCCATATTCTCATCTACAAGTCAATTCTCCAGTTCAAAATGTCTAATTGGCAATTGTTGTTGTGGGACTTGAAGCTCAGGGGAGAGAGTGGGCCTTGATAAAAAGATGTCAGTCACTTGCACAGAGATCATAATTAAACCCAGGCTCATGAAATTACCAAGGGAGAAAGTACAGAAGGAGAAGAGAGTGTAGGACAGAACACCCACAGTGAGGGGTTATGTCACAGGGGTGGGGAACCTGTGGTCTTGAGGCCACATGTGGCCCTTTAGGTCCTCAAGTGTGGTCCTTTGACTGAATCCAAACTTTACATTCCATGAATGTTCATGTTCAGTTAAACGGCCTCACTTGAGGACCTAGAAGGCCCCATGTGACCTTAAGGCCATAGGTTCCCTACCCCTGGATGATATGGATAATAAGCCAGCAAGTAGACAGAGAAGGAGTGGTCAGGAAGGAGAAGCATCTTGAAGACCCAGAGTAGAGAAAGTATGCAGGAGAAAAGAATGGTCAACAATGCCAGATGCAGTAGATATGTAGCAGAAGATGAAAAGTAAGAAAATGCCATCAGATTACAATAAATATCAGATTAAAATAAACAAATATTAAAATATCATTGGTAACCTTAGAGAGCAATTTCAGTTGAGTTAATGGACAGGGTTAGAAATCGGATTACAAAGGTTTGAGGAGTGAGTGGGAGAACAAGAAGCAAAGGCATCACGTGTAGATAGCTTTTTCAGAGTTGGACTGAGAAAGAGAGGAGCCATTTAGGATGACAGCTTGAGGGTGTAGTGAAAGTTGTTTTTTTTTTTAAAGGACAGAGAAGATCTGAATGTGTTTGATGGCATTAGATAGGAAGAGTTTGAAGATCTGGGAGTGTATAAATAACTATAATATGATGTTGAAGTTTGTGGGTGTCATTTGAGAGATAAGAGCGCCATGTGGAGGAAATTTCAGAGAATAACCTAAAGAAAGAGTTTTGAAGGTGAGCAGTGATGTACTTTTCCATGTTGCAGAGACATTTGAGGGGAAGGAACACTTCAGGGAATCTGGATCTGGACAGAGCATTAGAAAATATAGAATCTAATTGCTTTATTTTATAGATGACCAAGCAGATCCCTGGGAAGATTAAGAGATTTGCCCAGGTAGTAAGAAGCTGAGCCAGGATTCAAACTCAGGCTTGAGCCTCCAAATTCAGTGTTCTTCCCAGCTCTTTGCTACCACTCATGGAACAAAGGGAATAGGTGATGATTGTGCACAAATACACAAAAAATTATTTAAAGTGTGATGAGGAGAAGCAGGATGATCCAGGTCTTCATACAGACATGCAGAGTTAAGACTAAGATATTTAGATTAAATAGGAGATATTTTCCCATTGTCTTACCATGACATGTAGGTTTGAAGGCTCTGTCAGAATGAGCTCCAGAAGGTCCTATAAAGCAGGAAAGGTCTGCTTGGCATATTGGCCGACTGTTAGGTGATGTATGCCTTGTCTAAGCACCAAAATGGTAAGTGTGGAGGAGCTTGTCACCAGAGGGTTTGTTGGCCACCAGGTGTTAAATTTTGTTTAGCCATAGCAACTTGTGAACACTTTCTTCTAAGGCATGGTGACCTAATGGGTGGAGAGGGTACCTATCCTGATGAAATCAAGGCTTCTTGGAGTAATGGCAGAAATAAGGATATGAAGAAATGTGAAGAGAAGAATAATATTCTGGGGCCAGGAAGAAGAATCCTCCATTCTTAATTTTCAGTGGACAAAAGCCTCATTTAGCTACACTAATGTGGTTGGCCTCTGAGATCAAATTATCCAGTAAACATGTAATAATGTGGGCTTGTTGGCAGGAATAAATAGTACCACTGCATCTCTCCTAGACTTCAGTGGAAAAATCCAGAGGGCATCTTTACCCTCTCACTGATAACCCCGACTACTTTCTTGAACCCTGAGAACTGATTCTATGGGGTGTTCCAAAAGTCTTAGTACAGTCTTAAGCTTTGATAGCATAGTTTGGGGACACCCCATATAATTTTGTTAGTATTCTTTGAGAGGCTGTGTAGCATAGTGAACCAGCATTAGTGTCAGGAGGACCTGGATTTACACCAGCTGTGTGGGCCTAGGCAAGTCCGTGAACCCCAGACAATCAACAAGGCTTTACAAGTTACAGACAATTTGAACAGGTGCATTATTGAAGGGATCTTCCAAAACTGGACTTCCCTATACCAATGAAATGAAAGGCCCAGAGCCACTGCCAAAAGAAAAACAAAATTAATGCTCTGCAACTTAAATCAACTTTAAAAAATAGCTATAATTTAATTGGTATAGGGAGAAGGGTGACTGTGAGCGTTTTCCTTTTTAGAACATTCAGTCAAACAGTTGGGACCTTTGAAGAACTCCAAAAGTACCTTGAGGGATATGTGGCGAACTTGAACCGTGATGATGAAAAAAGGCATGCCAAGTAAGTGGGAGACATTTTACCCAGAGTGGGCTTCATCTTTTGGCAGTTCCCAAAGAAAGGAAGACCATCTAGCTGATTGGGGTTGCATTAGGGGTAAGAAGAGGCTTCTAATCCCCAGTCAGTCCCCTGGATGCCTCTTTAGCCAGGAAATAGCATGTGAGAAATAGGAAAGAAAATCCAAATAGATTTGGAAGAATATTATCAAATTCCCAGTGTAAGCAATGCCATACTTTCCCTGTCTGTTGATGACACAGGAAGTGTGAAGAAGATGTTTCTGGTAAGAATATCCCTAAGAATAAGTTGTCTCCTTGGACTGCCATCTAATCTACTCTACCAGTGTGAAACCTAGAAGTAAGAATGTCTAAGAATCAATCAACAAATTTTCAATTAATTAATATTAGTATACAATACATTATATAACACTACTATTATAATACAATTATTGACATATCATTATTATTAATTAATTCAACCCCTATAAGCCAGGCATTGTGGTAGGTGGTAGTAAGACAAAAGAATGAAGCAATTGCTGCTCTCAAGGGGCTTATATTCTAATGAGGGAGAACGGAGTTTTCTTTCATGCTCGTGCCATCTCCACCACAAAAAAAGTATCATTAATCTCAGGAGAGCCTTAATTCTATACTGTCCTCTTAGTTGTAGAGGGGAAAATAGGCTTTGTGTACTATATTCATCACACCTGAAAATGGAGGCTGAGGGAGAACAACAAAGGATTTGTTCTGAGTACTGACTGCTTCAAGGACTTAGGGTATTGTTTTAATAATTCTAAAGAACCCAAGGAGCCACCCAAAGGTAGCTTCTTTTTGAAGAATTATTCTGTATGTTGCTTGAAATCAAATAGACATCCATTGTCTAGTTAGGAGGAAAAAATAGCTTCTTTCATGTATATTGACAAGAAATTATCTGTCACATGCAAACTATAACCTGACTTGATGGCCAAATTTTCATATAGAAAAGTATCAGGTTGAGTACTTCTTGGTAGAGGTGGACAAAAATGACCAGAAATTTGATAACTCAAGATCCTATTTTGGGGAGTGGCCATCTCCTTGGCCAAAGTTGAGTGGATAAAATTCTTACTTACCTTTAGCCTTGTTTGTTCTGTTCTTATGAGGGATGAAATATCACATATGATATTTTGGGCTTCTGATGATAAGTTTAAAGATACTCTGATCTCTCTAGCACCTCTCATATATGTACCCTTCTCTTCACTTACACAGTCCCTTCCTGGTTCAAATCCTTATCATCTCTCACTCAACTACTGGAATAGCTTTCTATTTATATTCCCCACTTGGGGCTTCTCCATGCTCTCTGAACCATTCTTTCTCCACACAGCTGACAAGACAAAGCATAGACCTAAATGTATTACTCACCCACTCCCCTCAGGAGATACTTGTGGCTCCCTAGTACTCCTAGAATGAAACATAAACCCCTCTTTTGGGACGTAAGTCTCTTCACCTCCTGGCCTCTTTCTGCCTTTCCAGGATTCTTACATATTCCCCTCTTCAACACACTGCAATTCTGCCATCCTGGCCTACCTGTTGCTCTGCACACTAGATATTTCTCAAGTCTGTGTTGTCTCTCTCACCTTGAAATCTTTGAATTCCCATAAGTCTCAGCTAAGGCACTACCTTCTAGATCGAGTGGAGAACCTGAGGCCTTGAGGCCACATGTGGCCTTCCAGATCCCTAAGTGTGGCCTTTTGACTGAATCCAAATTTTAAAGGCTGTAGGTTCTCCATCTCTGTTCTAGATGAAGCCTTTCTTAATCCTCCCAGATACCATGCCCTTTCTTCTAAAGCTATGTCATGAATGCTGCAAATACGCTTCTGTAATATACATGTTGTTTCCTCTGCTAGACTCCAAGTTATTTGACCTTAGAGATAATTTTCCTTTTGTCTTTGTACTCTCAGTGCTTAGCAAAATCCCTGGAATTTTCATAATAGTAGGCATTTTCATAAATGATTATTTATCGATTGATTTCTGTAGCACATTGTTTGATTAAAGGCATTTCCCTCCCCTCCTCTGCACTGTCCGGGCTTGAACAGGTCTTTAAAATATGGCAGAGTGGGAAGCACACCATAGCACATCTTTGATGAGCAATCAAGAAGCTTTTCTCTTTTTCTCTTTTGAGCTTACCTGAGAACATTTTGAGGCAAATGCTTCCCTGACACGTTTTGCAGAAGCAGACAGAACCTATTAATGTTAATAAATGTCTAGGCCTACATGCACCAGTTAATTTCTTCTAAATCACACAGCCACAACTAACAGAAAATTGAAGGCCTGAATTAGAATGAGAACATTCAGTCAAATTCCCACACATTTTTGTAAGGGAGATAATGGCAATTTGCATCCTGTTGTACAATGCTAGTACTGACAGCTCATTGGCGTCCAACCCACAGTAACAAATGCTAATCGGAAAAGATGAATAACTATTTTAGAACAGCAATATTTGGAAACAAATTGAACACTTGATTTTTGATGGTTCACATAGCAATGATTATAATTATCCATAGGAAGTCTTAAGATTTTATGAAAATCTCAGGTTGCCCTGGGAGGTTTTAAAGTGTGACATTCTAATGAAACAGAGGAAATCTGATTCTGATTACACTTTTAAAATCGCTGGCTCTTAAAGGCAAACTTGGCTGCTTCTTGGTGTTTTTAGAAATTTTCCCCCCATTTGAACTAGCATCAAAAATGAGATCGTCTTTGCAGAAGCTCTAGGCAGTAAACCACAAGGTGAAGGTAAGATGGGCCTTCACATATAGTATTATATCCTCGGCTAGCCAGAAAGAATAATTCATAATTTTACTTTTTCTCCATAGGAGATCCATGTCTGGCTGGAGGCAGACCAAAGCTCTGTCTCTAGAGATGATTCAGCTGAAGGAGAAAGTGGCCAAATTCTCCTCCTCGTCCCCATTCCAGAACCTCGAGATTGTCACCACACTGGGTGTCGGTGGGTTCGGAAGAGTTGAACTTGTAAGGGGTTTACGTTTCAAACATCCAAGAGAAAATTTTGATTTTAATATTTAATGTGCCTGAGTCCTTAAAATGAGTTTCCCTCCCACGTGTAGTATTTTACAGGACCTCAATCATCAGATAGATTTCCATGATATATCACATTGCACTAGATTGAAAGAGAACAATAGAATTTAGATGAACACTGCTCACTTGGAGGTCTACACTACAGAGTAAATGTTGCTAGTCCAGGTGTTACTGAAAGCTTTCCATAGCAGCACATCCTTTTATAATATTTAGTGTGAATGGGAACACCCAAAGAGGACTGTAAGAGATCAATATAGTTACAGTATTTCAACTTAAAGACCTATTTCAGTAACAAAAAAGGTTATTCTATAGAGGGCCTAATAGGGATCATCTTGGAACTCTAAGTATTTCATTTATATCTCATAAGCAATACGTGTGCTACCTTTCTCTCTCTCTTTCTAATATATACATACATATCATATTATATGAATATACAAATAGGCAAATATATAATATATATAAATATATGTGGTATCTATCTATCTATCTGTCTGTCTGTCTGTCTATCTATCTGTCTATCTCCTCATCAGAACTATAGTCCTCCTTCTTAGACCATAGAGTAGGAGGCCCAGGATGCCTAGCATTGGTATTGGTTATGGAGGTACAGTATGGAAAATCTTCTTTACTTAAAATGTCTGTTTCTGAGCTACTGTCTGGGTCTGGTAGACTGTATGACTGGAAGGTGATCTCTTGGGCTTAGAATCCCCTGAGATAAATGTTTATTAGTCTCAACTTGCTCATCACGGAGTCTGACTCACCTATTGGTAATAAGCAATTATGGTTGGTTGTCTTAGAAATTTCCCCACCAGCTCCTAGAATGGTTTTGAAAACAAGTAAGTCATCCAGTCTCTACCCTACTAAGTATAAAATATTTTCCATAGATCTGCTAATTTGTGCGTTCTGTGGACGTCAGAATTTCTCAGCAGAATGCTGTCACCTCATTGGAGGTGCTGATATTGAACTCGAGCATCGTATTGTTGTTTATTGTAACATTCTTTCAGACTGAAGTTGTAGCTGGGTGGTAAGCTTCCTTCCGTTTTTATCTTGGTCGAGAGATGTACTAATTGTTTGTGTGTGCAGTCTCTCTACCTTCAGACACTCCAAAACACAAATCAATAGGTAGGCATGCCCCATGCTTCAATACCAACACATAGAGAGTAGAGTGGGTGGCTTCATTTCTGACTTTGCATGCATGTACTAGAAAAGCCATGTATTGGCTTCACTAGGATTTTGGCACTAGTCTCAGTGTGCCCAACATGTCCATTAGTACATGGTTGAAATGTTCAGGTTATAGGTGCCCTTGAGGATGGTAAGACATTGTTATAGACTTCCTAATGCCAGCCAAAGCTAGAATGTCTTTAAACAGCATACTTTCAGAAGCCCATGCACCGAAAACTACTTCTCACACAATATTTTAGCAACTGTGGAATCTTTCCATTATGCTTGTGTGTACTTGTGGAGTGGTCAGTTACCATCACTATGTGACTTGTGTTCTTGCTGTCTGTATGATAGCAAGAGATAAAGAGATAAAAGTTCTCAATGTTTACTGGTGCTTGTCTTAAATACATGGAAGTACTTAGGGATACTTCTCTTTGTACACACTAGACACAAACCTGGTACTTCTCAGTTCTGTGTGAGGCCATCTTGGGAGAGAAACATCTGTTTTATACTAGTTCTAGCACCCTTTCTGGACCCATTTGTCCAAAGTCATCACATAAAGCTTCCATGACCTTGGAGCAATATGCCCTGGGCAGCATCAACTGCTTTTTGGTACCACATGTGGGAACAGTGTCAGTTTTACCCGGCTCCAACTTCTGCATTGTTTCAACCTTCAAGGGACTGGCGCTTGAGCCTTCAATATTTAGAGCCGTGCTTCTAGGATTATGCTAATTCCCACAATCCTTTGTCAGCCATCTGACCTCTTTGTCGGGCGTCCACAGATAGCTGCAAAAAAAAGAGACACTTGGCTCAGGGAGGGAAGTGCCCATCTGCTTGTGGCATGCTGATTGGGGAACATTCCAAGCTTTCAGCTCTATTGCTCTCTGCATTCTGGCTGCTGGGCTGTTATTCTTCAGGTATGACCCCAGTTTTGGTGTCACATAGCCTTCTGGACAGGGCACCCACATCTATATTAGTCTTTTCTGGCTGTTGATGTATGCTGAACTCAGAATTGGCTACTGCCACCTCCTTTTTCTGGCAAATAGCATCCAGCTTGGCATTCATCAGGATATGTCAGTTGTCAGCCAAAACTTATAACTTTATGCCATATTCTTAGCCTTTAAATTTCTTAGTGATTGCCCTTTTCAGTGTGAGTATCCCAATTTGTGGATAGGGTAATGGGCTTCTGATGACATATGTAGCTGTTTTCATATAACCATCACTCACTTATTGTAAAGTTTCAAGTTATTTTTTTCTCAAGGCAATCCAACATTTTTACGCTTTACTTTGTTTTTGTTCTTCCATGGTCTTCCAAAAGATAATGATATGATCAAGGCATATCAGTCCTTACAGTTAGTTCATGTCTCTAACTACTTTTTCTGTCAGTCTTTGGAAAGTAGTACATACCTCCAAGACACCTTGACAAACGTGCTCAAACTAGTGAAATTTCACCTAGGTAGACGGAGGCAGTCTTCTTGTCTTCCCCTGCCTTTGGGGGAAGGGGAAAATGTTTTGCTTTAAAAGGAAATTCCGATAATATAGCTACCGAGCAGGTGCAATCCAAAAACTATTGGTTACCTAATAAATAGTTCACGACATCTTGAACTCTTGGACCACTTTGGTTCTTTTGTTCAAAATGTGGTAGTCAACACACAAATGTATTTTTTCATTCTTCTTTAGTATCAGTACTATGGAAGATATATATTGGATATTGGACCCTGTGATGATGATGCCATTCACCAACAGGTTCTTGAGATGTTCTCAGAGATTATTACTCACAGACAAAGGAATCTTCTAGCTCTTTCCCAGAATGGTTGAGAGTTGGTGAATTAGACTTATGAGTCACCCACTCACTCATTGAGAATATAGTTGTCCTCTTTCTCAGCATCTGTCTCAACTGCTTCCATTCCTCTGATACCAGGAAAACCTCAGAATCAAATTTCCCTGGGTCTGTTTTAGAGTTTGAAAGTCCAGGTTTCTTGTGTAATTCACTGTGACAACATAACTCGAGCCTAGGTGTTTCTGTACAACGTGTATGAATGGTCAAAGTCTATATAGCTTTGAGTCCCAGTCTGTTATGTATAGTATTCTGCCGGTAGATTAAAGAAACTGGAATTCATTAAAATCAAAGCTGACAATGCATTCGTGCTGGTAGGGTCTGGACATACTAGGGCCAGAAGTTTGGTTGTCTGTTGACTCCTACAATACCTTTAGGGATTTGCTTCAGTGTGTCACAAGTATCAGTATTTTTTGTCACTTAGTCCCCCAAAGCGAAAGCTGTTACGTGAGAGCCTTGGTCGTGTCCCAATCAATTTGTATAAATGGAAGGAGTTATTTCAGAAACGGATCAAAATTCTGAGGGCTGAAAGTAGAGAGGAAGGAGTGGAGCTGCAGCACAGTGCCAAAAACCAGCAGCCCCAGGGCAACCAGCCAAAGGAGAAGAGAGAAGGTAGGACTGAGCTGTGGCAAAAAAAAAGGAGCGATCGAGGAGGGCCATCAGCTCCACAGGCATCTCAGAGCAGAAGGTTGTGGCTGATGCCACCAAGGCACCAGCCTATTCAGGGACTGAGGGCAGGCACCAGAAAAGCCTGCTCTTTCCCCAATTTTCCTTCCCAGTGCCTGTTTATCCAGACACTATAATATAATCTACTGTTTTATTACCCAAACATTTCCAGTAACCTGAATTTTGCTTCAACCACAGAGAGGCTAGGGGTTAACTAGAAATAGATATAAATGTAAACTTAGTTTAAAAGCCTGGCCTCTTCCCTAACTGTTAGGAATTTTCCTAACTCTGGACTGGGAGTGATGGTGATTGAACCCATAAATTTTCATCTAAAATAAATTCCCTAAAGCCACGAAGGAGGGGAACACATAGACTTTAGGCTTAAAAGAGCTTATTTTGTACTGGAGTAACATACATACATATTATATATCATTATACATATAAAATCTCACATATATAATATACATATTCCCTCATTCCTTCTCTTGTCTTCCTTCCTTCTCCTTCCTTCCTTTTTTCCTTTTTCTTTCCCTCCCTTTCTCCCTTCCTCCCTTCCTTCCTCCCACCCTTCCTCCCTTTCCCCTTCTCTCTCTGTCTCTCTTCCTTCCTTCCTTCCTTCCTTCCTTCCTTCCTTCCTTCCTTCCTTCCTTCCTTCCTTCCTTCCTTCCTTCCTTCCTTCCTTCCTTCCTTCTTTCCTTCCCACCTTGCTTTCTTCCTTCCTTCCTTGTTTCTGGGGTATCTAAAATCTTAAGGTCTAAATAGGAACTATAGCTATAAAGACCGTTTGAGGAGCAGACATAGTATTTACCGTCTTAAGACGAAAAACAGGGAGTTTAGGGTCTAATTTCAGTTGACCTCAACTGTATCACCTCTCAGCTTTTTGTAACAGTTGTGCGAAGGGCCAGTAGTGATATGACCAGGTTAAGTTTTCTAAGGCTATACTGGAATGTGGAGCTGTGAGCCTACTGAGGTCACACGGCTTTAAAATGACAAAGCCCTTAATGCTTTTGCCATTGAGCCGTTTTCTAAATAATACTGTCCACAGGGAACCAGGCTGACAATCGCCATCTGCTACAACCCTTAGTTCTAACAGTTATGGAAGAATACTAGTAAAAACCCTTGCTAGTAGCTCCCACACTATTCAGGCCTTCAGCTCTGTTCAGCTGGCAAGCATTCTGTTTCTTACTTCAAAGAATTATTTTTAGTATGTTGCCTTATATCAGGTTTTAGAGTGATTTATCACGATTGCAGAGTTATTTTATCCAAGCTGTAAAAAGAACAGATTTGGCCACCGGAAAGTGATCGTGTCCCCCTCCAGTTAGTGATTCAGCATCAATTGTGATGGCTGGTAACATTCAGCACTTCTTCACTTCTAATTTCTCTATCACATACAGCCTAAGTGTGAGTTCTCAGCCCGTCACAGACATGTGCTTTCAGTCATATACACGCAACCATTTACATTTTTGCTTTAAAAGGAAATTCTGAAAATAACTGTCTAGATTGAGTTAGTATTTTAATTTGAAGCTCTAAACTTATGAAATAGAAGCACTTCTTTTGTCATTTGGCTCAGAGTTTTCCTGTTGTCCAGTCAGGTCATGATGAGGTTTTAAAGAATCATAGAATCTCAGAGTTGGAAGAGATCTCATGGACATTATAATACAATCCCTACCTTAAGAAGAAACTATTTTACAACATACCTCGCCTTGCTGGAAGACCTCCAATGAGTAGGAATTCGTTACTTCCTAAGGCAGACCATTCCGCTTGGGACAGACTTAATTGTTAGGAGGTTTTCCCTTACATTGAGCCTAAATATACATCCTTCCACAGGACAGGCTTTCAACTACTGGAAAATGGCTATCATGCCCCACCTCACCTAAGTCTTTTCTTCCTGTAGTTCCCTAGGTAACATCCCAAGTTCCTTCACATCTTTGTTGCTTTCTTCTAGGCTAAGCATTAAGCCAGAGTTATTTCTTACTTTTACATTGAAATTTCAGGGTCAAAGATCGGTACAAACCCAATTTTGCAGACAATGAGAGGGAAATCTATATATTAAATTCTTAGTGAGCTAAGAATTTCAAAATCTTATATGCATTTTCACTTTAATGAATAAATTAATCTGAAATAGGTTAGAATTTATCTTAGTACATATTACCAATCTTCCCCCTTTCTTATTATATCAGTGAAGGATTTAAAAAAATTCTTCCCTAGGTTAAAGTGAAAAATGAAAATGTAGCATTTGCTATGAAGTGTATCAGGAAGAAGCACATTGTTGACACTAAGCAACAGGAGCATATATATTCAGAAAAGAAGATTCTGGAAGAGATGTGCTCTCCCTTTATTGTAAAGTAAGTAAACATTAGGAATTTCAAAGCATTTTTCTTTAGACATTTCTTTTTTTTTCCTATTTCTTTTGGAGGGCAGAAGGCAGGGCAATTGGGGTTAAGTGACTTGCCCAAGGTCACACAGCTAGTAAGTGTGCCAAGAGTCTGAGGCCGGATTTGAACTCAGGTCCTCCTGACTCTAGGGCCAGTTCTCTACTCGCTGTACCACCTAGCTGCCCCAAGACATTTATTTTCAACGACTGAAGCAGAACAGTAATTAGCCATTAGAGATTTTTGTGGATTGTTTGGAAGAGGAATGATAAAACCAGTGTTTTAGGAATATTGATTTGGTGGCTGTGTGGAATCTGGATTGTGTAAGTGAGGGACCGGAAACAAGGAGACCAGCTAGGCCACTATAACAGTAACCTAGGGGCATGGTGTTGAGAGCCTGAACCGAGGAAGCTGCCATGTGAGTGGGGAGAGGAGGACAGAGGTGGCTAACATGGACTCACCAACTAACAAGATATTGGGGGAAAATAAATGGCTCCCTAGGTTACAGGAAGGGTGGCAGTGCCATCAACAGAACTGGGGAAATTTGGAGGAGGGGTGCTTTTGGGGGAACTCTAATGAGTTCCACTTTCATGTTTAGTTTGAGATTATTACAGAATAAGTGGAAATGCCCAACAAAAAGTTGGAAATACAGGACTGAAATTTAGGAGCAAAATTACAGCTAGATGTGTAGATTTGAGAATCATCCACATAGAGATGACTGAACTTTTGCGAGATGGTGAGAACACCGAGGGGAGTAGCAGAGAGAGAGAAGAGAGAAGAGAGGCCTAGGACAAGGCCTTGGGGGGAACTCATCTTTAGTAGGCAGAAGGATGCTGCTCCAGTAAAGGAGAATGAAGAACAAGTTGGTCAAGTAGGAGATCAAGAAGAGAGAGTACTATTGTGAAGGTCAAGGGAAAAGATTTTGGGGTATGGGTAAGAAGGGCACCTAGGTGGTGCAATAGAGCAGCTCTGAAGTCAGGCAGACTTGAGTTCAAATGTGGCCTCAAACACTTGATACTTACTAGCTGTGTGACCCTGGGCAAGTCTCTTAACCCCCATTGTCTTGCCAAAACAAAATGAAGTGGGTAAGGGAGGTTCAACAGTAGCAGAAGAGATTGAAGGCTGAGAAGAGGTCACTGAATTTTGTAGTTAAGAGATTGTTGATAACCTTGAATAGTTATTTGATTTGAATGGCATGGTTGGAAGCTAGTCAGGGATGGGGAACCTGCAGCCTTTAGGCCACATATGGCCCCCTAGGTCCTCAAGTACAGCCCTTTGACTGAATCCAAACATTACAGAACAAATCCCACAGGCCATCTCTGCGAAGGATGGCTAGGGAAAAGACCAGAAGAAGGGAGACCAGTCAGGAGGCTATGACAGAAGTCAAACTGAGAGTAGATAAGGGTCTAAATTAGTGTGTGAGTGAAGACAGGGGGACTGAAAAAAGAGATATTGTGGATGGAAGATCAATACAACTCAACAATTTATTAAATATGGGAGTAAGATGGGGGGAAGAGTCAGAAATTAACCCAAGGTTTCAGTTCTGGGAGGCTAGTAGTATTCTCCATGGAGATATGGAAGTTGGAAAGTAACAAGTTTAAGGAGGAAGATGATGAGTTTGTCTTTGGATTTTTTGAATTTAAGGTGTCTCTGGGACATGTGAGTAGAAATATCCAGCAGAGAGAGAACTGAACTCCAGAAATCGATGGAGGTTCTAAAGGTCCCCTCATCATCTGCAGAGAGGTGATATTGAAATGGGCCCAGGTTCACTGAGAACACCCCACTTTTCTTTATATGGGTTTATCAAGACACTTTCAGCGCTAGTACCTAGACATGTAATTTATGATATGGTTAGTCAATTTTAGGGTTAGATGGTTCTAAACTTATGTTTCTGATTATATTTTCTGTCTTCACAGATTTTATCGCACTTTCAAGGACAGAAAGTATGTCTATATGCTCTTGGAGGCCTGCTTAGGTGGAGAACTGTGGAGTATCCTAAGAGACAGGTAATTATAATGTTGTAATTATTTAAAACTATATCTATTTATACATATGTAGATACAAATAGAGATCTGTTCTCCAGAAAGCTACATATTATGTGCAATGAAAATGGGAGAAGGCCCTATAAGAGGAAAAAAGAACATGTGTAGAAAGGGACTAGGAAGAGCCAAGAGCAATCAAAGAAATGTAAAAGATATTTCAGCATGAATTATATCAATGAGTTATATGGGGATAGGATATGCAAAATCAATCAATCAATATTTATTAAGCACCTACTATGTGCTAAGCACTAGGGATACAAAAGAGGCAAAGGATGATCCCTGCCCTCAAGATGCTTACAATCTAATAGAGGAGACAGCAAGCAAATAAATATGTACAAACAAGCTATATAGAGGATAGATAGGGAAGAATTAACAGAAGGAAGGCACTGGAATTAAGAGGGGTTGGGAAAGGCTTCCTATAAAAGACAGGATTTTAGCTGGGACGTAAGGAAGCCAGGGAGGTCAGTAGTTGGAGTTGAAGAGTCCAAGCATGGGAGACAGCCAGAGAAAATGCCTGGAGCCAAGAGATGGGTTGTCTTGTTTGTAGAACAGCCGGGAAGCCAGTGTAATCACTGGATGGAAGAGTATATGGTGGAGAGTAAGGTGTGAGAAGACTGGAAAAGTAGGCAGGAGTAGGTTGTGCAGGGCTTTGAATGCCAAACAGAGCATTTTGTTTTTGATCCTGGAAGCAATAGGAAGCCACTGGAATTTATTGAATAGGGAGTGGCATGGCTGGACCTGTGATTAAAAAAATCACCTTAGTGGCTGACTGGAGGATGGATTGGAGTGGGGAGAGGCCTGAGGCAGGCAGACCCACCAGTAGCTATTGCAGAAGAGAGGTGATGGGGCCTGCACTAGAATAGTGGCCATGTCAGAGGAGAGAGGGAGGTGTATTTAAGAGATGCTGCAAAGGTGAAATGAATAGGCTTTAGCAGCATATTGGATGGGGGTGGTGAGGGAGGGCGAGAGAGACTGAGGAGTCCAGAGTGATTCCGAGGTTGAGAGTCCCGAGCAACTGGGAGGATGGTGATGTCCCCTACAGTCATAGGAAAGGTAGGAGGAAGGAAAGGAGTTTAGAAGGAAAGAGAATGAGTTCTGATCTGGACATGTTGAATTAAGATGTCTACTGGACATCTAGCTTGAGATGTCTAAAAGGCAGGTGGAGAAGCAAGATGGGAAGAGATTAAGGCAGGATAGATAGATTTGAGAATCATTAGCATAGAGATGGTAATTAAATCCATGGGGGCTGATAAGATCAGCAAGGGGAGTAGTAATAGGGAGAAGAGCAAGTTTCAAAATTAGGTGTAAAACACTAGCCTACTAGGACCATTGAATTGGAACTGACAGAGACCTTGGAGGCCACAGAGCCCACCCCCTAGGGGGTTGACAGGTCTACAGTGGGATGTGTTTTGCTTACCAGCCACTCAGTCAGGCAACTAGCATTTATTAATCCCCTTCTATGTGCCAGGCATTGTGCTAAGGGTTGGGAATAAAAGAAAAGCAAAAAACAGTTCCCACTAGCAGGGTGTGTGCAGTCTAATGGGGAGATATGGCACAAACAACTGCAGATAGTAACTATATAGGATAAAGCGGATAATCATTAGAGGGAGGACACAAGTACTAAGGGGGATTGGGAAAGATTTCTTTTAAGTAGAATTTTGGCTGACACTTAAAGGAAGGTGGCCTCCTTTAAAGAGGGCAAGAGACAGAAGGAATCCCACACATGGGGGACAGCCTGGGGTGGAGAGACGAAGTATTGTGTGAGAAACAGCAAGACCAGTGTGGTTGGATCTCAGAGTACATGGAGGTGAGAGGAGTAAGGTGTAAGACGACTGGAAAGATAGAGCAGGTTGTGAAGGATTCTGAGCTCCAAACACAGCATTTTGTATTTGACCTTGGGGGGTGATAGGGAGCCACTGGAGTTTATTGAGTAGGGAGGTAACATGGTCAGATTTGGGCAACTGAATGGGGAATGGATTGAAGGAGAGAGAGACTGGAGGCAGGTGCACCCACCAGCTGCCATCACCATGGTCCAGGCATGAGGTGATGAGGACCTGGATGAAGGAGGTGAGAAGTTTAGCTAATTACTCTTGAAGGGACTCATTGGGAAAGCCTCTAATATTGGGAAAGATTGAAGGCAAAAGGAAAAATGGCTAGCAGAGGCTGAGATGAACAGAGATATAGAAATAATGAACATGAACTAGGACAGACTTTGAGAGATAGTGCAGGATAGAAGGGCCTTGTGTGTCATGGTCCAGGGGGTCAGGAGGAGTTGGACATGACTAAACAGCAACAAACTCCCTACCCTTAGAATGATGATACCGTCTCTCTGTAACTCTTCCCTTCAGCCAGACTTGGGATGTCACTTTTCCTGCCTCAGGGCTTCTCCTCTAGTAACCCAGCCAGGCATAGAACAATAGTGAGGATCATTGTTTTATTGTTATTTGTCTTTAATTCTCAAAGAGGACCATGACGTCAAGGAGGTGATGCCATCACTTGCGAGTGAATTGGATAAAGTGATGTAGAGCTGTGCAAAGTCACCAGCCTCACTTTCTCCTCCGGAGCCATCTGGGTCCAGTGGCCAGATACACATCAGGATGACTAGAGATAGCCTAGAATGCATTGGGGATGAACTTGTTTAAAACATCCTCCTGCTTGCCAACTTCTGTCCTTAATATCACTTTTAAAAAACTCATTTGTGCTTAGGGGGAATCTTAAGGTCCAGATTCACTTAGCTTGTGGCCCTGCTTGGGAAGTTTGCAAAATATCAAAAATCTTATGTTCCACCTTAGATGACCCTCTTCATCTCTCTTCAGAATGCAGGTATAGCGAGCCTTTCCAACTCTGGTTTAATTGGTTTGTGAATAAGGGGAGTCATTAGGACATTCTTATGGCTTGTTGATGAGTTTGCAAATATTAAGGCTGGGAAGATGGTGGTGTGTTAGGAGCTACAGAAGCTCAGTTCCCTTACAAACACCCTATTAAAGTTCTAAAAATGCAGCGGAAAGAACACTTTGAAATGTAAATGCAGGAGACAAAAGAAGGTTTGCAAATTTGTTTGCGTGGGAATTGGACCTCTGACTGTATTAATTTATGCGAAGGTAATAGAGAAAATTAAGACTGACTACAGTTGTGGGAATAATTTTATCCTGTTTTTGATGATCTTTGGAGAAGAAAAGAGAAAGGGGATGAGATTACTGGGAAGGTGTACATGAGATGAGTATAAACAGGGAAGAAAGGGTGTTGGGGGCACATGTATCCCATGAACCTCGTTTTCATCTGAACTGGACAAATGAAGGTAGAGGATACATACCCATACTCACACCCACATTCCCACACCCACCTACACACTCACACCCCTACACACCCATACCCTCTCTCTCTCTCTCTCTCTCTCTCTCTCTCTCTCTCTCTCTCTCTCTCTCTCACACACACACACACACACACACACACACACACACACACACAGTGTGGTTTAGAAATACATCAAACTCAGCAGAAAAACAGGCAGGTTTGGTTTGGAGAGAGAGAGAGCAGGAGGCTTACTAGACAGAAGAGCATAAATGAGGGAATCATAACAGACACAAACTCCAGTATTGAAGGGAAAGACTTGTGACTGGAAGTCACAAGGGGAGGAGAGGCAAGGGACCAGAAACATTTCACATTTACAGTCAGTCTAGTAAACATTTATCAAGTGCTTATGTGCCAGGCACTGTGCTAAGTGCTGGGGGTTAAAAAGAGGCAAAGGACAGTTGCTGCCCATGTGAGGCTCAGAGTTGAAAGAGAGAGACAATAAGCAGACAACTATATATTGATAAGCTACAGTACAAGGTACATAGGAAATAATAAACAGAGGGAAAACAGTAGATTAAGAAAGGCTGGGAAAACTTATAAAAGAAAGGACTTTAGTTGGAACTTAAAGGAAGTCAGGGAAAGCAGTAGGTGGAGATGAGGAGAGAGAGCATTCCAGCATGGGGAACAGCCAGAGAAAATGTGAGGAGCAGAGAGATGAAGTATTGTTGGTGGGAACAGCCAGGAGGCCAGTGTCACTGGACTGAAGTGTGTATATGTATCTATCCATCATATCAATCTATCAGTCTATCTATCTATCTATCTATCTATCTATCTATCTATCTATCTATCTATCTATCCATCCACCCATCTGTCTATCTGTCTGTCTGTCTGTCTATCTATCTATCTATCTGGCAGGGAGTAAGGTGTAAGAAGACTGGAAAGGCAAGAGTCCATGAAGGACTGTGAATGCTAAATGAAGGGGAGGCAGTAGAGAGTCACAGAAGTTTACTGAAGAGGGAAATGATGTGATCAGACCTGGAACTGACAAAAATTCCTAGAAGGTGGATCATAATGGGGAGAGACTTGAGGCAATGAGGGCCTGCACCAGACTGGGAGAAAGGTCAGAGGAGAGAAGGGGGCATATTTGAGGGATGTCAACAGGTCTTGGCCACAGTATGGATGTGTGTGTGGTGGGGTGGTGAGAGATGGTGAGGAGTCAAGGATAACCTCTAGTTTGTAACTCTGAGGGAATGGGAAGATGACATTTCCCTCTGTACTTATAGGGAAGGTAGGAGGCAGGGAGGGTTTAGGGGGAAATTAATGAGTTTGGGACATATTGAATTTAAAATATCTACTGGGCATTTATATAGTACCACAAAACAATCAAAAGTAACCTTTGCAAAATTCCAAAGAACAAACATGTCCTCAAAGATAGGATATGCTAAGACAGTCCTAGCCCCCTCCTTTGCAAAGGGGGGAGGCCCTTGGGTATAGTGTATTGCATACATTTTCCAACTTTTTTATGTACTAATCTGTTTTTCCGATTTTTCTCTTTCTCTTTTTTTCCTCTCAAAAATACTATTTGTAATATAGAATGACTTTCTGAGAGGAGTAAAAGTGAAGGACATTGGGAGTAATTCTGGTGATGTGAAAAAACAAATGATATCAATAAAAATATATTTTAAAAAAGAGAGATAGAGAGTTATTATAGCAGCACAGGTCCATGTGTGTGTGAAGATACAGGTATCTTCTAAATTTTGGTGCACTGGCATAACACAGTGCTTAGCACATGGTAGGGATTTAATAAATGCTCATTGACTGATTGACTCAGTATACAGAAGCATCAGAAATCAAGGGGAAAGGATTTCTAAATGTATCTATGCATCTAATACCAAAAATATTAAGGCTTTTATAAACCTAATGGGATAGTGTATTTACAAATCTAATCATTACCAGTATATGAAATTAGGCATGGGCTAGCACAAGATAGTTGTAATATGAACATGGTAATGAACCAGGGAACAGTTTTGTTCTAAATTCCTGACTGTCCAAAAATTGCCACTAAAAGTCATGCTAATTAAAAATTAGCATTATGTTCCTAAGTCATTCTTTAGAATCCAGAATTGAATCCCAGAGTCCTAGATCACTTTATCTGTGTTAGTATTTGCATGATTTATCTCATCAAGGAGAAGAGTCACCTCTTCATGTGAGACAGGGGTGGAGGATTTAGTAGCAGGAAGCATCTGGGTGATGTGAGATGAGGAAGAGGTGAGAAGAGGGAGCTCACAAGGAATGGTCTACATTTTTTGACTGAAATATGAAGCCAAGCTTTCAGCTGAGGTGGTAGAGGGAAGGGGAACAATGGGAGGTTGGAGGAGGATTAAAAAGGCTTGGAAAAACTATTGGAGTAAGTGAGATTGTGAGTCAATTAGAGAGATGCAAAAGAATTGCCTTGTAGCAATGAGAGCCCAGTTGACATTATACAATATAAATTTGTAGTCATCAAGGTTTGTGATTTTCTCTACCTTTGTTCAGTAGTGTGTGTATAAGAGGGAAGACAGATGATGGTGGAGTGATCCAAGGCTGAGACTTGGCCTGGCAAGATCAGTGGTATGATAAGGGGGGAAGGTACTCAAGAAAAGAGATAGTGTGGAGTTGAACTGTTTCACCAAGGGTTGAAGGTGGGCAAATGAATCAAGCCTAGCTTGTGCAGGGGTCATGGACTGAGACAATGGAGGGGTTGAGGGTTTGGAGATTACAGTATGGATGAAAAACAGGGTGTGAGTTTGGGGTTAAAGGGCAGAAGGAGAGATGGAAAGCCAATAGATGGTATTCAAATAAGGGAATTTCAGAGTTCATGGACATGGAAGCGGTGGTCCATTTGCAGGGGATGGAAAGATCAAGGGTATGATAATCCTTGTGCGTGGTTGAGGTGGGACAGAGGAGTAGGCTCCTAGTTCCTTGCTCTTTTTTGGCCTAATTCCAAATTACTTTCCATAATCATTAGGCCAATTCACAGTTCTACCAGCAGTGTATTTGCTGTATCTCTGCAAACCTTCCAACATTTAATATGACCATCTTTTGGTCATCTCTACCAATTTGCTCGTAGTGAGATAAAATCTCAAGGTTATTTTGATTTATATTTTTCTCATGCATTAGTGATTCATATAATTTTTCATATGATTGTTAATAGCTTGCAATTCTTCTTTTAAGAACTGTTCTCAAATTGGTTGATTGCTTATCTTTTGGGGAATGGCTCTCATAGACCAGAAAGTATCAACTGTAAAAATGATTTTGATTGCAGGGGCAGCTTTGATGAACCCACTTCTAAGTTCTGTGTTGCCTGTGTGACAGAAGCATTTGATTACTTGCATCGCCTGGGAATTATCTACAGGGATTTAAAGCCAGAGAATTTGATTCTAGATGCTGAGGGATACCTTAAACTGGTAAGATTATTACTGTAGAAGTGCATTACTACAGAATTTTCTCAATGAACAGTTGGTTCATGGCAGTTATTGTCCTCTTCAATTTGGTGCAGTTGTCATATATTCAGTGCCTTTTTGTCACTCTTCCCTGCCCCACTTCACCCCCCTAAAAACTATTCAATTAACCATCAAAAGTATTGTGATAAATACTCTGTTTTACCTGGACATTTTATGGTTAAACTAGAATTATAAAAAGTAAATTTATAAAAGGTTTACAAAGTGTGATTTAGTCATTAAAATTGAGTTTATTTGATATTTCAAGTTATTTGATGAGAGTTACGCAGACAACATGGTAGTTGGTACAGTTGATGCCAGAAGAAAATGATGACGCAAGCAGCGTGGGATGATGGAAGGAGCCCTGGTTTAGGAGCTGTGGGAGATCTGATTTTAGTCTTGGCTAGACTGCTACCCAGCTTAGCCTCTCTGGCATTCACATTTTTTTCCATGTCTGACATTCTATGATTTTTCTCTTTGTTTTCGTGAAGCCCACAATTTAGTTGAGGAGACGAGGAAAAATATAACGAGAAACACCTTTAAAAGTGTAAGAAGATTAAAGAAAGGCGGTGCTTTAGGTGGTTAATTGAGCACGCCACATTATCCTGATGCCAAAGGAATATAGAAGAAGGGAACAATAAATAAAGGACAAGGAAAACTGGGAAAGGTGTTTTGGAAAAGTTAGCACTAAGCCAGGTATCCAAGTGAATAAAGGACATAGGCCATTGGAAATGAAGCAGCCCAGGGCAGCTCCAAGGCGCAGGAGTATTTTGAATAAATGTATGCAACGAGGAATATTGTTATTTGACATGTTTTTTTTTAATAGCATTGAGTAGCTGGCATTGGAGCACATATGTTCATTTTTACTATATAATAACGATAGCCAGACCTTCTACAGTGCTTTACATTTTACAGTTTTTTTGTTTTCTATTATTCAATTGTTTTTCAGTCATGTCCAACTCTTTGTGACCCTATTTGGGGTTTTCTTGGCAAAGAAAATGGAGTAGTTTGCCATTTCTTTCTTTAGCTCATTTTACAGATGAAAAAACTGAAGCAAACAAGGTTAAGAACTCTATCTCCTAACTGCCTCGGGATGTCCAATGCAGAGCCTAAATGGAAATAGGATTCCTTTTAGATTGTGAGGTCTTCCAGATGCTCACGTTTGCCGAAGACATTGTGCTGTTTGAGATCCCTAAACACTCAAGAGAGTTTGGCCTAAGTATGCACACAGGGAATTTCAAGTGGATGAAGCATGCTTATCATTCAGGCAGCACTGGGCAGGAGGAGAGAAGCTGGTCCACCAAGGCGTGTGTCTTAGGTGGTGGGTAGACAATGAGGTGAACCCAGAGCTAAGTAGGGACAGCACACATATGGGAAGTGGCTTTTAGTCACAATAGTTGGCATTTAGAGAGTTCATAAGGTTGGCAGAGCACTTTAAATGCATTATTGCATTTGATCCTTATAATAACCCTGTAAAATAGATCGCTCTTATTATCCCCATTTTGCAGATGAGGAAACTGAAGCAAACAGAGGTTCAGTGACTTGCCCAGGATGACATAGTATCTGAGGCAGGTTTTGAACCCAGGTCTTTCTAACTCCAGGGTCAGTACTCTGTCCACTCTACCACATTGTATCTCACTTTTAATGACTCTTAAATTCTCCCTTAAACAAAAACTTATCTTAAATATATCAATATTTCACCAGAGAAGCTATCTGGCTTTGAGTCAAGTGATATCAAAGTCTCTGAAAAAAATTAAAATTTTGGGTCCTTCAAAGGGCAAAGGAAAACAGTGAGGTTGGTATCATTAGATTGTAACTTATTATCAAAAGAATTGTTCAGAAACAAAATTGGGAAATGGAATGTCATATGCAAGGAAGATACACTCCTGTTTGACTGATGTGGGGTGCTCAAGGGAGAATAATATGTAATCAGCCTGGAAAGATAGACTGGAACCAGACTGTGAAAGCATTAATGTGAAACAAGAGTGTATATTTTGTCTTAGAAGCAATTGGGAGCCTCTGAAGGTTCTTGAGAAGGGGAGTGACATGGTAAGGAGGGTAGTTTAGGAATATCAAATTGGCAACTGTATGGAGAATAGAGTGGAAAAAGAGAGAGTAGATGCAGGGAAACAAATTAAGGGGATATTACAATAGTCCAGTAAGTAGATGAAGAGGATCTGAGCTATAGTAGTTGTGGTGTGAATGGAGAGAAGGGAAAGGATGTGAAAGATGAATAGGAGGGAGCAATAGGCAAGACTCAACAACTTATTGGATATAGTGAGGTGAGAATGAAGAGTTCCTAGATTATAATACTTGAGCACTGTTTGAATGATGGTACCCTCAAAAAGAACAGGAAAGTTGGGAAGACTAGAGTGTCTGAGGTACCACCTCATAACTGAGACAGGCTAATATGACAGAAAAGGAACATGATAATTGGGACACTAATGCATTGTTGGTGGAGTTGTGAACTGATCCAACCCTTCTGGAGAGCAATTTGGATCTATGCCCTGAGGACTATAAAGCTGTGAATTTTATTCTTTAATCTTTGATCACTATTCTTTGATCCGGCAATATCACTGTTAGGTTTATATCCCAAAGACATCCCCCAAAAGGGAAAAGGACCTATTTATACAGAAATATTTATAGCAGCTCTTTTTGTGGTGGCTAAGAATGGGAAAACAAAACTTTCCCCATCAATTGGGGAATGGCTAAACAAGTTGTGGTACACGGTTGTAATGGAATATTGTTGTGCTATGAGAAACGACAAGCAGAATGATTTCAGAAAATCCTGGAAATTCTTACGTGAATTGATGCATAGTGAAATGAGCAGAACCAGGAGAACGTTGTACACGGTAACACGGTACCCACTATGCAATGACTTGGCTATTTTCAGCAATACAATGATCTAAGACAATCCCAAAGGACTAATGGTGAAGCATACTATCTGCCTCCAGAGAAAGAACTGATGTTCATTGAATACAGACCAAAGCATGCTATTTTTCATTTTTTCTTTCATTTTTCCCCCTTGTATTTGAGTCTTATACAAAACAACAAATATGGAAATATTTTACATAATTACACATGTATAACCTATGCCTGTTTGCTTACTGTCTCAGGGAAGAGGGGGGAAGGATAGCATTTGGAACTCAAAATTTTAAATAAAAATGTTTTAAAAACCCATTAAATGACATTTTATGTGTTAAAAGACAGATGGGGGTAGATAATGATTTCCATTTTGGGGGAAGATAATGAGTTCCATTTTGGACATAGTAAGTCTGAGATGTCATCCAGTTGAAGATGTCCAACAGGTCCCCTAGAGATGTGGGACTAGAGGTCAGGAGAGAGATAAGGACATATACATATATATTTGTATATATGTCATAGTGAACCCACAGTAAGGGTGTACCTACCCATGGGGGTGATGACCCTGCAAAAGATATTGAGAATGGCCAATCAGACTAGTAAAAAGAAGCTAGCTAAATAAGTCATTTCATTTCTTGTCAGACATTCCAGCCAAGGGAGAACATGAGAAACTAATGAATCAAAGAACTATACCATTGCACTTTAAAGCCACCCAGACTTTTGTTTTTGTTTTTTCAAAATTTTTATTTATTTTTATTTTTTCTGTAGGATTTTACTTTTTTTCCCCCTCAATAGTGTTTTATTTTTTCCAATTATGTGTAAAGGTAGTTTTCAGCATTCACTTGTTGAATTCAAAATTTTTTCTCCCTCCCTCCAATCCTCCCTACCCAAGACGACATGTGATCTAATATAGCCTATACCTGTACAATCATATTGAGCCTATTTCCACATTAGTCATGTCATGAGAGAAGAATCAGAACGAAGGGAAATACCATGAGAAAGAAAAAAAGAGCAAATAGTGTGCTTTGACCTGCATTCAGACTCCATAGTACTTTCTTTAGACGTAGATATTTTCCATCAAGAGTCTTTCGGAATTGTCTTAGATCATTGTATTACTGAGAAGAGCTAAGTCTATCAAAGTTGGTCATCTAACAATGTTGCTGGTACTGTGCACAAATTTCTCCTGGTTCTGCTTTGCATGAGTTCATGTGACTCTTTCCAGGTTTTTCTGAAATCTACCTGCTTATCATTTCTTATAGAATAATAGTATTCCATCACATTCATATACCACTGCTTGTTCAGCCATTCCCCAATTGATGGGCATCCCCTCAATTTCCAATTCTTTGTCACCATAGAAAGAGCTGTATAAATATTTTTGTACACATGCATCCTTTTCCCTCTTTGGAATACACACCTAGAAGTGGTATTGCTGGATCAAAGGGCATACAGAGTTTTATAGCCCTTTGGGCATGGTTCCAAATTGCTCTCTAGAATGGTTGAATCAATTCACAATCCAGCAACAATGCAATTAGCATCCCATTTTTCCCACATCTTCTTCAACATTTATCATTTTCCTTTTTCATTATATTAGCCAATCTGATAGATATGAGGTGGTACCTCTCAGAGTTGTTTTAGTTTGCATTTCTTTAATTACCATCCAGAATTTTGGAGGGATTTTAACAAAAATAATTTGATTCAAGACTAGCTGTATTTCATCTTCATTTCTTAATCTCATTTTCTAGGACTGTGATGACTTTAGGAGGTGGGCTGATAACCCCAAATGGCCAAAATCATTCTTTCACCTCATCTTATCCCTTTTACTAATGCTTCTTTGACTGCTCTCTTTGAAGATTTTTGAAGTTAACATCAAAAGGAAATAAGTTCTTTAAGGTTATTTTCCAAAGGTATTAGAGAAACCAAGTGACTGTCACATTAGACAGAAATGCACTTCTGTATTTGTAAAGTTCGAGTAGCCACCATCTACTGGTTAAATGAGTGTTAATAGTTTACAGCTTTCACTTATTAAAAAGAAACTTTATAAAGGGAAGGGAATAAGCATTTATATAGTACCTATGTGCCAGGCACTGTGTGAAATGCTTTTTAAAATATTTTCTTATTTGAATCTCACAACCACCCTGAGAGGCAGATGCTACTATAATCTTCATTTTATATTAAAAGAAACTGAAGCCAACAGGTGAAGTGGCTTGCCCCAGGGTCACACAGCTAGTAAGTGTCTGAGGTTGGATTTGGATCTTCCTGACTCTAGCTACTATGCCACCAGCTGCCTCTGAAGCCAACTACACTTTTACTTCATGGCCCATATATGTCAAATGACTAATAAAATAATATTAAGTTATGTATTTTCCTCCTTAAAATGTTTTCCCATTTTCTTCCTCCAAACCCACCACAAAGTTAACCTAGAAGTTTTTTATCTTATAGTAACAAATATCACCTTCACATTCCCTATCTTTAGGATGTAAGTGAACCACCTTTAACCTACAGAAAAAATGTTTTGTGCTATGAAACATTTCTTCCCATGTGATTTTCCATCTTTATCATAACCTCATCTTTGTCTTTTTCATCACTGACAATACATTCTCTTACCCCATTTTAACATGTGAACTTTTAGACAGAAGAATTAAGTAGAATTAGCTATTTCTAGACACAAGGCATCTGATTTGTGACCCACTACTAGAAAACTTAAGAAGTTGCTAATATCTCCTGCATATGTTAGCACAAGATAGCCACAATGGGTAAGTTTTACCTTTCCCAAATATCGAGGCTTTCATTGTTACTTTACAAAGATATTTGAGATCTTAGTATTTTACTTTTAATTATTTTTTGTGGGTTTTAACAGTATATTATACTGAGAAAAATGATTATTAATAGCCAATTAATATGGAGGGGGAATCCAGGTTTTTTTTCCTCCCCTTTCTATTTCCTTATTTCAAGATTAGGCTAGAGCAGTCTCTGAAGGACAGAGCTGATGAAAAGATTGAGTCAACATTTTCCACAAAGCTAAGAAATGTCAGAGGCGAAATTTGAACTCAGGTCTTCTTGACTCCAGGCCCTGTGCTTTATCCACTGTACTACATACTTGTACCCTAAGGCTAAGGTAGCACCAAACTGGGAAAGCTAATTTCTTTTTTTTTTTTTAAATTTATTTTTAATATGTTTAGTTTTCAGCATTGATTTTCACATGCGTTTGAATTACAGATTTTCTCCCCATTTCCACCCCCCCACTCCAAGATGGCGTACAC
>CM053623.1:302880830-302897155 GCA_028646595.1 Phalanger gymnotis
ATATGTACAAAAATATTTATAGCGGCTCTTTTTGTGGTAGCTAAGAATTGGAAATCAAAGGGATGCCCATCAATTGGGGAATGGCTGAACAAGCTGTGGTATATGAAGGTAATGGAATACTATTGTGCTATAAGAAATGGGGATGATACAGACTTCATAACAACCTGGAAGAACCTTCACGACATAATGCTGAGTGAGCGGAGCAGAGCCAGGAGAACATTATACGCAACCACAGATATGTAGATTCTGTGATGACTAACCCTGACAGACTTTGCTCTTCTCAGCAACACAATATGCAGAGAAAGCTCCAAAGGATTCATGATGGAGAGGGCTATGTATATCCAGAGAAAGAACTATGAAGTATGAATGGAAATCGAGCCACACTTCATACCTGCCTTTCCCCGCCCCCACACTTTTTTTTTTCTTTCTTTTGTATTTGTTGTTGGGTTGTGTTTTTTTTTGGTTCTGTTTCTTCTTTCTCATGAGTCATTCCATTGGTCATGGTTCTTCTCCACAACTTGACTAGTGTATAAATTAATTCAATGCCAAGTTATACATGGAAGTTGTATGGGATTCCATGCCTTCTTGGGGAGGGGGGGGAGGGAAGGAAGAAAATCTGGAACTCAAAATTATGCAGAACTGTCTGTTGCAAACTAAAACTAAAAATAAAAAAAAGGAATTAAAAAAAGCCTCCAAGAAAAATATGAATTGGTATCAGGCCATGGAAGAGCTCAAAAAGGATATGGAAAAGCAAGTTAGAGAAGTAGAGGAAAAATTGGGAAGAGAAATGAGAGTGATGCAATAAAACCATGAAAAACAAGTCAATGACTTGCTAAAGGAGACCCAAAAAATACTGAAGAAAATAACACCTTAAAAAATAGACTAGCTCAAATGACAAAAGAGCTCCAAAAAGCCAATGAGGAGAAAAACGCCTTAAAAGGCAGAATTAGCCAAACGGAAAAGGAGGTCCAAAAGACCACTGAAGAAAATACTACCTTAAAAATTAGATTGGAGCAAGTAGAAGCTAGTGACTTTATGAGAAATCAAGAAATTATAAAACAGAAACAAACAAATGAAAAAAAATGGAAGACAATGTAAAATAACCTCATTGGAAAAAACACTGACCTGGAGAATAGATCCAGGAGAGATAATTTAAAAATTATTGGACTACCTGAAAGCCATGATCCAAAAAAGAACCTAGATATCATCTTTCAAGAAATTATCAAGG
This sequence comes from Phalanger gymnotis, assembly GCA_028646595.1. Lineage (NCBI taxonomy): Eukaryota > Metazoa > Chordata > Mammalia > Diprotodontia > Phalangeridae > Phalanger > Phalanger gymnotis. The sequence goes on from CM053623.1 coordinate 302,882,059, forward strand.
AGAACTGCCCTGATATTCTAGAGCCAGAGGGTAAAATAGAAATTGAAAGAATGCACAGATCGCCTCCTCAAAATGATCCCAAAAAGAAATCTCCTAGGAATATTGTCGCCAAATTCCAGAGCTCTCAGATCAAGGAGAAAATACTGCAAGCAGCCAGAAAGAAACAATTTGAGTATTGTAGAAACACAATCAGAATAACACAAGATCTAGCAGCTTCTATATTAAGGGACTAAAGGGCTTGGAAAATGATATTCCGGAGGTCAATGGAGCTAGGATTAAAACCAAGAATCATCTACCCAGCAAAACTGAGTATGATGCTCCAAGGCAAAACATAGACTTTCAATAAAATAGAGGACTTTCAAGCTTTCTCAGTGAAAAGACCAGAGCTCAATAGAAAATTTGACTTTCAAACACAAGACTCAAGAGAAGCATGAAAAGATAAACAAGAAAGAGAAATCATAAGGGACTTACTAAAGTTGAACTGTTTTGTTTACATTCCTACATGGAAAGATGATGTGCATAATTCATGAGACCTCAGTATTAGGGTAGCTGAAGGGAATATAAATATATATAGAGACAGAGGGCACAGGGTGAGTTGAGTATGAAGGGATGATATCTAAAAAATTAAATTAAATTAAGGGATAAGACAGGAATATATTGAGAGAGAGAGAAAGGGAGAGATAGAAGGGGGTAAATTATCTCACATAAAAGTGGCAAGAAAAAGCAGTTCTGTAGGAAGGGAAGAGGGGACAGGTGAGGGGGAATGAGTGAATCTTGCTCTCATTGGATTTGACTTGAGGAGGGAATAACATACACACTCAATTCCCCACAGGAAAGAAGGACAAAGGGGATAAAAAGGGGGCGGGGATGATAGAAGGGAGGGCAGATAAGAGGAGGAGGTAATCAAAAGCAGACACTTTTGAAAAGGGATAGGGTCAAGGGAGAAAATTGAATAAAGGGGGATAGGATAGGAAGGACCAAAATACAGTTAGTCTTTCACAACATGAGTATTGTGGAAGGGTTTTGCATAATGATACACGTGTGGCCTATGTTGAATTGCTTGCCTTCTTAGGGAGGGTGGGTGGGGAGGCAAGAGGAGAGAGAATTTGGAGCTCAAAGTTTTAAAAGCAGATGTTCAATAAAAAAGTTGTTTTGCATGCAACTGGGAAATTATACAGGCAATGGGGCATAGAAATCTATCTTGCCCTAAAAGAAAGTAAGGGAAAAGGGGACTGGGGCAGGGGGAGTGGGGTGACAGAAGGGAAGGCTAACTGGGGAATGGGGCAATCAGAATATATGCCATCTTGGAGTGGTGGCGGAGGATAGAAATGGGGAGAAAATTTGTAATTCAAAATCTTGTGGAAATCAATGCTGAAAACTGTTTGAAAAAAAAATTTACTCCAGTCCTTTATTTTTAACTGTATGCATCTTTCTCTTGCAAGTATATTTTTTTGTAAACAACATATTGTTGGATTCTGGTTTCTAATCCGTTCTTCTATATTCTATTTTTTTGTGGAGGGGTTCTTCCCATTTAACAATTATGATTGTTAAGTATGTATTTTCCTCCATCCTATTTTTATGCTTTTCCTTCTCTTCATTTCCCACCCCCCTTTGAAAGTTTACTTTGCTAACTAATCTCTCCCTCATTCTCCCTCCCCTTTCCCTTACCTTTTCCCTTAACCTCTTTTCCTGTTGTTTCTCTTTTGGGTAAAGTGTGTTTCTGTACCAAACTCTGTGTGTGTGTGTGTGTGTGTGTGTGTGTGTGTGTGTGTGTGTTCTTCTCCCCTTTGATCAGTTCAAATGAGAGTGAGGTCTGAGAGTCACCTGTCCTCTCCCCTTGGTGTATAAAATTCTACTTGAGAATTCCATTTCTGTGTGATAATTTTCCCCATTCTTTTCCCTTTCTCTCCTTCCCATGTATTCCTCTTTTCCTCACTTTCCATTCTTCTTTTAAAATCATCAAAATATAACAGAATCACTCTCAACCCTCCATTTAATTAGAGTCCTTCTATGACCCCTGACAGTGATAGAGTTCTGAAGAGATACATGTATCACTTCCCCATGTAAGAATACAGATAGTTTAATTGTGATTTATCCCTTATGAATGCTCACTCGTGTATTTTTTAATTCTTCTTTTGACTTCTGTGTTTGTATGTCACACTTTCCACTCACTTTGGTCTTTTATTCAGGAATATTTTGAAGTTCTCTAGTTCCCTACAGGTCTATTTTACCCCCTGCAGGATAATACCCAGTTTTGCTAAGCAAGTTTTTTTGGTTGTAAGCCTAGATGTTTGGCCTTTTGGAATATTAGATTTTAGCTCTCCACTCTTTAAAGTGGTAGATGTGAAACCTTATGCAATTCTGAACGTGGTACCTCAGTACTTGAATTCTTTTTTCATGGATACTTGTACTATTTTTTGCTTGACCTGAGATCTTTGGGTTTTGACTATAATATTACTAGGAGTTTTCATTTTGGGGTTTCTTTCAGGAGGTGATTCTTTCCATTTCTACTTTTTTAATTTAATTTTAATTTATTTTGCCTTCTAGTTCTAAAAGCAGCTTTCTTTAGCATTTAAAGATTTCTGAAAAGATGATTTTTAAATTATCTCTTATCAATCTGTTTTCTAGGTCAGTTGTTTTTAAAAGCTGAGATATTTTTTCAGCCTTTCAATTAAAAAATATTTCTCGATGTCTCATGTAGTCATTAGCTTCTATTTGGTGAATTCTTTCTTGGGTAAAGTTTTATACCTCTTGTTCCATGCTATTAATTTTCTTCTCATCTTTCTTCCATAATTCTCATTTCTTTTCTCATTTTTTTCTCTTACTACTCTCATTTGGTTTTCTAAATCATTTTTTTTAATCTCTACTTTTTCTAAACTCTTGCTTTATCTTTTCCAGAAATTCTGTTTGGATTTGTGCCCAAGCTGAATTTTTCTTTGAGGCTTTGCTAGTAGATGTTTTTAAGTCATTCTCTTCTCTTGGGTTTTTGTCTTGACTTTCCTTATTACTAGCTTTCTATAGTGGGATTCTTTTTGCTTCTTCATTCTTCCAGTCTACTTCTCGACTTTGGACTACAATGTGAGGGCTAGACTCTGCACACATCTGAAGAGAATCTCTGGGCTGAGCTTCTTTCCTTTTGCATCCTTCTTCTGCTTTCACATTTCAAGCTTTCACATATGTAAACTTTCAGTGCTCCCAAAGTAATGTGATCTGGAGCAGTCTTTTCCCTGTCCTCCTAGTATGAGTTCTGCAAGTTTCTGAACTAAGTTTGTCCCTGACTGAAAGTTTCAGTAGACTGTTACTAGATTCAGCATCTTGAAGGCTTGGCAGGTTGAGAGGGAATGAACTATGGGAGTTCTGCCATGATTATTTCACTGCAAGTTTCAGCACTGGCTTGAGGCTAGACCAAAGTCCCTGCTCTGCTACGGGGACCAGAGCCACACAGCTACTGTTTGCTTATGAACTCATTTCTTGGTTAGTTCACAGTTAGGATGAATGGTTGAGTTTAATGATGTTTTATTCTTCCTTGTAAAGTCTGTTCCACTGACTGATTTTTTTTTTATTTTTTAACTAGTGCCAAATAGTTTTGATGGTAAGATGATGATTGTGCCTGGATGTGTGATTTTACTGATATTAAAGATATCCAGATGAGAAACTGACTTCTACCAATGCAGGTCAATATTCTTTGCAACTTATAGGCTTAGTGAGCTGTCTATAGCACTTGAGACATGAAGTTACTTGCCTATAGTCACATGGTATGTTTCTAAAGGTAGGACTTGAACCCAGGTCTTTCTAGCTCTATCATTCTCTATCCACTACACTATGGAGCTTTGTAGTCTACAGTCTGGAAATGCTTATTTCTCTTTCTTCCTAACTTTTTCATTATTTCCTTTGATATTATAGATCTTTTCTTTCTCCAAAGAGTTTTCATTATTATCTTGTCCAGTGCTGTAAAACAGATGTCAAACATATGGGCCACATGCAGCCCACAACACTCCCTGGTGCAGCTCGAACCAGATTAAAATATAATTGGGAAATATTTAACAAAATAAATAAAAATACAGTAAAATATAGATAATACTAACATGTGGTTTTCTAAGGCAATATGAGGCCTGCAAGGAACCTTATGTATAGCTTTGTAGCCCTTGTTTCTATTTGAGTTGGACACCACAGCTGTAAAATGTTGCTTTGTTAACTGTTGGTGTAACACTAAGTTAATTTTGGTAGTACCACCATTTTTACCCTGTTGGCCCAGCAGAGCCATGAGCAATGAATATTGCTCCATCTAGTTAGGTTGTTCATTGGTTGTTCCTGAGGAACATTGTTTAATTATACAAGAAGCGAGTGTTCTTTGACAGATTGCTTCCTAGATATTTCATTCATTTTCCAGTTATGTTGATCCCTTCTGGGTTTTTTTATTGAAGTGTCTCATCTTGCTCTGTCCTCACCTCCCCACAACACACTCAGACTGGAAGGTTGGCTTTCTAGAGGGACATCTGCTACCTTAGGTTCTAGGTTCTAAGTTCTTAGGCCACCTATGGGTGACTACAACTAACACTGTAGTTCCAGAACCCAAACCAGTGTGATTCACATTAACAGTCACCCAAGAGATTTAGTTAGCCCCTAAAAAAAGACATTTACTCAAGTGGCATGGCGAGAATAATAGTTAGGACATATTGAACACTACCCTCCCTCCCCCTAAAAAATCCACCAAACACACAGAGTCTGAGAGGGGAGAAAGCAGACATAACCTTAAAGTGCAATGTGTTATGGCACATATATAGGGAACACAAGTCATTAAGGGGATTCACAGCAGCAGAATTGCAGGGTCTCAAATGTCCTCTCCTAAAAGTTCCCTGCTGAATTGGATGTTCATATCACTGATGGAGCAGTCACTGTTGCTAGGCTGGGCTGACAAGCACAGAAAACAGATGGATGAGTGAATCAGCCGGGCTTGCTCCTTGAAGTACATAGTGTTTGTTGGATGTATTGGAATGGGTTGGTCAGTCAGCCGCACTGATTTGGAAATCATACACAGACAAGTTCACTCTGTCCAAAAGCTGATCAAAATCAGGCAGCTTCCATTTGGACTCAAGATTAAAGAGGTATTCCTTCAACTCTCAGGGATATAGCATGCCCTTTCACACTTGGTCCAGTCTAACACATCTATTTCCTTTAGTCTTATTAATCTTCTCTCTATTAACCTTGGATTGTCCATCCAAGTTACAAACCTGAAGACCCTTTCCCTTTTTTCACTGACACTGAATGACGTTGGCGTACATGAGTCATTCTGTCTTACCACTGCCAAATTACTTTTCTAGTCTGAAGCATCTTCACTATGTGACTTCAGGCTCTGAAATCTCTCAACTCTGTACAATTCCAAAAGATATGCCTTTAAAATTTTCTAGGAGTCTACTTGGTTTCTGATCTGGCCAGAAACTTTGAGAGTCTTTCCCTCCCTGATTGGTTCTTTTGTGAAAGCAAAGTAAACCATCTTTACCTCAGTTTTTACTTAGCCTTTAACTGCTGAATGGGCATTGTGTCAGACAAACTGAGACCTGGGAAAGACCTTAGCTTAAAAAGACTAAGGTCTCCTACTGCATCTGAGGCCATTGGCAATTGCCACTAGACTAAGATGACTCTGGAGAATAGAGTGAGGCTGATGACTTTGCACGGCTCTGCCGCACTTAAACCCAATTCACTTGCAAGTCCAGACATCACCCTCCTGATGTCATTGGTCTTTTCTGAGAATGGAGGACAAACAACAAGCAGTCTCTTTTTTTCCATTTCAGATACCTGTCAATTCCCTGGTGCTTTGGTCACATTTCTAAATCAAATATCCCATGTTTCTTCTCTGAGGGGACATGGCTTGGGCTTTCCTGGGAAAATTCTTCACATTGGCCTGTAGTGCCACCATAGTGAAAAAAATATGCCCTTAAGTATGGAGGCCTAACAGCCTCTGCAATCATATCCTTAGCACTCGAGATGGCTTTTTTTTCCAGGTCAGTCCTGGGAATATCTGTCCCCAGATACTCCCTCTGATTATCACATCACTATGAAGTATTGATCATCAGTTACCATGTACTTTCTAAAATTCCACTATTGGCAGAAATTTCAGAGGGGTTCACATTCCCAGAAAACTCATGAAAAAAAAGGCATCTTGTCATTTTCCTCCTATTGCTTTGCTGGTGTTTCACTCTTCCCCAAAGTTTCAATTGCATCTTACAAAATGCTCTCCATATCCTCTCACATTACATAGTACTCTTCTATCCAGGAGTTCTTTTAAGCTGCATTGCTACGGGTCACAGCTCTCAAGGGATGCAATATTCATACTGCTTATATCAGTCTCTACATTTGTAATGGACACAAAATTTCATCAGATAGTAGTACTTTAGCATTCAAACGAACAAAAGTCGTCTTATAGGAATTGGTCTAACTTATAAAGGAAACACACCAGAAAAGAGGCTGCCCAATTTCATCTCAGAACAAAAGAAAAATGCTTGTTCTTCTCTTGGGGATTCCTGTAAAACTAAGGAGTCCACAGAGAGCACCTAAAATATCCCACAAAAGTTCCTACACTCTAGGATCTTTGAGATCACTTCTCCATTTTGCACAGATTAGGTCCCCTGAGGGATGACTAGTCTCTCTAGTCATGTGGGTGACCATTTCTACTGCTATCGTTCATGACCTCGAACCATTGCATCTGCTGTTAATAATCAGCCAGTAGACTCAGTGGGTCCTTTTTTTTTTACCCATGTACTCAAATGGCAAAACAAAAACAAAAGTTAGAAACTCTCTGCCGAAGCCTAGAGTTCTCTGTGCCACTAAGATACAGAGTGAAGGAATGGAGGGGAGGAAGAGAGGCCCCAAGCTTAAAGTACAATGGTAGGGAGGCATATCATGGCACAAATAGCCAAGGCAATTCAAGCTGTGATTATGCAGGGCCTGCATGCCCTCTCTTTGTCTGAAGAGTACTCATTAAGTTCCCTTTGAAGTGAGGCATTGATATTGGCAATGAATGTGACCTCAAATGCTGGGCTTATATTACATGGTGCTCCAGAAAACACTGATTCTCAGGATGGTGGCTCAGCCCGACCTGCTCCCAGAAGCACAAGGTTAGTGTTTGTGCTACAGAAGAATGATAGCTTCTGTGGGGGCTCATCACAGGTGAACAAGTTGATCTGTTGGACTCTTTGGTCTGGCTCTTCCATGGGTCTTACAGCTTCAGGCTTGGAAGGGTGTGAAAATCTGCTCTTTCAGCTCAAATGCTACTAGGATCTTTCAGAAGGATAGAGAATTTTGGATCAGTAATTGAGTCTTCCAGGAATGAGGTGGGAGAGGCATTCCCTCAGTCCTTCCTCCTTCTTGACAATTATTTCTACTTCAGTCAGGTTCACTCAGTGCAGCCAGATTTATGACGACCATTTCCCAGATTCTGGCTGGATCTTAAGGGAAAAGTGACTGGAAATGAAAGGACTGGAGTAATTTGTGACCAGAGATAAGTTAATGGCCTTTTTCACATACAAATGAAGTAGTCAAAGTCTCAGAATCCCTTCCAACTGGTAGAATGTTTCCTTTATACCTGAAGGGGGTTCACACTTAGATTTCATTTTCTCTTTTTTTTCCTTTTATGATCTTCAACTTTGGTGAAGTCTAAACAGAGCTCACTTTTTCATTATATAGAAATGCTCTTGTTTTTTCTGAGCATATTTTATATCCCAATTCTTTACTAAAATTGTTAATTAACTTAATTAGAAACCAATCTCCTAGAATTCTCTAAGTAAAGCACAATGTTATCAGAAAACTGGAAGATATGTGTCTTCTGTGTACCTATCTTGATGCTGTTTCAGTACTTCTACAAAGATGTCAAGTAATACTAGGAAAAGCAGGCATCTTTGCTTTATCCCTCTATTTATTGGGAAACCTTCTGGTGTTTCTCTAATTGTCTTTATCTCACAAAAGCCTACTCCTTTTTCTTCTTGAGCACTGTGCCTCCCCCATACATCTGTTGGTTTTTCATATTTAAATGTTTTCCTTATTTTTCTGGTTTGCTTGGGGTTTTATTTTCTAACCTGTGGTTTTACATAGTTTACTTTTTGCTATATTAAAGAAATATTCTTCTCTGCCTCTATGAATTGGACAAACATAAATGGGGTGCTGTGCTTCACTGGAGATTTTTTTCTGATTTATGGACATAATCATGTCATTTTGGATGCTTTCTTTTCAATTTGATTATGTTAATTAATTTCCTGATGTTAAATTATCCTTGCATCCATGCTCTAAATCCAACTTGATTGTAATGCATGATTTTTTTTGGATAAATTATTATAGTCTCCCTGCCAGGATTTTTAAAAAAGTTTTCAGTTGATATTCATTCATAACATTTGATCTATAATTCTCTTTGTTTAATTCTTCCCTGGTTTAGATGCTGTTGATGTTCAGTCATGTCTGACTTTTCATGATCAAATGGACCATGCTATCCATGGGGTTTTCTTGGCAAAGATACCAATGTGATTTACCATTTTCCTTCTCCAGTGGATCCTTGTCACAAACTGAGGTTAAATGACTTTCCCAAGGTCACATTTCTAGGAAGTGTCTGAAGCTGGATTTGAACTCAGATATTCCTGACTCCAGGCCCAATGCCCTATCCACTGAGCCACCAGCTGCAGGCTTAGATGTTAGGGCTATTTTTATCTCATTTTATCTAAAATGATCTAGTTCAGGACTTCCCACTTTTCTCCCTCCCCCACATCCTTGGGTAGTTTAGCTAGTTCACATTCTTTTTCTGAAACTGGATTATTTCAGATCTCTAGCTGGTCTTGTCCATGTGGATATTTTATATTTTTATTCATAAACTTCTGTCTCTTTTGAGTTCTCAGGTTTCCTGACATGTAATTATAGACAATCAATTTGGATAATTCTTTTAATTATTTTCTAGGTTTGCTCCTTTTGTTTTACTGTGGCTCCTTTAAGTACAATATAATTTCCTTATTTATCTCTATTGACATAAATTTTTATTATTTCTTTGCCTCATAGCATGATCACAACTCCTGCTGTTTTGGATTTCCCTAATACACAGTAAATTTTGTTCCAGCCTCTCATAGAAAACAGTAGTAGGACCCCTTCATATTCTTGTGGTCTATCAGCCCCATTATGGCTTCACTTGTATCTCTACAGAGTCCAGACTCCATGATCTGACAGTTTCAACTATATTCTTACTAGTAAAGAAGGTTGATCAAGAGACATTTGCAGTCAACTTGAAGAGCTTAACCTGTGAAGAGCCTTTATTTTGGACTTGGATTGTATCTCATCAATTAGAGATGAACTGGTTGGCTTGGATAACTCTAAATTGGAGATGAATTGATTGCTTTGGGGCTTGGGGGGATGGAGTAATCCCCCCCCACACCTGGCCTTTGAAAAAGAGGGTCAGTTTTTGAGTTACCCATTCTGCACTTTTCTCCTTTTTAGAAAACTAGAAGCCCTGAAAGGAGACCTAAAACTTGGGGATGGGAGTCTGTACATTGGTTTCCCCTGGGCCAGAAGCCACTACCGGCTGCCTTGGGGCTGAAGATCATTGTAGCATGTGCAGTTTGAAAGAAATGTTCTTTGACCCCATGGAAAGGACCCCAGCAGCTGGCTAATCCAACCCATGTTCTGAATGGCACCTCCAGCACAGCACAGCACACCCCACCCCACAAATGGTCATATCGCCTTTCTTTGAAAACCTCCAGATATGACACCTGACACCTTCCTGTGCTGTCCATTCCTCCTGAGCTAGAGTTAATTGATAGTAAGTTTTCCTGACATCCAGCTTATTAGACCCTTTGCAACTTTCCACCCATCTCGCTTAGTTCTAGCACCCAGGGTCTCACCAGTGTGCTTCCCATTACAGCAGACTCAATTAGCTCTCAGCAAAGATAATTACTAAGATGGCTGAGTAAAAAGCGGTAGCCACAAAATATTCCTACTAAACCCTGAGGGGCAATCTTCCACAAATATTCGCAATATTCTTGAGAAAAGGGAAATTGATCTTGTAGTATACATCGGCTCATACAACCCATGTGTAAGGGGACTCATTTGGCAAAAGCTACTCACTCCTCTGGTCCTGCTGGACCTTAAATTCCTCTCCCCTCATATAGTCAGTCTACCTGAGTGTTACTCCTTGGTCAAAGCATTTCTGCACTGTGGGCTGCTCCCCTCGGCAACCTGGCTCTGTGCCTTTGATTCTTAATTTCATGGATATTTTTCTCAAGTCCATAGCTGGTTCTCTTTTTTGACATCAAAGGTCAAGCTCCTTTAAGCTGCTGAAATGACTTTCCCTCAGTGGTTCTCCAAGTATGGATTGTGAACCTGTGGGGGTCCCCTGAAATCCCCTGCACGAAACCGTTTTCATAATAATACTAAGACATTATTTGCCTATTAAAATACTTTTCCCTTTTCCAACTGTGTATCTGTGTGAAGTCAGATTTTCTGCAAACACTTCAACCAAAATAACATATCACTATAGATTGAAGGACAGATGAAAATGGAGGATCCAGCCGTCTTCTATTAATTCAAACATTAAAGAGATCTGTAAAAAGACAATGCCACTCCTCATTTTTTTGTTTTGGAAAATAGTTATTTTTCACATGCAAAAAAATTAGTTTGATGGATTGATTAAAATAAGCAAGAAAGAAGAGGGAGTAGGAAGGAGAGACTATCACAAGCAAGACAGCAGATGGCTGTGATTTCAATACTGTTAGCAAAGTGATGAGCCTGGAGCTGAGGTCAAAGCACAGTATATGTCCTGGCACCACCACACTACAGAATGGGTGCCAAGCAGCAGGGACATTCTTTCCCCTATCCTTTGTCTCTCTCTCCAGAGGGAGAGATGAATATATTGTGGGTAATATACTCACTTTAAACTTCCTGCTTCCCTCTTGTCTTGGGAAGTGGTGACCTTTGTTCTAAATGTTTATTTACTACTTAGGCCAGTAAATGTCATAAAGCTAATCCTCATAAACTCAAACTGTAATGATTCTATCTAGAGTCTGTCTATCGATCTTGTCTATCTGTCTAAATTTCTATGTGTATCAAATGTCTATAAATTTTCTATCAATATTGATTAACATTAATATTGTTATTAATTTAAATAGATGTCTATCAATGAATGTGTGTTTGTGTGTGTGTGTGTGTGTGTATGTATGTAAGCGGGATTTCTTGTATAGAGATGAGACATATTTGCCTAACTGAATTAGGTTGGGGGTTTGGAGTTATACATTAAAATAGTTGGAGAGCAGAGTGAGGAGGCTGGTGTCACACAGTGCTCTCTTGACAAATAACCTGAGACCAGGACAGTCTCAGTTTTTCAAAAGCCATTTTTAAAAGCCCCCAAAGCACTTAAGCAAAGCATTTTCATCTCTCTTTTCCCAGGGGCAGTTGTTTGCACGGCAGAGCTTGAAAAGAGAAGTATAACCCCATAGAAGGAGTAGAGAGTTGCTTGGAAAGGGAAAGCCCTTGCCTCGAAGCAGAGGGAGCTGCAAGGCAAGCCCACCCCAGCTAAGGGAGGGGGAAGCACTGCCCCAGCATCCTCAGACAGAGCCTCTGATTAAGTGTGCCTTGATTGCAGCACCACCTCGTGGCTGATATATAGAATAGATGCTCCTCTTCATCATAAGACATTGATAGGTTACTTTTAAATAGCATGCATAAAATGGCACTTACTTGCCAGTCAGCAGTTCATAGACTAGAATTCCTAGTGACCAAAAATCCACACTGAAGTCATGCCCTTTGTTGAGAATGACTTCAGGAGCTACATACTCTGGGGTCCCGCAGAACGTCCATGTTTTCTGTCCAGATCCAATCTTCTTGGCAAATCCAAAATCCACCTGGCAAAGAATGATAGGTAATTTTTCAGCATCTCTATAGGTTGGGCTCTCCTCTGTTCCTCAAGCCTGACAAGTTGGAGCTATTAGCCTTCCAGGGACCTGAACAGTCTATACTGTCCTTTCCCTGTCTAGTGGAACCCTCTTCCTCCTCTTGCTTCAATATTCCCATGCTTGTCACCGCCCTCTATCACCCCTTGCCTCCCAGACCTCAAGTCTGGCTGACTCAGGGAGCAATCCACTGAGCCCTCACAGCCATACATCTGTATCTATCTGTCCTTCCGCAGGGGAAGATGAGCCAACCCTGCAGACCCTTCCCAGGACATAGGGAACAATTTCTACTCTGGCTCTAGAGCAGGCCTCTTTTGGGACTTGAGGAGACTTTCTGGCAGAATGGAACCATGAAGTAGGAGGTTCACTAAACCAGGAAGGGACCCTGACCTGAAATGTGCTTTATCATCGGAATTTTTTGCCAACTAATTTAATTGGAATGAGAGACTCCCAGTGAGGAAACTCCATTTACCAATGTAGCTCGGCATCTGTTTTGCAAAGAAGAATCTTCTTAGATAGTTGCCTGCAGGCACTGAGAGTTATGGTCACACAGACAATATGGTTCCTAAATAGGACTTGAGTCTAATTCTCCATCTACTCTCTATTACAGAAGTATCAAACACAGCTCCACAATGATGTCCCGACCAGAATATAATGTAATTTGACAAAGTAAGTGGTAATACAATAGAACATAATGTTAATATGTTTTTAATAAGTCTAAGTAAATATGCAGCCTGCAGGGATCCTTAGGTACAATTCTATTTGCACAATTGATGAATTAAAAGGTTCCCTTCCCTTCCCCACCTTCACCACCAGAGATATGTATACAAATTGTATCTGGGCTTCTAAAGACATAAAAAGGCACTTGATTTCTTGATAATTATTGCATTGGTCTTAACCAGAAAGAAAGAAAGAGAGTGATGCCAGGTTTTGGATTTAGCAACTAGTCTCCAAATTAGGAGCCAAACACTTTTTTCAAGAAGGAAAAGAAAAGGAATGGAAGGGAAAGGAAAGAAAAAGAAAGGGAATGAAAATGAAATACTGCCATAGAGATAGGCAGCTAGGTAGTGAGATAGCTAGAGCACTAGGCCTGGAAGCAGGAAGACCTGAGTTCAAATCCAGTCTCAGGATGCTTACTAGCTATATGACCCTGAGCAAGTCACTTACATTCTGCCTGACTCAGTAAAACAAGAATAATAATAGCATCAAATTCTAGGCTTATTGTGAAGATCAAATGATGTAATATTTGTAGTGTTTAATACAGTGCCTAGCACATGGTAAGTTTTAGCAGCTCCTTGGGTAGGGACATCCCCAGTTCTATTATCTGATTCCCAGATGTCAAAAACTCAGAGCTCTTCACTAACCTTATTGCCTTCTGGCAGACACTTTACTACTTTATCAATGTTCCTCCAAGAACATGGCACCCATTACTGAAAACCATACAACAGATACAGTCTAACAAAGTCAAGAAGACAGCAGGGCCATCACCTGCTTCCTCCTTGACGCTATGCCTTTTTAAAATTCAGCCTAATAACAAGAATAATGATAGCTAACATCTATATAGCACTCGCCATGCGCCGGCCACAGTATCTCATTTGATCCTCAAGATAATTCTGGGAGGGAGGTGCTATTATTATCACCCCCATTGTACAGATGAGGAAACTGAGGCAAACAAAGATTTAAGTGACTTGCCCAGAATCTCAAAGCTAAGAAATGTCTGAGGTCAAATTTGAACTCAGGTCTTCCTGACTCCAGGCCCTGTGCTCTATCCACTGTACCACATACTTGCACCCTAAGCCGAAAGTGGTATTAGCTTTCTTGGCTCCCATATCATACTGTTAACTCATATTGAGTTTGCAATTCACTCCAATTTAAAGATCTTTTTTTTTTTTTCAAAAGAACAATTGGATACCCCATCCTGTACTTGTGAAATTGTTTTTTTTAACCCAAATGAAGGGTATTTTTTTTATATTTTCTCTCTTAAGTCTCAACGTATCAGTATTCAGACCAATATGCCACACTGTCAATATCGTTTTGAGTTATGATGTCATCATCTAGTGTATTACGTATCCCTCCTAGCTTTGGGTCCTCTGCAGACTTCGTAATCATGTGTGCATTTAACTAATGCACTGACAAAGGTATTAGACAGCACAGGACCAAGCACAGATCCTTGGGGCATTCCACTAGAGACCTCCTTCCTAGATGAAATCAAACCATTAATAACTCCTTTTGGATTTGGTGATAACAATTGATTCTGAACCCACCTAATCATACTACTGTCTAATCCACACTTCTCTGTCTTTTCCACAAGTAAAGTTCTTTAGTGCCTCACATTATTGAGTACTTTTAAATGTACAAGGTCCGGTTGTCCAAGAAAATGTATTTCCCAAGTTTTAGGGTGGCAGCTTAAGCCAAAGAATTCAGGTAAATCCCCAGAAATGCCTCTGATGGGAGAAGGCCGTGGGGTGGAGCCAAGATGGCCGCATGAAAACATCTTACCGGAGCTCTCTCACAATTTCTGTCAGATTACTATAAAAAAGTGAATTTGAGCATATATGAGAGAGTTAGAAACCGCAAGCAGTCTGAGTGGGGCAAATTTCCCAGCCAGGAGAGTCTGAAAGGCCGAAGGAATGAATCTGTAGGCTTGGAGAGCACTCGGCATGCAGAGCTGCTCCAGACAGCACCAAAGTGGAAGCGGCCGGCCGGGAAACCCACGTGACAGACAGGCTGAGAGAAAGCTGGGCGCCCAAAACCGGCAGAGATCCCCAGGCCTCCCAACACAGGACGGCAGTCTGTGGAAATGACGAGAGGCAGCGCAAAGCCACTGGCCATGAGACATCAACTCCTGAGGCTTGCAGCCCAAAGGTATGAAACACGTCTTGAAATTCCGGGAGACATAATGGCCAGGTAAATGGCTCTAATCCCTCCCCCACTCACCAAGAGAATTCCTGGGGGTGGGGGACCACTGGAATAGAGGAGATAGAAGAGGGGCTTCAGTGGCCAAGTAGTAGTAGAAGGTTCCTGAGTCCCAGAGGTGCAGAGCCAGCAGGGGTCAACACCAGGAGCCCAGATGTACTCTTGCTCCCCCAGGGGAAGTGCCAGACTTGAGCTCAAACAACAAACAGCTGAGACCATTGCTGAAGAGCAACAGTGCTGGAGAGCAACCCTAGGGAAAGAGACAT
>CM053623.1:302897655-302919195 GCA_028646595.1 Phalanger gymnotis
TCCCAGTATATTTTGGAAATGAGGCCTTCATCAGTGGCACTAGTTGTAAAGATTTTCTCCCAATTTTCTGCCTCCCTCCAAATCTTTGTTGCATTGGCTTTTTTTGTACAAAAACATTTCAATTTAACATAATCGAAATTATCCATTTTGCATTTTATAATGCTCTCTATCTCTTGTTGGGTCTTGGAGGCTTTTGATGTAGGCTCTTTGACTTTGTTGACCTCTTCTGGCTGTATGTTTTGGTCTTAATTGTCACCAAAGAAAGATTCCAAAGTCTGAGACTAAATCTGGGTGTGTTTTTGCTGCCTGTTCATGTTCCCAGCCAACTACTTGACCCTTGAGCTTTTTGTAGGGGTATGACTGCTTGTAGAGCAGATAGTACTTTGTCCAAAGCTTGAGGGGCTGTGCTGCTGTTTTCAGAGCTACTTCTACACAGCAAGTTCTGCCACACCAGCGCTCATTCTTCACCAAGAACAGCAAATCAGGATTGCAGCCCAGATCCAGGCAGGGCAAAGCATGCTTTGCCCTCCTGCTCTAATCTGCCACTTAATTCCTCCCAGCAGGTGGGCCTGGGGCCGGAAGCAACTGCAGCTGTAGCTCTGGAAGCAGCCTCAGAGCTGCACCACCTCCACCGCCCCTGGAGTGGTGGCTGACCGCAAACTCCTTTCACTCCGTCTCAGCAGTTTTTCCCACTAACCTGCTCTGTTGTCTTTGGTGTTTGTGGGTTGAGAAGTCTGGTAACTGCCACAGTTCAATGATTCAGGGCCCTATGGCCTGTTCTGCCTGGCTCCCAGTCTGTTTGGTCCTGGCGCAGCCTATGCTGGGCTGTGCTCCATTCCCCTCCTAGCTCTTTTTGATAGACCCTTCCTAGAAACCATCCAGGCTGTCCTGGGCTGGAGCCCTGCTTCCCTCTACTATTTTGTGGGTTCTGAAGGTCTAGAATTTGTTCAGAGCCATTTTTATAGGTGTTTGGAGGGACCTGGGGGAGAGCTTAAGCAAGTCCCTGCTTTCCAGCTGCCATCTTGGCTCTGCCCCCTGGAGTAAATTTTTTAAGCTTCAGCTGAAGTACAAAAGATAGAAGTAGTAATCATGACCTCAAATAGAGCAATAGTAATAATAGTCCTAATCAAAAGAAATATCTAGGGAAATTTCATCTTGTTGAAAGTTATCAATGACAATGAATTAATATTAATACTAAAGATATATGTATCAAATGACATGGCATCTAAATTGTTAAAAATTAAATAAATTACATGAAGAAAAAATAAAACCATAAAAGTAGGAGACTTCAATTTACTCTCCCCCCTCAAATGTAAATATGTCTAACAACAAGAGCAAAAAGAAGTGAAGGGCCTGAACAAAATTTTAGACAAATTAAACCCCCATTTAAAATAACCACAGATAGTATAAAATACTTGAGACTCTACCTGTTAGCACAATTATAAAATACTCATTGCAAAATCTAAATAATTAGAAAATATTAAGTGTTCATGGGTAAACCAAGCCAATATGGTAAAAATTATAACACTAATATTCAGTGTCATGTCAATTAACTAAAGAATTACTTTACAGAGAAAGAAAAAATAGTAATAAAATTCATCTGGAGGAACAAAATGTCAAGAATATGAAGGAAATTAATGAACAAAAGTGAGAAGGGAGCTTAGTAGTACTAGATCTCAAACTATACTACAGAGCTATAGTCATAAAAAGCATTTGGTCCCAGGTAAGAAACAGAGAGGTCAATCAGTGGAACAGATCAGATACACAATATGCAGAAACAAATAAGCATGGAAGCCTAGAGTATACCCAAAGATCTCAGCTATTGGGTCAAGAACTCACTATTCAACAAAAATTGTCGAAAAAATAGGAAGCATTCTGGCAGAAAATCAGTATAGACTAGCATCTCATCTCACATGCCAGGACAAGCTCCAAATGGGTATATCATTTAGACATAAAGAACAATGTTATAAACAAATTAGAGAAGTATGGAAATATGGAAGAAACTATGGATAGTCAGTTCTATGGATAGGGTAAGAATTTATGACCAAACAAGAGACAGAGAGGTACATAGGAGGTCCAATTTACAATTCTGATGACTGTTAAAAAAGTTTTTTTAACAAGCAAAATTAATGTAGCTAAAATGAGAAGAAAACCAGGAAATTGGGAACAAATCTATGCAGCAAGTTTCTCTGATAAAGGTATCTTTCCTAAAACATACAGGGAATTGAGTCAAATTTATAAGAATAAAAGCCATTCCCCAATTAATAAATGGTCAAACAATGTCAGTAGGCAATTTTCAGAGGAAGAATTTCAAGCTATCAATAACCATATAAAAAATCCTCTAAATCACCAATAATTATATAAATGGAAATTTAAGTAACTTAGAGTCAACCTGACACCCATCAGGTTGGCAAAATTGACCAAACAGTAAAATGCTAAATGCTAGAGGGCTGTGGGAAAACAAGTACGTTAATGCACTTTTGGTAGAGCTTTGGAATGGTCCAGCCATTCTGGAAAGCAATTTCAAACTATACCACAAAAGTCGTTGAACTGTGATTACTCTTTGACCCAACAATACTGCTACTAATTCTATATTCCAAAAAGAACAAAGAAAGATGAAAACGACCCATATGTACAAAAATATTTATAGTAGCTCTTTTCATGGTGGCAAATAATTGGATATCAAGGGGGTTATCTATTCATTGGGGAACTGCTGAACAAATTATAATATATAAATGTGATCAAACGCTATTTTGTTATAAGAAATGATAAGAGATGGTTTTAGAAATACTTGTATAAACTGATTCAAAGTGAAATGAGTAGAACCAGTTTATACAGTAAAAACAATATTGTAAAGACAAACAGCTTTGAAAGATTTAGGAACATTGTGTTGGTCAAAGGATTAACATGGTGGCCAACCTCAATTCTAGAAGACCCATGATGAAACATGCCACTCACCTCCAGAGAGAAAGGTGATAGACTGAGAGTGCAGACTTAGGCATATATGTGTGTGTTTGTATACACACACACACACATAAATATACACAGATATGTATTACATAACGTATTGTATGTATATACAACATATACATATATATATACACATACGTGTTTGGACATGGCTAATGTAAGAATTTGTTTTACTTGACTATACATGTTTGTAATGAGTTTTGTTTTCCTTGCTTTTTTAGTGTGGAGAGAATTTGGAGTTGAAAATGAAATGAATGTTAAAAAGAAAAAAAAAACTAAAGTAATTAGTGTGAATGTGTTGCTGTAAAATTATAATGACCAAGCTTGGTCCCAAAGAAACACTTTCTATAGTTCCAAAGTTTTTAATGTGTTGCTTAGTTTGTTGAATCAATTTTTCTCTCTTATAAGAGATGGCTTTCTGGGAGGGATAGTGCATTAAGAAAAGTCATTGTCTTTGATAATTTAAAGTAAATTTATTGGATTTTAAAAGCAAAGGACTTTTAGAAGAGGAATTTGGTTTGTGTTAAAGAAAGATTTTAAAAGTCTGATTTCATTCAGTGGCCATGGATAAAATAAATAATAGACAAGGTCTTACTTGCCACTGATGCAAGTGATATTTTCTACTAAGTGCAGCTCTTTCTGTCCTAGAAGAAAAGAAGTATCAATTCACAAAGCATTTGCAAAAATTAATCACTGAGCTGAGGGCAGGGACAATGAGCAATAGCACATAGCTAAGCTTGTAATGGATTCTACACCCTGATGCAATTGGGATGACACTCCGAAGTGCAGTATAATCCAAATTAAGATGTAATTTAGAAATATTTAAATAAATAAATTACAATAGGCAACATTGCATTTTAAAACTAAGTCAATATGGACCTACAGGGATCCTTGTGTATGGATTAATGGCCCCATTTCTATTTCAGTTGGATGCCACTGCCCAGAAAGACAATGCCCCAATCATTTCAATCAATAGGAGTCAGAGGTAAAAGGTCTAAAGCAGCTTTATTAGGCCAAATGTCCAAGAACAGTAATCAGGGTCACATTTAAGACCAAATAATAACCAAAATATTTGCATGTATGAACTAAGGTACAAACCTAAAAACAATTTCTATATTAAAGCTTAGGACTTGTTTTTCTGATTGAATTTAGTCTTTCATAGACTGGTGCTTAGATTTTTTTTTTAACTGGGAATGTGAAAAATGTGTTCTATTCTTGCATTTCTCTAGCCCTCCATTTTCTGGAATTGACCAAATGATGACTTATAATTTGATTCTCAAGGGAATTGAGAAAATAGATTTTCCCAAGAAGGTAACACGACGCCCTGAAGATTTGATTCGCCGACTTTGCAGGTAGCATAACTAATGATAGCAGCGTATAATTGAAATAGCCCCTTCTTTATAAGAAGTTAAGTCTCCACATTATTTTCTCCACAATATGAAACATTTGATTAAATTTATGTGTCTTTCTGGTTCACTGAGAGGCGCCATACTTCAATGAAGAGGCCAGCCTTGGAGTCTGGAACACCTGCTCTCAAGACCACCTCCAATGCATGCTTGCTATAGGACCTTGGGCAGGTTACATAAACTCTCAGTGCCCCAGTAACTGTAACATTGTAAACAGTTCCCTACACAGATAAAATCATGTTTGAACCAAAAACCAGAATCTTTTCCGTCAGTATCTGAACTTTGAACTTATGGTACATAGGTCTAAGACTGTGAGTTGCCCTCATGCTGCATGGATAGTTGCAGTTTCCTTATTAGTCAGGGTTAATCTTGAGAACTATCTTTCTCTGTTATAGAGCAACAGGGAAGTCTGAACTCTAGGTCATTAAGGCAGTGAGTGATTTACATCCATGTTATTCTAAGGTGAGGCATATTTTAAAAGTCTCAGGTAGTCTATTGCAGATTTAACCAAACTTCTTTTTGCTTTATTTTTAAGTCCCCAAATTTTACATTTTTACATTTTACACAGACATTTTTCTGCCAGAAAATCCTTCCCTTAGCTCTTATGATGGAACATTTCTATAATTCTTGTTTAATTTTCAGTAAATTTCAATAAGCAAAAAATTGTCACACAAGAAAAATTATTTAATATATCACATTCTGGCAAACTCAGAACATTTCTGCTATAAAGACATACCAATTTACTTATATGAGTGAAGGGAGGGAAATTGGCATTACTCCTTTAATGAAGAGAAATTGTTATAAACTCATACAAACTCTTTTTTTAAGGCAAAATCCTACAGAAAGGCTGGGAAACCTGAAGAGTGGAATCAATGACATTAAGAGGCACAGGTACCGTGGTCATTTCTCTTTGCACGTAGAAACAAATAAATAGTAAAATTTGTTAGATTTTTAAAATGGTTTTCCTTGTTGAGTCAAAAGCTACTTCCTAGTTTTTAGAGTTTTGTATCTCCAGGTACTATCGAACATTTTCTTTGTTATATTCAGGGTCACAGTTGTAATAATAAAGCCAAAAGAAATTCCTTCAGTTGTTTCAGAATGTATAGCTTTTATATCTCAGTGAAAATAAGTTCACAGCTACTCTAATATGCCTTACTTTTGGATGCAAATGTGAGAAACACCATTTAAAGCCTCCAAATAATTAACTTTACATCTCTTCTTATGATTTAAAAAAGCTTAAGTTCTAGGAAGGCATTGACTTCTGATGGGGAAATTAATGTGTTTCTATATTTGGAAGCCCTGATTTTTTAGATGTCTATTGACATCTTAAGGATGTCAGCTAAATCAACTGCTAAAATGCTGTATTTTTTTGGTATTGGTTTTTTAATTTTAATTTTATTTTTAATTTTTGTATTTGTATAGTTTTTGCTATTATAGTTTATATACTTTAGGATTTTCTTCTAAAGACCTCAGCATATAAACTTTAAATTGTTACCTATGTGGTACATGCAAAATATTATTTCTGTGATGTGGATATCATAATGGGATGTCTTATAAGGCTACCGTAGAACCTCAAAATACTGGTTCTTTCTTTAAGCAATAATCTATCATCATTGAATATGTGATGGATTTATCCAAATTATATAGTACCTCTTATACCTTTGGTGACTTACATAAAATGCATACTCTAGATTGTAATTCAGTTGCAGTGGTTTCATTTTGCTTAACAGAATTCTATGGCTTTCAAAAAATGCCTTTTGCCTGTATCAGTTATAGGTATTTGAATAGAATTATAATATGCAAAATAAACTTTTTTTAATTATTAAAGGAGTAACAAACATTAAGAAAAAGAGTTAGGCCTTCTGACTTAAAAGGAATGATTTGCTTAACTCTGCTTCTTCTGTAATTCATTTATTAAAAAATGACTTGGAAGGAATGCCAAAGGGCAGAACCAGTCCTCTAAGTGAGAGTCATTCTGTAGTGATGTGTGTAAGAACTTGATCTGGTGCCAGGGCACTAAAGGGCTCTGCTGAGGACAGACCTAGACCCTCACTTCCAGGGGGCATTTCAGATCTATACCATCTATTCATATTGCCCACTGGTTGGTCGTCTACTTAGAAAATGCCTGGAAATAGGACTGCTCATGTTCAAAACAGGGAAAAGATCACCTGGGCTAAAGTAATACTTTTATATTCTAATGATGAATTTATCATAATAGCAACCTTTTTTTTTTCATTTCTTCTAAGGTGGCTGAATGGCTTTAATTGGGAGGGGCTGAAGGCAAGGAGCCTGCCATCACCATTAAAAAGAGAGGTACTCTATCCACTCTCTTGTTTCCATAGGAACTGTTTTTGCAGATTGTCAAATAGATTAAAAAAACCACGAATGAAAATAGTGGAGGGGGATAAGTGACTGTGAGGGATGGTCTTCCTGCTATAAGGGACCATAAAAGTGCCCTTCGATTCCTAAGCACTAAGATGGGGATTCCATTTTGATTAGAAGGGGGAAGGCTGGAGTATGTCTTTACTGCAGCATTTTCCAAACTGATGAGGCCATAGAACATCTTTTGGTGTAGAACCCATAGAAAAGGGCCCGATTCATGAACCAAGGGTATGAAAAAAACAGAGTGTGAGGACAGATGTAGGATAAGGTGGATGTTAGAGAACTCTGGCAGTAAAATGAGGAAGTTAACATAAATTTTGTTTTCATAATAATATGCTACATATAACATTTTTTTAAAAATACATAATTTTATATTTAGTGTTTTAGAGAGAAAAAAATCTAGCAGCCAGATTTTCTCACAGAACCCCTCTTCATGTTGCATGGACCAGCAAGATTCTATAGAATAGAGTTGGGAAAATGTTCCAAGAGTAGGATTTTTCACCTTTTTGTGTTGTGGACCTCTTTGGTGGACTGAGGAATCCTGGGGACCCCTTCTCAGGATAACATTTTTAAATGTATCCAAAAAAATTCAAAGGAAATGAATTATATTGAAATACAATTATCAAAATATTGTTTTTAAAAAAATTCATGGACTCTAGGTTAAGAACCCATTTTTGTGAGATGGAGAAGGATCTGAGACACTTAACTTGGCCTAGGAGTCCTAATGTATGTTCTGGAAATTGTCTTAGGACCTGTTTTAAATTTTTATTCAAGAAGAGGAAAAAAAAGAAGTTCCTTGGGCACCTGGTTTGTTGAACACTCTTTTTGACTCTCTTATGGTCATTGTGGAGTGAGGAGTAGAGAAGGGACGGGCTCAAGCAGGCTTGTTTTAACATTTCCTCTCTTTCTCATAATACCCAAAGACCTTTAAGAATTACAGTATATGAAACAACTTGTGATATTAATTCTAAGAAGAGGGAGACTAATGACATAGAGGTTGGAAGGCAGCCTCAGAGCCAACAAGAACTGAATTTAACTCCTCTTTCTGGGCCTCCTCCTCCTCTCTGTGTCTAGGCACCCATCTGACACCAGGGATCAGTTTCGACACCTTAGGTTCTCAACTCCAATGAAATTGCAGGTCGGACAGAAAAATTATTCTATGAAATTTGTGTTATCTAGATTTGAATTGATGATTCAAATATTCTGTTGTGAAATATTCTCTTTTTCTTAGAAAAAGAGGAGTGATCATAGCATAAAATCACCATTTTGGCCACACATTTGGGACACTGTGATACTGTTTACATTTGCTTTCATTGTTTTCCTATCAGCTCAATGGACCCGTAGATCACAGCTACTTTGACAACTATCCCCCTGAGAAGGGAATACCCCCAGATGAAATGTCGGGTTGGGATAAGGACTTCTGAAGGAAATGAAGAGTTTTCTGCTTCCCACTCACTGCAGAAGGAAGAGTCACCCAGTCTGATGCCCTCTCACAATAGGAAGTCATTCCATGTTGATGTATTTTGTAAAGTCTAGACATGGAAGAGGACTCCTCTCCCATGGACTCAGGGTTCGTTGGAGGGTGTTTGAATTCCAGTGTCTAGATGAGAAACTGCTAGACAGCCATGGTATCAATCAACAATAACCTTCACTTTTCCCAAGTGTTGAAGGTTACCCCAAAACAGCTTCTAGGAAAGAAGCATGGTTCTTCTGCCTTCTTCTTGCCTCCCCATATTCCTTTCCTAAGTTTCCTTCAAAAGTAAAACCTATTTGAGAGCCAGCCATGACATTCTGTAGGGGGAAGAAGCAAGGAAAAAGAGGAAACAGCTCCGTCACTTCTCAGCCATTCTTGCACCTCCTTAGAGATGACTGTCATAGAGCTCTAGGGAGCTGCTGCTTGGTTAGGAGCAAATAAAAAGGGGCTGGCAGTATAAAGCTTCTGCTTGTAGCCTTCAGTCCCTAGACTCCGAAATGACAATTCCAACTAATTCCGTGTGTCAAACGCAGACTCTGGAAAATGTGAATATTGGAAGATCTTGGATTTTTCTACTCTTAGTGAAATACCTCTCATGCCTGCTTCAGCATAATGTAGTTATAAGAGTGAAATGGTGAAAAGAGTGATGAGTTTTGACTATGAGGACCTGAGTTCAAATCCTCTATTTTCTATTTACTACCCACATGACCTTGGGCAAATCATCTATATTCTCTTAACATCCCCCTTTTCATCCATAAAGTGAGGGGTTAAAGTAGATGGTCACTGAAGTTACAGTTCTAAATTTATGACCTTATACTGTAAAGTGAGTCCCTAAAGGAGAAGACACTTCTGCCTTCTGGAATCAGTCCTGATACCTTCATGAAAACGATTCTTATTGGAAACAAACTAATTGCTTAAAGGGAGTTACAATGTGTGGGGAAGCAACACCTTCCCTTGGACAATGGAGAAATACTGCAACTTATTACTATTTTTCACTTTGCCTCATGTCCTTAAATCTATTTCTTCTCATAAAGTAAAAAGCACATGGAAATGAAACTGAAAAGGTATTTATTCATCATTTTAAAAAAAAGAAATAAATTTCAGTAGCTCAGGAAACTGACTCTGGAACTTCTGAAATATTTTAGCCATGTCTATGAATGTCCTCATTAGAAAATCAAAAGAAAAAACCATTACTATAATTAATTTGAAAGGAAATCCAATTATGCAAATGTTGATTATTATGGTCAGCAATGAGTCAATAATTCTTTATAAAGACATTTGAGGTATGAATGTACTTTTTTCTCTTTTTTTTTAATTTGAAAGTAAAACAAGAGCTTGTTAAAATAACAGAATTTTAAGTAAATGAGTCAATAAAGATTCTATGTCCTTCCCCTACCACTGCCCTACCAAATGGAAGATCTGCAGGATCATGGATATCATTGAAGACCAACATTAGAACCACATAAATTCATGTTAGTGAATTCCATTGAATGCCCACCAGTGGGGAAAACCATAAGTGAGAGTGGAGACTTAACTCTCCCACTTTGGCAGGACTACTTGGTCTTACTTTGCACTGTGAGATGACCTATAGGCTCACTTCCCCAGTGATCCTACATGTTCACAGAGTTGATCCAAGTGCTAATTCTAGAGTAAAGAAAATCAGATGTGTGCTTCTGTCCCTTCCCCTGCAAGAATCAGCTGACACGAAGAGTCCCAGTTCAGGAATGCTTAACTATAGGACTAAAAAAGATGAGTTTTCTCATTTGGGATCATTTCGCTAAACCAAAGAAAACATTTTACTTACAGAATTCATTTTATAAAATTGTATACTGTATATAGTTATACCATTTTTAATAGGATGGAGATATTGAAGAACTTCTAAGGTCTTTTAAAATGCTTTTCTTTTCCCACCTGGTTTGTATATATTGTAATTTTTTTGTATGTAAATATATACGTATGTATACATATATTTAAATTACATATTTAAACTGAGAAGCTACAAATATAAGAAGTGGATGTATTAAGTGTATTTGTACAGTTCTAATAGCTATATTTTCCTCATAGAATTTTCACATCTGTAGTTCTTAGAGAACATGAGTAATCCTAAATTAAAAAAAAAAACAGCAGATCTGCCATGCTTGTGATTATCTACTATTACCTAAGTAATTTCTTTTTTTTTTTTTGGAGGGGGGAAGGCAGGGCAATTGGAGTTGAGTTGCCCAAGGTCACACAGCTAGTAAGTGTGTCAAGTGTCTGAAGCCGGATTTGAACTCAGGTCTTCCTGACTCTAGGGCCAGTGCTCTATTCACTGTGCCACCTAGCTGCCTCCTAAGTAATTACTTTATGGGTATTATTGTGTCATAGCAGATGCAGCTGGTGGTGCAGTGGATAGAGTGCTAGGGATGGAGTCAGGTAGGCCTGGGTTCAAATTCAGCCTCAGACACTTATTAGCTGTGTTACCTTGGACAAGTAACAAGTTCTGCCTCAATTTCTCCAACTGTAAAATAGGGATAATAGCAGCACCTGCCTGCCAGGGTTGTTGTGAGGATCTAATGAGATAATATTTGTAAAAAATTGTTCAGCACGGTGCCTGGCACATAATAGACATTATATAAATGTTTATTCCTTTCCTTTATAGTCAGTTTTTCCTGTTGTTTTTCAAAGTCAAATTTGTTTTCTAGAGGCTGTACACTCTTACCATTTTTTCCAGTGATGTAAAAGAGTTTAAGGGATCATGTCCACACAAATATATTCCATATATGCACAAATATGTATGTACATGTATATACGTGTATGTGTGTGTAAATATATTATATATATGCATATGTGTACATATTCCACACTGTCTCCTGGCAGAATTTGCATAAATTCAACCCCCTTGCCACCCCCAAACTGAGTAACATATTTTTAAAGATAACTTTAGTTAGCTGAGCTTGTCTGGCTAACAGCCCTCCCTGAAATTAAGTACTTTCTTCTGTTTCACCTAATCAGCTCCCTTTGAATTTCCAGGACAGTTCTACTTCTCTGTCTTCAACAAGGCTGACTGACAATTGCCACACCAAACTATCTGATACTTGAAAGTCATTTTTAAGTCGCCCGCTCAATCTCCTCTTCCACAGTCTAACATTTCTCTATTCTCCTTACCTTACTTTGTAGTTTAATCTTGTGTATTTGTGCCTTCTGAAGCTTTTCTCCGAGAGAGACAGTGTGAGATAGTGGCAGCGGCACCAGATGTGGGCCAGTGGACCTGGATCCAGAACCTGCCTTTGCACATGATAGACTGTGTGTCTCTAGGAAAATTCTTTTCCTCTTCTGGCCTCATTTACTTCAGGAAGTTAGACTCCATCACTAAGGTCTCTTCCAGATTTAAATCCTGTCAGCTTCTAGAGGGGTCAAGTGACATCATTTGACTTTTGGATACACACTGATGAAATGGAGTCCATAACTACTAGAGAAATTTTTGAGATGTGTGGTGCACAAAATGTGCAAAATATTCTTATCATTTATGCCTCAGGCCTCTCTCAAAGGACTCAGGGAACATCCAGTCAGATCCTGGATGCTTGACCCCACCGTTCAGTTTCTCTCTTGGGATTATTATGCCCTAGCCTTTATTTCTTCACAAAAATTTGGGTATGAGTGACTTCAAGGTCTTCCTAAAGGTGGACTGCTGGGTTTTTTCCTGCAAAATTATTCAATGTACAGTATGGAGATCAAATCACATCGGCACAGCTGTAGAAAATATGTAAGTTCGAAAAGACACCAGTACCCATGAATAGATACAGAAAACAGAGCATTCAAAGAGCATACTAGGTTTGCATGGCAGGTAAAAGCCCTTGGGGAATGCTGAACAAACCCTCCCCATTTACTTTGGGGGAAATCACTCTTTACTAACGCAGGAATATCACAGAGGGGTGGGGAGGTCCAGGGTTCCTGGCTCCATGTGATGTCACTTTAGTGCTCCCATCTGTATTACTAGCAGGCTTCTTAGACAAACACCCTATTAAGAAAATCTCACTCTGGGAGCCCAGTGCCAGACTCAAACTCAGGATTACCCAAGAGGCCAACGGTGTCATTTTCAGGATAGTTCATCTCTAACCTATTCTCAGGAAAGGAAGATGGAAGGCAGCCGGGAACTGAATTCAGGTGCAGAGACTGCCTTTCCTGCTCACCCCACTCCCCCATACCACCACCCCCACCCCCACCCCACCTCAGGCCAGCTGCTGGCAAAATTACTTGTTTTCTGCTCCTACTGAAGGGGAAAGAAGAAACCCCTTTCCACCTTCCTTTGACCTTCTTTCACTCCAACCAGGACAGGGAGAAGTCTAAGGGAGAAGCACGAGGAAAAAAAATAGAAAAGTGGTTTAATAAAGGTGAATTGTAAAACAGTTGCCTCTTACAGACCCCTGCGAGGTAGGGACTCTGTCCCTTCTCCCAGCTGTCAATAGCCCCAGTCCTTGAAGATTTTGAGGGGCTAGGGCACATGCTTACCTCTATGGGAGGGGCCCTTTCCCTCAAAGGTCTACCTAGTGCTAATCATCACCATTGCATTCTCTTAATATGTTTTAAAAATGCAAGTTACTGACTAATGATCAAATGGTCATAAAATATTTGATTTTGTAAGCTTTTTGCATAAAGCTTCATCATATAACCACTGACTGTTGAATTTAAACAGAGTTAGGCACATTGGCTTGTCAGGCTATGGAACCTCTAAAGAGGAGGAAGAAATAATTTGAATCCTAGTTCCCTGAATAATTGAAGTCATTTGTAATTTTCCTTTGGCGCTGGCAACATGTTTCCATCAAGATTAACTAAACAGTTCATGACATTTGAAATATCTGCAAATACTTAGCTCAAAATTGACCAGAATGTTTTGTGTTTTTGATGTCATGAGGAACAACATAGTTTTGTTTACTTAAATATTCTTTGTTAAATTGAAAAAATAGTACAGTTAAAAATAAATAACACTGGAATTTGTTTGGGTAACAACCTACTAAAGATATAAACTTCTCATGGAGGAACAAGGGAGCTGCCCATAAGCCAACAATGGAAAAATACACAGAAGAAAGTGTGTAGGTAAGAGTTAACAGCAAAATCCTATTTTGGAAATAAAGTAGAACAAATGAGAATCACTCAGAGAAAGCTACATATCTTAAATGTGAATATGAATCAACAATGTTACGTTGCTATTTTAAATAACAGGTAAGTGCCAAGGAATTCTAATGGGAATGCACAAGAAAGACATGGAATGGAACCTTCCCACCTTCGTCAAGGCCCTTAGTGAGCAACTTATTTGTTCTCTGTTTGATTTGGCATCTATTTGTTTTTAAGAAGCTATGAAGAAACTGTTGGATTGCTCAAAGCAGCTTTTAAAACTTACTGACCGAAAGCTTCTCGTGAAAGTAAAGGCCCATTTTTTGATGCTAACGTTTTACTAGTATTGCTTTCTGGCAGTGAGAGGTGGAAAACCACTGTCTCCAAAGAATTAAGGATTATATTCACACATACAGGGCCATGGAAAGGCATGTGGTGAGCATGTGAGCAAGAAAAGGACCCAAAGATGTCATAGAGGGATGATAGGTGGATACTCAAAATGCTTCACTGGCATTTTCACTATGGGGGAGCAAACTGTATCATTGTAGGGAAATTTCACACATTTGAGTAAAAAGAAATTGGATAAAAGAATGTAAGTGTGAAGAGCAAGTCCTATAAGGAAATGATAATGGGGTTAAAGGCTTAAAAAATTCTAAAGAAAATGAGAAAATAATCATCGTCAAGTATATGAGAGTTTATTATAAAAATTAATGTTGAATAAGGTTTTGTCCAATTCCAAGGAATCTCAGAAGAAAGAGGCTTACATGTTTCTTCCTGATGCTCATCTCTGGTGATCTTATTGCTCACTTTAAAAATCTTCAAAGATTTCCTATTGCCTACCAGATTGAATAAGCCTTAGCCTAGTATTCGTGTCCTGGTGTCAACCTACCTCTCCAGCTTTCTCTCACACTACTTCCCTTTGTCATACCACATTCAAGGAAAATTGGGACTACTACCATCTTTGCTGCCATCAAGGTGAGACAATAGGCATATAAATGGGTTCATTTCCAGTCTACTTCCGATGCAGCTATCAAAGAAACTATAGAAAATTGTTACAGTCTCATTAAGGCCAGAGCTACAGATAGACTAGTGGGAGAATGAGAGTTAAATTGGCCATTGGAAGTGACAGTTGAGAACTGGCTTGATGTGAAACACTTCTCTCTATGGAATCATGTAGAAGATTGGTTTATCCATGAGGAATCTGGGAGGAAGACAGGAAGGAAGTGAGGACAAAACTCTCCCTGTGAGAACTATTTTAACTGCACCTACTCTGTGTTCCTACAGTCATCTCATAGCTACAGCAGGTGTCCCCGGAGAGGACAAATATCCTGCTCTTAGCAGTGAAGGTATGGTCTTTATCATTAACCTCAATTTTCGTTCCAAATCCACAATTCTGGGTACTTCCATTCTTCCAATCACCCAGATTCGCACTGTTGGTGTCATTTTAGACACCTCATTCTCCCTCACCCCACATATCAGTTGTGCTAAATATTTTCTTCTCTGCCTCCACAGGATTTCTTGCCTAGGTTAGCCTAGCATCACCTCTCACCTCTGTTTCAATTCTATCCCACTCTAAATCATCCTTCACTTAGCTGCCAAAGTGATTTTCCTTCAGCACAGATATGACCTTGTCACTATCCCCCTACTTAATAAACTCTGGTGGGCCCCTATTGATACTAGGTTTGATTGTTATTTTATTTTTTCTTGTCCTTAAAAATTTCTATTTTGTCCAAATTTTATAATGTCCATAATCATTAATACAGTAGCACATGTGTATAAATTACAAATAAGTAGATGTACATAAATCGAGAGGTTATTCTCCAAGATGTTTTACTGATAGTTATGCATTGTTAAAAAAATTGGAGACATCTGCTCTAGGTTAAAAGAGAACTATGTAAACTGAAATTCCCTCCATTTTTTTTGACCAATCTTCAATGTTCCATTCTTCCTCTGGATCACATTCCCAGCTTTGCTTCTGTTTTAAAGTAAGAGGGTTTGGAAGGGTCAGGTCAAAGCAGAGCATAAAAAAATGTTAGAAATTAAGCCAATCAAATTATCCAAAGCTAAGAATGGGATTTTTTTTTGGTGGTTGTGGTTCAGTCATATCTAACTCTTCGTGACCCCATGGACTCCAGGCTGTTTTTTCCTCCACTGTCTCTGTTCAAATTCATGTTTTTATTTCTGTGATGTTATCTATTATGCTGACTTGTCCATGAATATTGATGCAATAAATAGTTGGGTAATTGGTAAAGGACCGTGAACAAATCATGCTGTTTAATCAATACTTGACTAAATATAAGGCCAAAGAACTTATTCTCTGGGACCCTGGAACCCCACCCTGTTGTGCCTGGAAATTCATCCTCAAGTGAAAACATTTCTCCCTTCTCAAGGAGTTCTCTCAGTTTTGAGGTATTGATTCACAAAGTCTGTGAAAGTAAAAGTCTATATCCATAATCTATATTCCGTAAGTCTACTATACCTAGATGCCTACTATGTGCCAAGCACTGTGCAGGAGCCAGGAATACAAAGGTAATAATTACACGGTCCTTCCCCTCAGGGAGCTTATGTTCTATCAACCTAAACCCAAACCTAAACCAGCTAGTTGTTGCATGTAATGGATGGTGTTAAACTTATAGTCAGGAA
This sequence comes from Phalanger gymnotis, assembly GCA_028646595.1. Lineage (NCBI taxonomy): Eukaryota > Metazoa > Chordata > Mammalia > Diprotodontia > Phalangeridae > Phalanger > Phalanger gymnotis. Next base: position 302,913,622 of record CM053623.1, read on the forward strand.
GATGTGAGTTCAGATTCTGTCTCAGTTTCTTCATCTGCGAAATGGGATGATAACACTCACCTCACTGGGTTGTGGTAGCAAATGAGATAACATATGTAAAGCATTTTGCAGACTCTAAACAGCCACATAAACGCTAGTTATTGTGCATGCCTGTGTTAGTACAAAGTAATTCTTGGGCAGGGGAGAAGATCAGGAAAGGCCTCATGTAGAATGTGACCAGTGGCCCTGAAGGACCTCAGAGAGAGTCTATCAGCAGAGGGGAAGAAGGTAAGGAAGGGGATGTAGAGGTGTCCCATCAGTTTCCCCAAGTCCCAATGAGGATGATTATAACTGAATGATGAGATTTTTAAAATGGTTTTTTATGCCATTTCTCTTTATATCACAGTAACTTCTCAAAACACTCTGCCCCACACACTACCAAAGAATTCAGACTTTACCAAAGAAAAACAACTAAGCAGCAATGCATAATGCATGCACTGTGTGAGGAAATATATAATATTCTGACCTGGCGGTCTCCCACATCTCTGCCAAGAAACAGGAGATATTTTCCATTATTCGAGACCATTACTGGTTTTTAATTTGTTCCTTTACATTACTACAGTCATTGTATATATTGTTCTGCTTCCTTTGATATATTGATTTATATGAAGCTTCCCATGTTTCTCTGAATTCTTCATATTTGCCATTACATTCAGCTGTTGTAGTTTGTTGGGCTGTTGTTCCCCAATAATGAGTTCTTGCCAAAATAAACATCAACCTCTTCTCTCTCCACTTTTTACCCTGCCCCTCCTCCTCCCCCTCCATGTCCTACAGTCCTTCGTATAGTTGTGTTTATTAGCAGAAAGGAGAAACTGAGCCTGGGGATGCTTCTTTTAGCAGTCTCATAGTTTTGAATGTACTTTCCCTGGCCAACCTGCCAGGGTTGATATCTGGACTCCATCTAGTGGTGACATGACTGAGTCAAAATACTATATAAATTGGAGGTTGTGGAAACACCATACCAATGCTTGTCTTTTAGTCTCAGTATTTATCTGATGGTTGCTGCTGCTAATATAGATGAAAGAGTTTGAGGAAAACAAAGTACAGCCTTTCTTCCCCACCACATGGAATCTGCCTGGACCCTACCTCTTAGCATTTCCCTGGAATATATTTGTGACTCAATCCTTAAACGGACATTCCATCTTCACCCAAAATAACTCACTTTGTCTCTGGCGTGGATATGAGTGAATTTCATTTTTATTTGAGATAGAATGGATTGTAGGATCATAGATTTAGAGCTGGAAGGACCTTCTGACTTCTTCCTTTAATAGATGAGGAACTGATGCCCAAAGAGCTTGTGACACACGACTAAGGTCACACAAGTAGTGAGTAGGAGAACTGGGACTCCGACCTAGATCTTCTGATTCCAGTGGTCTTACCAGTCAGGAGAACCAAGTTGTGCTATGAACTAGCTGGGTGACCTTGGACAGGGCATTTCTCCTTTTGGGCTTCAGTTTACTTCTCTATAAAAGAGGAGATTGGACCAGTCTCCTTAGCTGACCATATTGCATTCATAGGTCTTGAACCAAGAGAAGCTTATTCACTGTGGTAGCCTAACAACAATTCATGACCTCAAAGTTGGTGACATGGAAAAAATCCCAAGTATGGCTCGCTAAGTGGGACACTATGTGAAATTATACTAAACAAAACACGATGTTTTGGCAATATGAGTCTCACAATTCTACACAACTTTGGCCATTTCTTTCATTCTTTCAAATTAATCTGACACTTAATAGTGGACTGAGGGTATACTCTTGTCAACACACTTCCCAAACTTTGTTGCTTTTCAGTGATTCATTTGACTAGACATTAAATGGACACATTTACATAAAGACATGTTGGTTACCTCCACCTGACCCCCCAACTCTAGATCACTGCCGTATTGTGGTGGAGAGTTTTGACAGAAGCTGATACACTAGAGAAGGAAATGGCAAACCGCTCCAGTATCTTTGCCGTGAAAACCCCATGAACAGTACTAACATGACAGAAGACATGACATCTGAAGATGAGCCTCTCAGGTAGTGAAGTGCCCAATACACTGCTGGGAAAAAGCAGAAGACAACTACAAGTAGCTCCAGTACTGATGAAACGGCTGGGCCAAAGCTGAAAGGAAGGTCAGCTGCAGATGCACCTGGAAACAAAAGGAAAGTCCACTGTTATAAAGATCAATATTGTATAGGAACCTGGAATGTAAGGTCTATAAACCAAGATAAGCTGGATGTTATCAACCGAGAGATGAAAAGATTAAATATTGACATCTTGGGCATTAGTGAGCTTAAATGAGTGGGAATGGATGAATTTGATTCAGATTATCACTGCATGTACCACTGTGGGCAAGAATCCCTTGGAAGAAATGGAGTAGCCTCCATAGTCAATAAGAGAGTGAGAAAAGCAGTCTTGGGGTATCTTAAAAAATGACCATGTGATATCTGTTGGAATCCAAGGCAAGCCATTCAACATCATAGGGATACAAAGCTATGCTGAAGAGGCCAAAACTGATCAGTCTTATGAAGACCTACATCATCTAGAAATAATATCCCCAAAAGATGTCACATTCATCATAGGGGATTAGAATACTGAAGTCCCATTTGATTACCTCTCTTCTTATCCTGGAGCAGCTGGGTGGTGAAGTAGATAGAGAGCTAGGCCTGGAATCAGGAAGGCTAGTCTTTGTGAGTTTAAATCTGGCCCCAGACACTTACTATCTGTGTGACCCTGGGCAAGTCACTTAATCCTATTTGTCTTGATTTTCTCACCCATAAAATGAACTGGAGAAGGTGAAGGCAGACCATTCCAGTATCTCTTCCAATAACACCCCAAATGGGGTCATGAAAAGTTAAAATGATTGAAAAACCACTGAACAACAACATCAACTTCTTTTCCTAGGTGCATGCATTCATTCATTCAATCAATATTTCTTAAGCCCTATTATGTTCCAGGTACTGTGCTAAGTGCTGGGGATACAAAAAGACACAAAAGACAGCCCCAAGGAACTCATGATCTAATGAGTGAGCAAAAAAAAAAACAAAACAAATATACACAAGCCACAAATGGAAACATTTTTTCCAATTTTATTTAATATTTTATTTTTCCCAATTATGTATAAAAACAATTTTAACATTCCTTTTTCTTTTTCAGATTTTGAGTTCCAAATTCTCTCCCTCCTTCCCTTCCTTTCCTCACTGACAGGGCAATAAATTTTACATAGGTTATATATGTGTGATCATGCAAAACACATGTCTATGTAAGTCATTCTATGAAAGAAAACACAAACAAAAACCCCCAAGAAAATAAAGAAAAAGTGTCTTCGATCTGCATTCAGGCTCTACAGGTTCTTTCTCTGGAGATGGACAGCACCTTTCATCATAAGGCCTACAGAACTGTCTTGGATCATTGTATTGCTGAGAAGAGCCATTATTCATAGTAGATCATCATAAAACATTGCTGTTTCTGTGTGCAATGTTTTCCTGATTCTACCTATTTCACTTTGCATCATTTTATGTAAGTCTTTCCATGTTTTTCTGGGAGCATTCTGATTGTTGTTTCTTAAAGCACAATAGTATTTCCATCACAATCATATACAACTTGTTCAGCCATCCCCCAATTGATGGACATCCCTTCAATGTCTAATTCTTTGTCACCACTAAAAGAGCTGCTATAAATATTTTTGTACACATAGGTGCTTTTAAGAGAGAGAAGGCACTAGGATTAAGAGGTGAAGGGAAACCCTTCCTCTAGAAGATGGGATTTTAGTTGGGACAAGGAAGCCGGGAAAACAATAGTTGGAGATGAGGAAAGAGAACATTTCAAGTATGAGGGACAGCCAGAGAAAATGCCCAATCAAACGATAGAATATCTATGCAGAAACTTTTCAGTTTGATGTAATCAAAGTTATGTCTTTTATATTTTGTATTTGCCTCTATCTCTTGTTTGGCTTAGAAAACATTTCCTACCTATAGTTGTGAAAGTATATGATCTGTTTCTATTCTATTTTTTATAGTATGACCTTTAACATTAAGGTCACATATCCATTTAAAATGCATTGTGGAGAAGGGTGTAAGGTATTAGTCAAAGCCTATTTTTTACCAGACTACTTTCCAGTTTTCCTAGAAGTTTTTAATAAAATATGGAATTATTTCCTAAATAGATTGTTTTCCACTTTATCCATTTTATCATTTATTGAGTTCCATTGTTTCCAATTATCCCTTTACTTTTTTCTCTTCATTTCTTTATTTAATCTTTTTTAGTTTTCAACATTGATTTCCACAAGATTTTGAGTTAACAAATTTTCTCCCTATTTCTACCCTCCCCCACCCTAAGATGGCATATATTCTGATTACCCCTTGCCCCAGTCTGCTCTCCTTTCTGTCACCCCACGCCCCATCCCCTTTCCCCTTACTTTCTTGTAGAGCAACATAAATTTCTATACCTCATTGCTTGTATGTCTTATTTCCCAGTTGCATGTAAAAAACAACTTTTTTTGAGCATTTGTTTTTAGAACTTTGAGTTCCAAATTTCCTCCCTTCTTCCCTCCCCACCCACCCTCCTTGAGAAGGCAAGCAATTCAACATAGGCCACACATGTATCATTATTCAAAACACTTCCATAACAGTCATATTGTGAAAGACTATATTTCTCTCCATCCTATCCTGTCCCCCTTTATTCAATTTTATCTCCTTGACCCTATCCCTTTTCAAAAGTGTCTGCTTTTGATTACCTCCTTCCCTGCTCTGCTCTTCCTTCTATCACCCCCTCTCTCTTATCCCCTTCCCTCCTACTTTCCTGTAGGGTAAGATACCCAATAGAGTGTGTATGTTATTCCCTCCTTAAGTCAAGTCTGATGAAAGCAAGATTCATTCATTCCCTTTCACCTGCCCCCTCTTCCCTTCCAATAGAACTGATTTTTCTTCCCACCTTTATGTGAGATAATTTACTCCATTCTATCTCTCCCTTCTCCTTCTCCCAATATATTTCCTTCTCACCTCTTAATTGTATTTATTTATTTATTTTTAGATATCATTCCTTCATATTCAACTCACCTTGTGCCATTTGTCTATTTATACTTAGAAAGGTTTCATGAGTCACAAATATCATCTTTCCATGTAGGAATGTAAACAAAACAGTTCAACTTCAGTAAGTCCCTTATGATTTCTCTATCCTGTTTACCTTTTCATGCTTCTCTTGATTCTTGTATTTGAAAGTCAAATTTTCTCTTTAGCTCTGGTCTTTTCTTTTTCAAGAATGCTTGAAAGTCCTCTATTTTATGGAAAATCTGTATTTTGCCCTGGAGTATTATACTCAGTTTTGTTGGGTAGGTGATTCTTGGTTTTAATCCTAGCTCCTTTGACCTCCAGGATATCATATTCCAAGCCCTTCAATCCCTTAATGTAGAAGCTGCTAGATCTTGTGTTATCCTGATTCTATTTCCGCAATACTTTAATTGTTTCATTCTGGCTGCTTGCAATATTTTCTCCTTGACCTGGGAACTCTGGAATTTGGCAACAATATTCCTAGGAGTTTTCTTCTTGGGATTTT
>CM053623.1:302919295-303019835 GCA_028646595.1 Phalanger gymnotis
TTCAAGAGGCAATTGGTGGATTTTTTCAATTTCTATTTTACCCTCTGGTTCTAGAATATCAGGGCAGTTCTCCTTGATAATTTATTGAAAGATGGTATCTAGGCTTTTTTTTTGATCATGGCTTTCAGGTAGTCCAATGATTTTAAAGTTATCTCTCCTGGATCTATTCTCCAGGTCAGTGGTTTTTCCAATGAGATATTTCACATTATCTTCCATTTTTTCATTCTTTTGGTTCTGTCTTACAATTTCTGGATTTCTTGTAAAGTCACTAGCTTCCACTTGCTCCATTCTAATTTTTAAGGCAGTATTTTCTTCAGTGGTCATTTGGACCTCCTTTTCCATTTGGCTAATTCTGCCTTTTAAGGCATCCTTCTCCTCATTGGCTTTTTAGAGCTCTTTTGCCATTTGAGTTAGTCTATTTTTAAGGTGTTATTTTCTTCAGTATTTTTTGGGTTTCCTTTAGCAAGTCATTGACTTGTTTTTCATGATTTTCTTGCATCTCTCTCATTTATCTTCTCAATTTTTCCTCTTCTCCTCTTACATGCCTTTCCAAATCCTTTTTGAGTTCTTCCATGGTCTGAGATCAATTCATATTTTTCTTGGAGGCTTTTGATGTAGCCACTTTGACTTTGTTGACTTCTTCTGGCTATATGTTTTGATCTTCTTTGTCACCAAAAAAAGATTCAATAGTCTGAGTCTTTCACTGCCTGGCCATGTTCCCAGCCAACTACTTGACCCTTGAGATTTTTGTCATATGACTGCCTTCAGAATGACGAGTGCTTTGTCCCAAGCTTCGGGGGCATTGTGTTGCTGTTTTCAGAGCTACTTCTACACGGCAAGCTCTGCCACACCAGTGCTCCTCTTTCCCCAAGAACTGCCAACCAGGACCATAACCCAGCCCTGCCTCTGAGCCAGCAAAGTGCTCCCTGCACTCCCATTCTGATCTGCCTCTTGACTCCTCCCACCGGGTGGGCCTGAGGCCAGAACCAACCGCAGCTAGAGCTCTAGAAGCAGCTGCAGGAGCTTCCTCCTGCTGCAGCTGCTGTGGTGCACCACCTCTGCTAGCCCCTGGGGCTGGGGTTTATAACACACTCCTATCACCCCTATCCAGTAGTTTTCCCACTGACCTGCTAAGTTGTCTTTGGTGTTTGTGGGTTGAAAAATCTGGTAGCTGCCACAGTTCAGTGATTCAGGGCCCTATGGCTTGTTCTGCCCTATCTCCTCAGAGCCTGGTCTCTCCTGGTGGGGCCCAAGCTGGGCTGTGCTCTACTCCCAGCACGGTTCTGGGAGCCTTCCCAGTGACCATCCAGGCCATCTTGGGCTAGAAACCTGCTTCCCTCTGTTATTTTGTTGGTTCTGTAGCTCTAGAATTTGTTCAGAACCATTTTTTACAAGTGTTTGGAGGGATTTGGGGGAGAGCCTAAGGGAGTCCCTGCTTTCCTGCCACCACCTTGGCTCTGCCCCCAATGATCCCTTTTCTAATCTGTTCCATTGATCTTTTTGTTTTTTTAACCAATACCAGATAGTTTTGATGATTGTTGTTTTATAATATAGTTTGATACCTGGAAGAGTTATTCTCCCTTCATCTCTATTTCTTTTCATAATTTCCCTTGATCTAGATTTTTTTTTTCTAAGTGAATTTCTAGAACTACCTCAAATAAAGTAGGGAGAGTGGCCATCCTTCTTTCATTCTCATAGTTATTAGAAAGGAATAAAGTATACCCCCATTGTACACGAGCTTGCTTTTGGTTTTTGGTTTTTGGATGCTTTTTGTGATATTTTAACAAAGCTTATCCATGCCTATATAGCTATCTCTTCCACATTGAGGGATTAGGGACCCAGCACTCTGCAGTCTGGAAAATCCACATAAATTCTTTTGGCCCTTTCTTCGGGGTAGTTTACTCCAGGCAGCATCCTGAGCTCCATTGTCCTTTAGAACACATTATGCTAGATTGTTCTGCATTTTACGGTGGTAACAGAACAGTCTAGTTAGTCACATTTCGTTTCTTTTATATTTAAAAGTTGTTCTCCAAATCACTTGAATATCTTGTTTCCCAACTGAATTAACCACTATGTGTCTTGGAGTTTGTAACCTTGGATTTTTTTCCTGGATGCAATATGTGATTTTTAATATTAGTTTTTCATTTTCTATGTTCAGGAGTTTTGGGAAGTTTTCTAATTTTATTTCTTGTATTATGATATTCAGGGTTTTTTGACTTGTTGTGTTTTTCTTGGAGACCTATGATCCTTAGGTTGTCTCTAGTTATCCTGTCTTCAAGATCAGTATATTTTAGTTGGATAATGAACATATTTAAAAAATGTTTTTTGCTTCTCTTCTATATTGTCCTTCATTTCTGTGTATTTGTATTCCCAGTCTATTTATCTCTCTGGTTTCTTTGTTAAGACTTGCCATCGCAGATTCAATTTTTTTCTCTTCTTTCCATTATTTTTACTGTGCAGCTCGTAAATTCTGATCTCACAATTCTCATTTCTCTTGGAAACCACTCAGGAACAGCATGTTGTAGTTCCATGTTCTCCTTACATTACAAAGGACCCTCTGTCTCATCAAGTGTTATTTCATTTTCCTTAGTTTTGCAGTATTTATTCAGAGATGCCTGAATTAGTTTACTGAGTCTAGAGTCCATATTTCCTTCTGTTGTTAATGCCTTCCCTATGGATTTATCTGTTTACATTCAAGGTCTTTTGGTTTTCTTCTTCCTGAGCAATAGGCAATTTCAGTCATTTACTCCTCTATTCCTCCATGTTGCTCACTTTCTAACTCCCTCCCATGTGGTGGTAGTTTCCTTGGGGCCTGGATCTTAAAGCATCTCAGCCTCTTTCCTTGCTGGGAACTCCTGGTTCACCAGCCTAGGTCTCTGCCTCCAGGTGACTTTTGGGGAAACAAAACCGACCCTAGCTGGATACTGTTTTTTTTTCCCCTCAGGCTCAGTAGAGTTCTGCCCAGCTTTCCCCTTACACATGGTTCCCAGGCTTGGTTTTCTGCCCATTCCCTCTGTTCTTCAGTTATCTGCTCTTGTATCAGTAGTTCAAAGTGTCCCCACTGGTATTATGGAGTTGATTCCCATAGTTCAGGTTTCCAAGGCTCTGGGAGGAGAAATGGGGTGGGGGGTGGGATTGACCTCTATATCAAGTCCAGAAACTTATCCCTCTGCTTTTCCTCTTTTCTTCCCCTCTGTTGCAGAGATCTGTTACAGCCCAGAGTACAGTCACTTCAGTGCAGTACTGATGTCTGTTGCAGCCTGAGCAAAATTATAAGGGACTATGAGGATGCATTGTTTACAATGGGGGAGGGGAGAAACAAGTGTGTTCTAAGGGCCATATTGTTTCAAGGTCTGTAGAAGTTAAATAAAATAGTTAAAGGGTCTAGGGAGTGGTTTGATGATTTGGGGAGAAACAGAAAATAGGAGGGATAGTGATTATCCTAGGGGAAGAGGAAAGGGAGGGAACTCATTAGCTTCATAACTCACTATGTTTTTATTAGATGAAGAATATAAAAATATGAAGGGAGGTATGGGAAAATCCCCAAATCCTTGACTTTCATCTGAAACAGACAAAAGATGGTTAGACACATATATATATTTTTTGGCTCTTTGCTGTATTTTTTTTGACCTGGAAGCTCTGACCTTGAGGATTGTAATTCGGGGGCTTCTTTTAAGAGGCGAATGATAGATTTTATTTTCTTTGCATCCTGGTTCTAAGAAATATGGACAATTCTCATTTATGATTTTTTTAAAAGGATGCCTATACGACTTCTAGGTCTGTATCCCAAAGAGATCATAAAAACAGGGGGCAGCTAGATGGTGCAGTGATTAGAGCACTGGCCCTGGAGTCAGGAGGACCTGATTTCAAATCTGGCCTCAGACACTTGACACACTTACTAGCTGCGTGACTGTTGGCAATCATTTAACCCCAATTGCCCTGCCTTCCCCCCTCCAAGAAAAAAGAAAAGAAAAAAGAGATCATAAAACAGGAAAAGGACCTACATGTGCAAAAATATTTATAGCAGCTCTTTTTGTGGTGGCAAAGAATTGGAAATAGAGGAGATGCCCATCAATTGGGGAACGGCTGAACAAGTTGTGGTATATGAATACAATGGAACACTATTGTGCTATGTGAGAAATGATGAGCAGTCAGACTTCAGAAAAACCTGGAAAGACTTACATGAACCGATGCTGAGTGAAATGAGCAGAATCAGCAGAACACTGTACAGAGTTACAGCCACATTGTGCAATGACTGACTTTGATAGACTTAGCTGTTTTCAGCAATGCAAGGACCTAAAACAATTCCAAAAGACTCATGATGGAAAATGCCATCCGCATCCAGAGGAAGAATTTGTAGTCTGAATGCAGATGGAAGCAGGCTATTTGTTCTGCTTTTCTTTTTTTTTTTTTTGTTGTTTGTTTCTTCTTTCTCCCAGTTCCTCCCATTTCTTCATATCATGAATAATGTGAAAATATGTTTAATATGAATGTGTAAGTAGATGCTATATCAGATCGTATGCTGTCTTGGGGAGGAGGAAGGAGGGAAAGGGGGAGAAAATTTGAAACATAGAATCTTATGGAAGTGAATATTGAAAACTAAAAATAAATTAATTATAAAAAATGTGATGCCTGCATTTTTTATTGGGCATTAATTTCAGGTAGTTCAGTGATTCTTTGATTATTTCTGCTTAACCTGTTTTTCAGCTCCATTGTTTTTGATGTTATATTTGTTATATTTTCTTCTGTTTATCCACCCAAACTTTGGTTTTGTTTGAATATTTCTTATTGTCTCATGGAATTTTTTTGGCCCGTTCTAATTTTTAGGGAATTGAATTCCTTAAGTAAGATTTGTCATTGTCTATTCTAAGTTATTAATTCCTTTCCCTAGTTATTCCATTTTTAATGTTTTGTTTAATTTCTTCCAGGTGCTTGTATAATTTTTGTGGCTAAGCATCCTTTTCTCTGAGGCTCAACTTTGACCTGTTGTGGATTTACTCTTTTCTGGTCTTACTTCTTGGCCATCTAGAGTAATTATAGTCCATATTGAACGTAAAATCTCAGTTCAATTTCCAAAATCCTTGATCTTGTGACATTTACATTACTAATATGGGTTTTAGCAAAGCAGATTTTAAGGGTGATGGTGACATAGGTAATCATTTTTACCCAATAAAATTAGATCCAAATTTAAGATGGTATTTAAGTCTAAGCCATCTATTTATTTATTCAGTCATCCATCCATCCATCCATCCATCCATCCATCCATCCATTCATTTAGTTGTTGTGTTTGACATTTTCTTCTCTTTACTTACAACTCCAATCTCGGTGTTTGGAATTTGGGGCATGTGCTTGGGTTCAGCTTCCATGCCTACATTCTTGGATGATGTTGTACGCTTGATCTTGAATTCAGATGCTGAGTAGGTCCCATTCTGCAGAAATTTCTGGTTTTGTTTCATTCTGTGATTTGAACCAAAGCTGCCTGGGTGGTGTGTATGGGCTGCTTAGATGCAGATAGGTATTCTTACAGGCTACTCTTGCCCCATTTTTGGCCTTTGATGGTGTCCCTGTGCTAGGTCTGAGTACTAGTCTCTCCCTTTTTCCTTCTAAGAATGGTGCCTTTTGGTTGTCTATGCTGTACACTGCTCCAGCCCCATATGCTGTGGGATCAGGCTGTTTCGTAGTTAGTCATCCACCTCCCATGTCTTATCTCCACTGTATACTTCCATAGGATTCTGCCAGTCTCCCCCCACCCCCATCCCAGTCCTGGACTGAATGGAGGAGTTTGTAGCTGACTTTTCTTGTTTTTATTTACTATTGCGCCTTTTGGTTCATCTCAAGAAGATCACTGGGGTGTTCATAGGGATCTGGGCTCCTCTGGGTCCTACCTAACATGTCACCCTCTTTGCAAAATTCCTAGGCTATATTGTTTTAATAGTAGTTTGAAAGCTTGCACCCTTGAACCTTATATTTCATTTGAAAGAAACTATTAAGCCTATCTGAATCACCAAGCTGCAATACAAGTCATCATATAATCTAAATATTAAAAATCAAAAGTTGTTTGAAAATTCAGTGCTCCCCAAGTATAAAAAAGAATGAAGGAAAAAAGTTGCAATTAAGCAATTTTATTATTTTCATAATTTGTAGTGAAAAGTTCTCCAACATCAGAGGGAAATGATGCAAATAATGCAAAGCTGATACACCCATTGTTCTTCCCATTTTCACTGCACTATGTATATCTTTTAGATGGACTTAACTAAAGATCTGAGTCTTCTCATTTTATTATTAACTGCAGTGAAAAACAATCTATTTTAACATCTAAAAGTGTACATTATTATTAGTACAGGAAGGCAATAGACATAAAATAAATTAAAAGCATATTTAAAATTTCTTTCCATTTACAAATATATATAGAATTGCAGCAAACTGTACAAGCACAAAATTCTCAGTTAAAACATTTACAAGAACTTGTGTGTTTTTGTTGTTATTGTTTTGGTTTATAGGAGATAATGTCATTTAATTTTCCATTAACTACATCAAAATAAAATACCCAGGAAAAATACATAGATGTCTGCTTATTCCATGCTTTCTCACTGATCAATAGTAGATGCAATTTAAGACATTTTCCTAGCTCAGGACATTCTTTAAATCAAGCCTTGGCTCAGGAAGAAACTAAAGTATAGGCATTAGTTACTCTTTGTTAGAGAGGAGACTAAGTCACTCATTAACGAACCACCAGAATATGGAAAAATGAAAGCACATAAAACTACATAAATGAATAATATGGCTATTCACAAAATGTTATATTGATACTTAGGTCTTCTATATGACAGTTGCCCATGAGATTAATACATGATCAACAGCAGACAGCTTTATTCAGAAATAGTATAAAGGGAAAATGAAGCTTAAGAATAAATGTCTGTCACTTATATCTAGTTAACTACAAATAAATTTCTTGGGTTATCACAGTTCATATTGGAATCTAAAATCCCAGTGCAATTTCCAAAATGCCAGATATTGTGACATCTACGCTTCTAACACAAGTTTTTGCAAAGCAGGTCCTAAGGGTGAGAGCGACTTAGGTAGCCATTTTTGCTCAATGAGATGAGATCCAGATTTAAGATGGTAGTAAAAGAAGTCTCTGTAGTAAGTGATGCCCTGGTTCTTTGGCAATAATCTCTGGGAAGCAGCACTGGAAATTGTGCATTGGAAAGAGTGATGAACTTGGTGTCAGTCACTGGACCTGAGTTCAAATCCTAGCTCTTTTACTGACCACCTGAGTTATCTTGGGCACGTGTCTTGTCACCCCTGGTACTTAGTTTACTCATCTGTAAAATGAAGGGATTGGATTAGTCGGTCTCTGAATCTTTTTGAACTCTACACTCTTTGGGAAGCTACAAGAGAGATATGTTTGATATGGAGATAACGTCAGTAATAATCAAAACTCCTCCTGTAATGATCATACTCAAAGATTTTCAGAGCACTTTCCTCACACTAACCCTGGGAGTTCTAGGATTCTAATTCATCAGCTGGTGTCTTGTTGTATGTAAGATGAGACTCTCTCGTGACAATCCCAGGTTTGGCCCATTCAGTAGGCCCCCCCCCCCTCCCCTCAGTTCTTCAAGGAGGACCTGTGATTTCAGCAGTGTACCCTGGTCCTTAATTGTGTTTAAACATCTGACCTACTTAAAAATGAATATTGGCTGGACTGGGGGTGGGAGTGGGGAGACATTGTTCTCAAGAGCACATTTCTTTCATTCTACCTTCGGCTCACCCATGGGAATTGCAACCTTTCCAAAAGGTCCCATCACAGCTATTGTGCATCTTTTATCTTGTAGAGATAAAAATGATAGAAATGTTTATAAACTGCCATTGGTCAAATACTATTACAGTGAATTTGAAAAGACTGTCAAAATTCCTTTCACTCTGGGAAAATGGTCATATTAAATGCTGATTAAAATAGATCCACTATCATCAGGGACAGATAGTTTTACATAGTTGGGGATTTATTTGGATTTTAGGGGCTGTTTGGTAACTGGCTTTGACTTGTCATAAGAGGAGAAAGTGCAAGTCATTTATTCTGGCCATAAAACAATTCCTTTTATGTGCCTACTCCCATAAAAGTTTAGAGATAATCAGATGCCCAAACGAGACTTCAGACCTGAAAAGATTCTAATATTTGTTCTGCATTTACCACCTCAAGCTAGAAAATCAGGGACTTACGCTGACCCATTTCTATAGCAACCAAACCTGAAGTACTTGGGTCAAACCTACCTGATGTCAATTGTCTCTACCATTGCTTTCTTGGATGTCAATTGTCTCTACCATTGCTTTCTTGGATCCAATTTGATAGAGTGGCCACTAATGCATTTCTAGCACACAGTGTTGCATTTGCCTTGAAATTTGTAATGTTTCTTTAAAATTGGCCCTTCCTTTCCTCATCTCTTGACAGATTAAATTGATGTCAGAAAAAATGAACTACATTTCCCCACAAATAAATAGGCACTGTTATGTGCTCTGTCACCTAGAACTGTCTTTAAGCTCTTCTGACATTTATATAGGGAGAGCATATAAGCATATCAGGCTTCATACACACCAAGGAGCCACTTTACAGTAACCTTTAGTGAGGAGTTTCTAATTACTTGTAAGGCTATCCAAAACAGGGTGACACACCATATTCTTACCTCATTCCAAAGCACAGGAGAGACAGGCATGTGTTTTACAATATGGGTATTTGGAATGAAACCAATTTATGTAATACACATGAAATAACCAGAATCATAGACTATGAGAGCTAGAAGAACTTTCAAGATTATTTGGCTCACCCCATCCTCCCTCATTTTAGAAATGAGGAAAGAGGTAAAATGATTTGCCAATGTTAAATAGGTATATTAGTGCCTAGAATATAGCAGATGTTCATTTAATTTACTGAGCATATGAGTGAATGGATAAACTTGGATCATAAAAGCCTGAGATCATGCTAGATCCCAAATTCTTTTAGTCCAGTGCTTTCCCCACTCTATCTTGCTGCTTCTCATTGGTATGTTTTTCTCTAATTGGTCAACATAACTAAATGAAAAACATTTATCAAGCACCTACAATATGCCAGACACTGAGATTACATGCTCAAAAATGAGACAGTCCAGGGTCTTATATTCTAATAGAGGGAAACAATATAAGGGAATGTGGTCACTGAAGGGAGCATTCTTCTTAGGGACTCACGGAAATGGTAATGGTGAACAGACCAATAGGGCAGTTCATTGTCTTGCCCTTTAAAGAGGCAATGGTAGGCAGCATAGATTTGATTATTCTTCCTAGAGTAAGAGGTGGAAAGTGTTGGGGGGTGGGCAGGCAGGGGGGTCGAGATGGCAAGATGTGCCAAGATGTGTGGGTGGATGCATGTGAGGCATGGTCTGGGGTCCTTTGGAAGGACTACGTGATGGAATCATGTACCTACTCATTTACTGGCCAATCAGAAAATGCCAGTGCCTACCACATAGCAGCCACTCAATAAATACTTGTTTCCTTCCTTCCAATGGAGCCCATCCTCAGGGCAGAGTTCCAGAACGAATAATTTACAGATGCTAAAGCTTAGGCCCTTTATGCAGCACTATTTTTTAAATCAATTGATGGGTAAATCTCTAGCCAATGAAAAGAGTGCTCTTAATCAATGAACAAACCTAGAAAGATGCTAGATGCTAGGGATACAAGTTTAACATTCTCTGCCCCAAGCAAGTTGACTGCTGCCTAATGGGCATTCCCTGTGATGGTACAAATAGGAAGCTCCTGATTGTATGAGAGACCACTGAACCAATAAAGCTGAGGCAAGAGATAAGACAGGACCATTTGAATGGCTTAATGGGAGTCCCCCAAGCCATAAGCAAGTGGGGAAAACTCCCTCTCCCATGTCCCTTGATTCCTCCCCACCTCCTCCTGCATCCCTAAAGCTTGTTAAGTGTAGCTCTCCAGCAAGATTCTTCTCTCCTTGGTTGATTTGAGATTTTATCTTGCTTCAGAGCTGAAAAGCTCATTTACTCTTGTATAGTCTACTCTAACCTGTGTAACTCTTCAAGTTTCTGTTTTATGGCTTACTTGGATAAATATGTTTGCTCAGTATCTGTGATTGTCTTTTGTGTACTGTTTGGTGAGAGGGATCTAAGCTCTTCCAGAGTAGGCTGTTACCTTCACCTTTGGAGTGACAAGGGAAAGTGGCTTTTATCCTGAACCCCTAAAAGCATCATGCGGCTCAACTGAAAATATCAACTGTAGATGTCCATTTCGGCTAAGATAAGGAGAATGGAGGAGTAAGTGCCCAGCCATGGCCTGCCTCTTTCTCTGCCCAAATGCAGAAATCAGTCTTCAAGGGAAGATGTGGGGAACAGAATTATAGAACTTGGCTATCTAAAGACATCCCTGAAACACAGACCATGCTAGGGAATGGTGGCTCAGGTTGAACCATTACCCAAGTGCACAAGTGAGATAGTCCCTACCCTCAAGGAGTTTATGTTCTAAAAAGCATGGTGGCCAAGGAAGGACGTTTTTCCTTAGTCAGTTACAGGAACGCCAAGGGGAGCCATTAGCTCATTTCCATACCCTTTGTGGTATGTTACTATTGATTTCAGTATTGCTCCCAGAGCATGGGGGCAGATGAGGTGGGTTAATATGGTGTGGCAGAGAGCCAACAGTCCCTGAAGGACATCCCTATGATGAGTAGGATAAACCCTGTCCTGTCCTGGATGGGATGTGAAGTCTGGGCGGGGCTAAATTCTTTTTTCACTTAGGACCAGACAAGATAAGGTCACCCTGGAGCAGAGGTGCTGAAGCTGAGAAGCTGAATGGAGAAGAATGATCTCTGGAGGTCCAAATGAAAGGGTCATTGGTCTTGATGGGGAGTGCACAGTGGCAGTGCAGGTAGTAAGATGCCTCCTCATCGGGCATGTAGGTGGAATAAAAGCTTTGTAAGATGTTTCAGCATCAATGGTATAAGAAGAGAAATGTATGGTAAATAGCAGTTTAAAAAGCAGTTGTTCTGAAAGTTACATACTTTATTTATGGGGTGAGGTTGCAGTAAGTAGTCAGACTCCAAAACCATACATACATTCATGGTCTGGGGATGTAGCGAAATCTGAAAGGAGCCAAAGACTGGGCTCAAGCATGTGATTAAACTTGAAAATTGTCATTCAGAGACTTCTTCAAGATTCTAGCTTTTTTTTCTCTTTAACATCTAATGGTGACTTTGCAGGAGCCAAGATGAGCTCACTGATAAATGACAGGATATAGATTCAAAAGGAATTTGGGGATTCAATTTAAAAGAATAAATGAACTTTCTAAAGCAGAAAAAAGGGAAGGAATTAGATTTGGGATTTTTAAACTGAGTAGTCAGGTTCCTTTTCGGGAGTGCGATGAAATGTTCTCAATTATATGTTCACATAATTAGCTAATTTGGTTACTGGCTTGCTACAAAATAGTAATTTGCCCTTTACTTTTTGCAAAACTTTTACCAATGACGGGATAATAGTTGCCAGCATACAAAAGGAAACAACTGTGTGTGGACTGAGTTGATAGAACATGTTAAATAAGCATTCCTTCACAGGCTCAGGAACATGGGCTCACATACGGACACATGTATACACAATCAGATACACATTCCACCCACTTATTCATATAGTAGCCTATGTAGAAACCAGATTCCCAAAGGCTTTTAGGGTAAGCCAAACTCAGTTGGAATATTAAGCACTTACTGAATTGTTGCGAAATCTCTGTTAAGGCAGGAAGCCTAGTTCAATATGCAAGGCTGCTCTCCATAGCCTTTTGGCCACCAGAGGAGTGGAGATAAGTGAGCAAGCTATGACATTTTGTGAACTGCTTTCAAATTACCTTTACAAAAATAAGGTGACGTTCTCCTAACACTTAAAATCGGAATTTTTGTTTTGCAATTCACGATAGAGATATAGATTCACAACACGAAAATTCTTACTTTCAGTCCCATTCAGAAGCAATCTAAGTTCCAGTTCTCTAGTTGGAAATCTTCAGTTTTTCTTCTCTCTCTCTCTCTCTCTCTCTCTCTCTCTCTCTCTCTCTCTCTCTCTCTTTCTCTCTTGTTTACAAAAATCTTTTGGAATGAAATGCATTGGCAGTGCAAAAAAAAGTCCATTAAAACAATTAATTGAGTTAAGCATTCAGAAAATCTCTTGTAAGAGGTTATCTACAAGCACAAGACTCCACTGTCATGTTGGGATACACTTTTAGCACCACGTTCTTATTTTCATCAAAGAATAAGATACTGAGGGAAGACATCTTTTCTGGCACACAGCAGGGCTCAGGGATCCCCGGGATGACACCCACAGCTCTCACTATACTCTGGATGGTGGCATGATTAGATGGCTTCAGAGACTGGAAAGAAAAAATGGGGCAGGGGGAACACAGACAGACGTTAGGTAGAATCATATTATAGTATAACATTGATTAGCCAGAATCATCAAATAAATTCACTATTAGGAGAGAGAGGCAAGCTGTGAGATATTAGATATTAGGCATCTAATTATCAGACTTTCAGTATATGACCTGAGGTCATCATACATCTAGGCTGATCTCTTATAACCCCTATACTTATGTCTCTATGATGGTTTATAATGATGATCCTAGAACAATATAAAAACCTGTGATCAAAGAAACATTAAATTATGTTTTATATATTATTCTTATTAAAGTAAGAAACTAGTCTAATGCTTTTTAGGAAAGTTGTTATTATTTTTAAAAGAAATACTGAATCAAAAAGAGTTTACTCTTATGCTTAAATGGATGAGAAAATAATGCAGTTAGGCCCCAAACACCTCAGATGTGAATCCACCCTGCAATGCCACTGCTCCCAGTCAAAGCTCCTCCCCCATCTCTATGCATCTAAATTATGGCCCTTTGGCCAACTCCGCCCACTCCTTCCACCACATCCTGTGGGATTCCTATTCTACCATGAAAAACTACCCTTCATTCTGGAATTTTTCCTCTCATTCTATTACTTACACTCACAGAGATCTGGCTTTCTCTAGAGGACACTTCATCACTGGCCGTACTTCCTAGCAATGGTTGTATCTTTGCTCATATTCCCCATCACGGAGGGGGAGTTGGAATAATCATTATTCCTCACTGCCATTTCCAAACTCTCCCTTTGCCACCATTACTCAGCAAGTTCTCTTTGCCCTTAGCATTTTCTTAGGCCACTACCCCTGCACGGACTTCGCTTTTCTCCTTTTCTAATCTCGATTCTATAATTAACCAATTCAATTCACTTTGTCCTCCACTCTAGAGTCCCTTGCCAGCTCCAGCCCTGGATCCATTGGTCTCCTGTGTTCCTGTTCATGTATTGATGAATGGAGCTGGAAGAAGTCATGCAACCAAAGTAACTGGGTACATGGCAAATTATGTAATCTAATCCTAACTGAGCCACTCCTTTTACTCTTCCATGTTTATTTCTCTATCCCACTTCTCACTGAAATTACTCCAAGCCTTTTCTTCTCTCTTCGAGTGTTCTACACCTGCTGAACTGAGGACCTTGCCTCTTAGTTTACTGAGAAAATTAAGGCCATTCACCATGTACTCACTATTCTTTCTTTCTTTTCATTTCAAAGTCTTTTTATATCATCCCTATCCTTCCCCCATCTTCTGATTTTTGATGAAGAGATGGCCCTTCTTGCCAAGACCAACCACTCAACATAAGCCCTTGATCCAATCCCCTCCCTTTTTATTGAGCATATTGCTCTCAACCACTCGCCTCTTCTCAATAATCTTCAATTTCTCCCTATCTACTGGCTCCTTCTCTTCAGCCTTTGCTGAGTTAGTCAGTCAACAAGCATTTATTGAGCACCTTTTGCGTGCTGTGCATTGTTGTAAGCATTGTGGATACAAAGAAAGGCAAAAACTCAGATCCTTCCCTCAAAGTGCTCATATTCTAATGGGGCAATAATATGTAAACAATTTGTACAAACTTAAATTCAGTGTAAACGGAGGTAATCTCAGAGAGAAGGCACACATAGCTGGAGCACCTTTCCTGATCTCCTCCTACCCACAACTGCTAGCGATCTTTCTCACTAACTACCTTCCCCATAGTTAACTATTTTATATTTGTCTTGTATTTCTTCTGCATATATTCTTTCTATATGTACACTCTGTCTTCCCCCAAAAGAATGTAAACTCTTTGTGGGAGGGGTTGCTTCATTTTTGTAATTGTTTCTCTAGTACATAGTGTTGTATTTGGCACAGAGCATGTACTTAATATATGCTTCTACATTGTTGACAACACCCTAAGTTTCTCACAAAATTGGAATATAAATTGGGAGATATATGTATATATGTGAACATATACATATGTACATATATATGTCATATATACATATGAGGTGTAGGGGTGTGTGTGTGTGTGTGTGTGTCTTGGGACAAAAATCATGGTAATGTAGTAGAGATCTAATCTATCTTTGAGGGTCACTTCCTATATAAAGGCAGAAGAAACTGAATGAAGTAATAAGTGCTTAGTCACTATGTAGTAATATAACGGAAAGAGACCTGATTCTGGAGTCTGAGAATCGCCTTCTGGTACTTACAACCCACGTGACCTTGGGACTGTTACAACCTTCCTGGACCTCAGTTTCTGAATCTGACAAAGGAGAAGGTTGGATTCGATAGCTTCTGAGGTCCCATCCAGCTCTTGACCTAGGATCCTCTTCTAGCCTTAAAAAAGGCCGCTCTGGGCTAGAGAAAACAATTCACCTGCTGGCCACTGGGTGCCACTGTTGCCCTACAGGTTTTGATTCTTGAAAATTGACGTTAATGTGGTTACTCTCAGGAATAATGTTAGCAACAAAATAGAAGGTTATCACATGAATCCCCAAAGTTTGACCAAAGAAGCTAGGGGAAAGCTATTTTCTGGGAAAGAGTCTAACGGGCCTATTATTGCTCGTGTGGAACAACATGTGGTTTTGTTTAAAATATCCCAGCCAGCTAAGAGCAGAGCTCACGCTGCCCAAGGGCTGGGAATCCAGAAAGGGGAGGCATTGCCAGAGTGATGAGTTGAGCATTCCCTCTTGTATAGTACATGTTGCATATTTTTAAATTGCTACTACTCATAACATCTCTTTGAGGGGGCTGGCAAAACTTTTTGGTTTTTTTTATTTGTTTATTTTAAATAAATTTAGAAGATGAAGCATTAGCAGCATGCCCAAAGTCACACAGCAGTCTGATGGTGGTAAAACTGTGGTTAAAAGGTCTGATATGCCTTTTCCAGAGGCATTCCCAAATAAATGGCTATTTTATTTCATTCTCATAAATTCCAGAGTGCGCAGATAGAATAAATTTTTTAAAAAGCCTAAGAATGCTAACGAACAAAGAGAAAAGAAGTGGCATACCACATATAGGACATGAGCATGTTGGCTGTGCCTAATTTTCACCATTTGATCTCATCTGGCATATCAACATGGGAATTTGAAGAAATGTATGTACATGCATGAATACATGTTAGCCTTCTAACTCGATCCTTAAAGAGTGTGAAATTATAACATGACTATGTGTTATACACAAACACACACAAAAAGGATAAAGTAAATACATATGAACACACAACTTCCTTCAGCCGTAACACTTCCTTCTGTACATAAATATATATATAATACACATATAATCTTATATATATGTTTGTAATTGTGTGTGTGTACACACGCTAAGCTCTCATGATGATAAACTTCTTTATGTTGATTCAAAGAGATTCTTCAAAATGAGTCATTTGAATTTGCATACTCTATATAGCTTCAAACTCACAAGTTTTTTTGTGATGGCTTCACATTTTAATATTTTAGTACTTCCCCTAAGCTTTAACCATTATTCAAGATGGCACCCATTTTGCTGAACAGGACTGTTATATTATTTTTTCTTGAACATGAAACATTTACTTAAAAAGCCAAAAGCAATAACCATAATATCACAGTAATATAAAGCAAATTTAGGAAATCATAACAGTTAACCCATAAACCAGGGTCAAACCCTCCCACCACTGCATAGAGTCTTCATGGGGGAAATGGGCACATACTTAATAAAACCTAGCAGGAAAACACGTGAGTGAGGATGACCCGTGTTCTCAGGACCCCTTACAACTCTGAAATACAGGCTTCGTTGTCTTTCATGAACACTTTACACCATACAAAGATCCATCTAACCCTTCAAGTGACTAGAATCATTTAAAATTGGGCCACCTGGAAGAAGTCTAAGGTGAAAACCAACTATCCCATTTTGCCTTGCTCTAAAGAAATAATATGCATTGACAAAAATGATGAATTCTGCGCGTGTGACACAGGATAGATATGGAAAATATTCATGGGTGTTTCCTTAGACATTCTTGCTCTTTGGCTTAAATTCAAGCTCATAAATCATACAGTCAGAAAATATTAGTAGTCTCTGGTGGGCTTACTGGAATTTAAGCACAAGCCTTTGATTTGTGTTAATCGGTCTTATCAGGATTCCCCCAATGTATCTCAGGTATGTAATACATGCAAATGCATATTCAGTCTATTTTCTAGGGAGATGGATTTTTTTTTCTTCTTGGGGCTTCCTTTGGTCATGTCTGCAACTACCAGGAATAATTATGTCATGCACCAAAGTACAGAGTAGCAATTCGCTGACTGGAGACATACTGCTGGTCCATAAGTGTTGTTGTTTGAGTTTTGATTCTGTCTCTTGTGACTACACATTGTTATGCTGAACCACACAAATATCTCTCACATATGCAAAACCATGCTTGAGCTTTTAGCAAGCACTTTTGGAAAACCCTTGCTTTCCAGAGAGAGTAAGACATCACTTTAGTCTTCACTCTGTCAACACCTCTGACTACTTCGGTAATTTACTCCCTCCATTCCAGGGGTCAAAAGAAAGGGGGCATCTATAGTACCTAAGCTAGGAACAGGGAAAGTCCCCTGATCTAAATTAAACTTCTTGGATCAAGCTTAACCCCTGCCTAAACTTTGCAGTTTTTCAGGCCAAGTGGATTTTCTAGTCACTTTTGTAATGAACTATGATGAAACATGAATCTAGTGTCTTTGTGCTTTTTTGTTTTGTTTGTTTTAGGTAGTGTAGTGCAGTGAACAGAGAGTCAGTCTCAAAGCCAACAGGACCCGCCTGTGAAACAGAACGGCTTTGTGACCCAGGGCAAGTCACAACCTTGCAATGGTCTATGCAACTCTGAGACCAGAAGTTGCAGAGAAGGTGTTGACCTCCATTGATAGAGGGAATATTTCTATCCAGAAGTTACTTATGCCAATGAAATTGTAAGTTCAGACCTTACTCCAAAAGAGCAATATATTTTTTTAACTGGGGCCTAGGGACAAGTCACTTGGCTGGCTTTATGCCTTGCTTGAAGGTGAAATTACACATTCTGCTCTTAACTAAGCTAGAAAGCTACATTTGGTAGAAAACTCAGAAAAATCCAAATGATCTGCACCGGTCAGACTTGCACCTGCCAAGCTTACAATGTCCTTGAGAGATGTGCTGTCCGTTGAATTTGATTACAGACGCATTAGCAGGGGAGAGTATGTCATCAGCTAAAAGCTTTCATTCCTGACCTGGGACACAGGGTTTGGCCTGGCCTCAATGCTTCATGGTATTCCAGGCCAGCACACATGGGTGTGATAGTTCTGAAACCATCTAATTGAAAGCAGGGAAAGGGCAAAGCCTGGAATTTGGAAAAAGCAGAGCACAGCTGTTCTGAATTACCGAACAGGTTGTCAACTTTTGCAGATGAAGAGCTCAGCTATGTAAAACCAGAGCCTAACTCACTCGAGGGGCTGGGATGATGCATGCCCCGGGCAGCTTTTGTGTTGGGCCACAAATTTTTGTACTGAATCAACACAGCTCCCCAACTTAATGTATCAGTTGGGTCAAAAGTTTTTATATTTCCCTTTTTTTCCTCAAAGTATTCAACAGTATTTCAATATAAAATGTCCTGGTACTCTGCAAGAAATTTTAAGGCAGAATTTTGTGCAGACAATAGTAATGCCATTTTATTTATTTGTAAAGAAACTTCATTTTCCATTGTCCCAATTACTGGTCCATTAACAAGAGGAAAAAAAAAGAACTGGGAAGTTTGGGAGACAGAACAGAAAGTTTTAAAGGTTAGGCTGATCACACACAAAGTGATGAGAGATTGAGAACAAGCTAACAGCCAAACTTCCACCCTTCACTTTGGCAGTAGAAAACCCAAGGCTCCCAGATCTGATACCTATCCAAGTTTTGACTAAAGTTGTTCTGATTTCAATTGTTTCAGCTGATCCACTTGTGTTTCCATCTCCAAAGAAACTGTTGCGCTTTAGTGGCACATCAGACTGGCTTTAGGTGTGGACTGGATTTCAGATTTCTTGATAGTTTCTACATTTAAGGTACAGTGTAAACGCAGGGGACGAGGATCATTGGTTGAAGAGCTGAAATGGATTTTTAGAGACATTTGTCCAAGCCCAGGGAAGCTAAGTGACTAGTCTGACATCTCCCAAACAATAAGTGACAGAGTTGGAATTAAAGTCCAAATCCTCAGATTCTTCATCTAACACTCTTTCTCCCACACCTGGCTGGCTACTGATGTAAATATCCATGCCTAATCCCCACCCCACTCTCCCCATTTAAAAATTCCTTATTCCCCATTTCATACCTCTTCAGTCTTCCTTCTCCTACTTTCTATTCTCTTTAACCCCACACTGGCCACAAATACATTCTCCTCACACACCTTTTCATCTTTCTCTCATCCTCTTTCCCCTTTCCCCTCTTTGGCTAGCAACCCTAGTGGAGAGGAAGTGACGACAGCAACCATGGGTCTTGAGGCAGCAAAAGCAACCCCAGGAAGCAGGAGGAAGAAGCGAGGCTAATGAGGGATTAAATAATAAATTGGCTGCTCCTCCCCCAACAGCCCAAACCATGGATCTTTTGGCTACAACCAGGAGAGGGAGAAGAGTTAGCATCATAAATTAAGGCTCAGAGAAGATCCCTGGGGTCGTCAGAGACTCTCAGTCAGCCACTTTAGGTTGAAGGCTGGGGTGGGAAACCTGCGGCCTCGAGGCCACAGGCAGCCTTCTAGGTCCTTGGGTGTGGCCTTTTGACTGAGTCCAAGTTTTACAGAACAAATCCTTGTAAGAAGGAGATTTGTTCTAGGAAGTTGGATTCAGTGAAACGGCCTCACTTGAGGACCTAGAAGGCCACCTGTGGCCTTGAGGCAAAGGTTCCCCACCCCTGTGAAGTAGAACTCATCATGATATTTTAAAATATTTCTTAATGGAAATTTAATTGGCAAAAGTCTTCATTAGAAAAGCAAATGTATAGAATGATTATTTTCAGTTTATAAAATATGAAAGAAACTGGGCCTTTTCCTGTGTAAACTGTCTTTTTGGAAGGGCTAAATGCTAACTCTTTTCAGAAATTCCACAAAGAGAATAAAAGCTCATGCAATTCCCTGGCACTCTGGCTGAATCAGAAAACAAATCCTTCAGGACAGAGTCCTGGAAATCAGCCTCATGCTGGAGGTGTGTATTAGATTTTATTTCCTAAATATCACAGAATTTGGAATATGCAAATACTATTTTAAAACCGTAAGTCTGAACTTGTCATGGGGGTGGGGAGCAAAGGAGATTTTTCAACTCTTGCTTTTTTTCCATTATCTAATAGGAAAAATTTTATTCAAGTTTTGCATAGAAAATCTATTTCTGGTCTAAATTCCGTTTATGGAGCCAACTTCTATTTTACAACTGAGATTAGAATTGTTAAAAGCTGAGGAATGGAGTGTAGATACTGGCTTAACAGAAGGACTTAAAACACAACTATATTATACTGACTAAATTTGTGGGGGAAAGAAAAGTCCATCAGAATTGTGTGGATTGGGGGTGGGGAAAACAGTAGGAGTTTGCTAGAAATATATTTGTCAGGTACATTATAATGTAATGGTATGATAAAGCAAAACCCATATTGATGTTGGAAAAGACAGACGAGCTCTGACAGGATGAGATGGATTTTGGAACAAGTTCATGAAACCATCATACTCTGTTTCTTCTTTTACTTTTTGATGGTTGGCAGGGATACAGAATTAAATCAGTTTATAGTTGATTTTGAGAGTCCAGTTTATTCACCCTTCTTGGAGCCAGTTCTTTTGCTAAGAGATTATAAAAGAAAAAGGTTATGTTATCAGGCCATCAATCTGATTAACTGCATGACCTTGACTTTTTCCAACCATTCCCTTAACATACCCTTATTCATCATCTTTTGACTATATTTTACTCACTCATTGTGGACAGATCCAAGTTCATACATTATTGATCAGATTCAGACATCCAGTGTTTGGATTTTACATAAAGAATTTTCCATTTATTTTCCTACATTCTTTAAATCAATCCTGAGTTCATACTATTTTAATAGCCCTGAAAGAGCAAGCATTATTATTTCTTAAGCTCGCTAATGCGATAAATAAAAGTGCTGGTAGACTCATTAGATAAGGGGAAAACTACACTCACACACCTTTGAATTCAACAAGATGGATGAAAACAGAAGAGAAAAGGGAAGTGCCTACCTTTGGCATGGGGAACTGGCATGCTCCCGAACAATAATAGGCATCAAAGGACTTTGGGGAGATAATCCATTCACTCCAACCAATATCTGCAAAATCCACTTTGAGGTATCGCCTGGCACAATGACGAGGTTCAATCCATTGTTTCCTCCTTGCCTTCTTCAAGGTCTGCTCATCAAACTGCAGCGTCTCACTTTTCTGGTGTGGGCCCTTTCTCTGCTTCTTTTTATTTTTGCTCTTCTCAGCTGGCTGTATCTGGAGGGTCTTATAAGGCTTCCTCTTCTCCCAGCCTCCATTCTCCTTATACTGATATTCTGTGCCTGGAAGCTCATTGTTCTGCAGGGGGAGCTGAGGGCTGCTGATGGAGCGCTTCTTCCTCCGCTTCCTGGACAGAGCTGTCCTCATGTGGTTGTTCAGCTTGGCTAGGGCTCCAGTGGGAAAATTCCAATGTCCCTGGAGACTGGATACCACACTTTCTGATTCAGAAATGGATGAATCATTGGCATATACTAAGACATAAGGCTCAGAATTGGTCAGCATTCCCTTTGAAAGGGAGTGTCCCTCGAAAGTGATCTTGATACCTATGAAAAACTCACCATGTTCTTTTGCTTTGGTCAGTATTTGAGTGATGTCTTTGGATTGCCAGGCCAACATATCTCTATGAAGTTTAGCGATATTTACCAAGATATGGCCCAAGAACTGAGTTTGGTTTCCATCTGGTGTAAGGCTCCAGGCAGACAGGGCAATCTGTATTTGTTTCCTGTATCCATGATGAGAACAACCTCTGGGAGATATGCAGCTCAAATTAATGTTTAATAGTTCTCCAATGGAGAAATGCAAGGTTGCAGACAAAATACTTTCAGACTTGGTTAGGGAAGTCAAGTTAAAAACATATAGTTCTTTGTTTTCCAGGGTCCCTAGGAGGAGGGGAAAAAGAACAGGAGAAATTCAAAATGACATAAAAGATCAAAGAAAGAACTAACCATTACCATTATGTCTACTCTCTGAGGGGAAAGAATGAAGATGGGATGGCTAAGCATAAAATGTATTTGCTTTTTACTGAGAAAATGAAGTATTCATTTAAATTCTCACTTTTCATTAATTTTAATATAGTAGTACTTTGCCTCTACTACCTTGAAACTTGGCTGAATTCAGTGACATCCCATTAATATAGTCAATGAGTTGTGTTTCATTTGTCATGTGTTTTAAAACAAAAATAAATCCTCTGCATTTCTCATTCTCCAAAGACAGAATTGGGGGAAGCAAAGAGGGCTCCGTATGGTGCAGTTGACTAGAAAATAGCCTGAGGTTTGAACTCTAGATTTGATTCCCAGATCCATAATCAAACCACTAGGATCCATGCTCTTACATATTTGTTTCAGGAAAACACACGCAACCATGAAATCATGTTCCTGATCAAAAACATATTTTAGTAAAAACAAAACATTTCTCTAAAGATGTGGAAATCTTAAAAATGAGTTCATTGAGTTCCCTAAGCACAAGTGAAATACAACTGGAAACATGTTTTACTCATTTTTAACAGTGTGTGAAGGAAAAGGAAGAACCTGCCATTAGTGCACATTTGTACAATCCATGACACCAAGATAATATTTTACAGACCTTTATAACAAAGTCATGGCATCAGATTTGTTCCCAATCTTTTGCTTTAATTCATACCATTCATCCTAGTATGTATTTTTATCCGGACCTTTATGCAGGAGATTAAAACTGTTCCAGCTTAAAATGGAATAAAGAGAAATTGCATTGTGCAAAAATCAAGCCAATGATTAGTAAATAAACATATTCAAAGACTATGGGTGCAAGATCTTTAATGTCCCAATTAATTCTCTTTCTTTTCCCCCTATTTTTATTTAAAAATGTTTCTCCCTTAAAAATTCCTCAGGAGGAATCTTCTGGCAAGGTGGAGAATCAAAAGTTGTTTCTTAGTTAGGCCCTTACAGAATAAAGATATGTGCCAAATAAAATAAAAGAACAACAATTAAAAGAGAAGAAATAAAAGTAACTTGGCAAGGTAATCAAATTGTTAAGAATATCACACAGGACCACACTATCAACTTGATTCCTCATTACAGGCTCTACATGCCTGCTTTCATGCTCCAGATTTCACAATATCCATTCTTGATGGTGGCAGCTATAGTGACTCTAGAGAAAGGAGAACATTGGCAAGAAAGGAAGGAAACAAGTTATTAAGTGCTCCCTATTTGCCAGACACTGTGCTAAGGGCTGGGGATACACATACTAGCAAAAAAGAAAACCATTCTCTGCCTTCAAGGAGCTTTTATTTTAATGGAGAAAGAAAACACAAAAAGGAACTGAAAAGCTGGTTGGGGACTGGAGAGGAAGTTCCCAGGGAGGGGGCTAGGTTCTGAAATTTAGAAACCAGGAACAAGGCTGGATGGAGAATGAAGGCTAGTCTAGGCCCATCCATGAAATGAAGATTCTGGGAGGAAATCAGCAGTGAGAGAAGGGGGAAGGCTTTACAGAGGGCTTCCCAATTGAAAAGATGGCAGGGGTGATTGCATATTCCAGGGCAAGGAGGCCTCAGGTCCTGAGGGAAATTTTAGGATGAGATATGATGGTTTAGAAGTCCTGGAGCCAGAAACATGGCTGGGAGCTGATTGACGCAGCCAAAACAATGTCTTTTGTGACCTTAGCAAAGTCTCTATCTTGGTGGTAACTCAACCACACTCTTTAGTCCTTCAACAAGTTCAGGCTCTATGTACCCACGGGAAAAAACAAAGCAGCAGAAACATGGGGGGAAAGAACAAAGGAAAAATTATAATGCCATGAACAAATAAAATGGGGTAAGAGAGCCCTGGGATATAACTATTAATACTGTATAATTCAGCAATAATTACAAATAGAGCCTTCAAAAAGAGAACAGAAAGGCCATTAGAACCCAGAGAGTGGTTTAAAGGACAAATAAAAGTACTATTAGACAGAAGCTAGGAAATTTTAGCAAGATTAAAAATTCATAGTGAATATCCTGGAGGAGTGGGGTGGAAGGAAAGATGTCATAAAAAGAACTAAAAAATTCAATGATAAATTAGAGCAAATCCAAAAGATAAAATTTTAGAATAACATAGAAAAATTAATTATAAAAAAAAATTGATATAGAAAATAGGACATACAGATTAAAAATATAAGAATCATCAAGTTCCTAAAGAAAAATGAAAAAAACAGAAAATCCTATCAGTCATATTTCAAGAAATCATAAAGAAAATCATCAAGAAGTACTCAAACTAGAGGGCAAAACATAGATGGATTTCACAGGTCACCACCAGAGAGAAACTCTAAGTATAAGATATTCAACAATATTATTACTAAGTTTCAAGCTCTAAAGGCAAAGAAAAAATAAATGTTGCAAGTGTGTTTGAAGAGACAGATACCATACCAAGAAATCTAGTCATTAATTATAATGCAGAACAGCACATCAACTGTAAGAAAGGAAAAAAATAAACTGGAACATAATATGCTTAATGAGAAAGAGAGAAAAAAAAAGCTTTCAGTGTTCGAGAAAACCAAAACTGGGTGGAGACTAACAAGACAAATGCAACAGATAAAAGAAACAAACAAAAAAAGAAATGAATTCGAACACCCGAAAAGATATCCAGTGCTTCTGTTCTAAAAAGGGGAGGAGAGATTTATTGTCCTTTTAGAATCCAGTCATCTCTAAGGGGCAATGAAAGCATGAGACAAGCTATGATCTTTGGAGTTCGAAAAAGTAAAAGAAAAAGAAAAAAAAAGATATATTAAAGAAGGGAAAAGGAGGGAGGTAAAAAAACACACCCTTATTATTTATTGAAATTGGGGTGTCCCAGTAAAAGATTAGTCAAAAACAGAGGTGGGGGGCATTGAAGAGAGTGGGGACCTTAAGAAGTCCCTCAATTAACCTGATGAAATTATAGCACAGCTGTATGATCAATCATGGTAGCCTTAAAAAGCAGGAGCAAGCTCTTCAAAAGGAATCATCTCTCGAAATTGAGAAAAGAGTCACACACAGTGGAAGAACCTAGTTTTTGAAAGGGAATTATTCTTTGCTTTTTTCTTTGTGCCTCTTTCAGGGTGCAGTGATGGGAAGATGCAGGGTTTGAGAGAGGAGAGGTGATTGCTCTCTTCACCCCATCCACAATAGTGGCTTACAGAGAAGCAGCTTGTCCAATAGGAAATGTGTTGCCCAGGAGAGAATTAAATCCTGGACAGGAGGGCATCATCAGTGAGATGGGCAAAGCAACAGCTAAGCAAAGATACTATATCCATGGGGGAGCAGCCTAGGGACACTATGAGGAGCAAAAAACTCCAGGACTCCATGGTAACAGAGGTCTGGGTTGCCTTGGCCATGTATATAGTTCTCATATGCATGGCTCCATACCGACACTCATCTCTATACTTGAACCTACTCTTTACATTGTATTTGTGGGAGAAGGTGCTCACGTTTGGTGGGGTGGGAGGGGAGAAGGACAGATGTTTTACTGGTACTATTCATACTGTGCAATTTCAGTAGATGCTTTTGTCTAGCTGACTATTAAACATGGGGGCTAGTGAACTATAGTTTATTTAGTAGTATTTAGTAGAGCCACAGAGTAACCAAGATACAACCTGTGAGTGAGATTTGGGGAGGAGTGTCCTGAAGGTGATCCTAGCTCACTGGCATCATTATTATTGTCAGAGTGCAGTGGATAGAGTGCTGAATTGTTCCCTGGTGATTTTTCTCTCTGTGCACCTGATTTGGTGCCAGAGAATAACTTGCGGATGGGTAGAAGAGAATCCGGTGTTCCCTTTCTTTTTTTAAAGAATGCTTTAAGGAATTAAAGTTAAAAGCAACCCTAGGCAGATACAGTTTTTCCAGAAAATATTTTTATTTTTATTTTGTGATATATATTCCTAGACTCTAATCTCACTGCCACTACACACCCAAGTTTAAGCCTTTATAATTTCTTGTCTGGATTATTTCTTCGAGGCATCCAACTCACTACTGCCATATAATTTTCCCTCAAGCATAATATCACTCCTCTGTTTAAAACCCTTCTATTATCATAGAGAAGTTCCTAACCAGTAGTCCATAAACTTTTTAAAATTAGTTAGTTAATAGTTTAATAACTAAATATCAGTATAATTGGTATTTTTATCCCTTGTATTTTATTTTGTGCATTTTAAAATATTATTCTGAGATGAGATCCTTAGGCTTCAACAAACTAACTGCCCCAGTGATCCAGGACACAAAAATAGTTATGACCCCTGGCCCTAGAGGACAAGCTTCATGCTCTTTTGCCTGTCACTCAAGTCCTTCTACATGAAGGTCCCACTTCTCCCACTAATCAGCAATAATTCTCCTGCAGATAGACTTCTCATGCTATCCCTGAAATATATGCTGTACCATCTTGTCTTCAGGCCTTTGTTCAAGCTAATTCGCCTAGCTACAATATCTTCAACCTTCCTCTATGACATTCAAATCCTTTTTTTGTGGAGGGGGGAAGGCAGGGCAATTAGGGTTAAGTGACTTGCCCAAGGTCACACAGCTAGTAAGTGTGTCAAGTGTCTGAGGCCATATTTGAACTCAGGTCCTCCTGACTCCAGGGCTGGTGCTCTACTCACTGTACCACCTACCTGCCCGCTATGACATTCAAATTCAACATATCCTTCGGAAGACAGTGGAAATCCCACAGATCTCACACAATCTTCTACTGAACACTTAATACTTGTTTATACTAACCAGGTAGCATTTAATACATAGCAGCTTGTGCATTTCTTGAATTGTTCTCCTGTTGTTATTTAATACCCTTTCTACTAATAGACAGTGTATCTATCAAAAGAGATCATTTTCTTGAGGGCAGGTACTGGGCATTGTACTTCTTTATATATCTGGCAGCATGTGTATAATAGGTATTCAAAAATATATATTGAATGAATGAATCAGGTCATTATCTGAAGAAATCCTGATTTAAAAAAATTATATGTAGATACTCAAATTGTCAACATTTATTACTCGTCTACTACATGTAGGGCAATATGCTAGGCCCTGGGGATCTAAAGAGGTGGGGAGATCCCTCCCCTCAAAGAGCTACAGAGAAGACAAAATAGGTACATATGTAAATAAGGTAATGAAAAGTATATGTGAAATGATTTTAAGAAGAAGAGAGTGTTAATTGCTGGAGTTAATGAGGAAAAGCCTTGTGTAGGGGAAGGGCCATTAGCTCTTCTTTGAAGCAACTTATGGATTCTGTGAGACAAAGGTAAGAGGAATGTAAATTCTGGGCCTGAACCACTTTTGCTAGGTTATAGAATTAGAGGAAACTGAGATCACACCAGTAAGCATTCTGACGAATAAGAATAAACTAATAATTCATGGGAACAGGAAGGATACCATGAAGAACAATAGAAAAAAAACTGAGACAATTAGGAGAGTGAAGGGTCTGGAAACCATGTTGCAAGAGAAACTAAGAAATCTGAGGTATTTAACCTAGAGGGGATGCCTTCTAGGCTAGACATGGCCTAGATAGTTAAAGGCTTGTCACATGAAGGAGCTCAGAGCAGAACTATCTATGATCATTTGGTAAAAATTATCAAGTGGCAGATTTCAGTTCAAGATTAAGTAGAACTTTCTAGTGCTACATGGATGTAATGTTCTTCCTTTCCGTCACTACCTCTTAAATTACTCTTTCACCCGAGGACACTGGCCTGTTTTCTGTTCTTCCCACAAGACACTTCTCCCAACTCTAGGCATTTTCTCTGGCCATTTTCCATGCTTGTAATTTTCTCTTCATCTCTTCCTACTGGCTTTTCTGGCTACCTTCAAGTACCAGCTAAAATCCCATCTTCTCCAGGAAGCTTTTCCTGATTCTTTTTAATTCTAGAGCCTTCCTTATGTTGATTATTTCAAATTGGTTCTGAATATAGCTCATTTGCATATTTGCTTACATGTTTTCTCTCTCATTAAACTGTGAGCTCCTTGACAGTAGAGATGTTTTTTTTTAAATCTTTCTGTTCCCAGCACTTAGCACATAGTAGGCACCTAATATTTTTTTTGACTGACTCTGTCTTTTGAATCCAAACTTAAACATCATTTCTTCCATGAAGGCTTCACTTACTTTTGACATTTCTCCCTCCTTTATACTTTCACAGCCCTCTGTCTATATTTTTCTTACATAATGAATGTTATATTATTATCTATGTACTTGGCTTATCTCTCTAAAATCTTATCTCTTTTATTTTTCTAAAACCTGTGAGAGTAGAGAAGATATCTTTTGAATCTCCCCCAGCACCTAACAAAATGCCTTACACAGAGCCATGCAAGATAAATTAATGAATAAATTAGACGTAAAAAAAAAATGGCCTGCCTCATGAAGTTGTGAGGTCCCGTTACTGGAAAAATTCCAACAAAGACCAGATAATCATATCTCAAGGATAGTATGAAAAGAGATTCCATCACTGACTGGACCTCTAAACTGTTAGCTATAAGATAAGAGTCTATTCTTTTTTTTTTTTTTCCAAAGAAAAACTTTTAAAAAGTTGACAATATATGACCATCACCCATAGATGGTGCTATTTTCTAAGTGATAATAAGAAAATCCAGTCTTTCATCTGTCGTTTTGCTAAGAACTTACCTAAAATAAGTGTTTGGGGCAGCTAGGTGGCACGGTGGATAGAGTACGGTCAGGAAGACTCATTTTTCATGAATTCAAATCTGGCTTCAGATACTTACTAGATGTGTGACCCTGGGCAAGTCATTTAACCCTGTTTGCCTAAGTTTCTCAATTATAAAATGAGCCAGAGAAGGAAATGGCAAATCACTCTGGTATCTTCACTAAGAAAACCTCAAAAGAGTCAGATGCGACCAAAAGGAATGAACAACAAAACAACATAAATATGTATTATGATCTAATTAATATTAATCACAACTTCAAGTACATAATTTTAAAATGCAAGTGACATTGAAAGTCACTTAATTCTATGCCTTCACTTTATAGACATAGAAACAGAAATGATGTAATAAATGGGCTTGGTTGGCCAAATTCAGTTAGCTGAAGTGTGAGGACTAGAATCCAAGGGTTTTGAATCTTTATCCACTTCCCAGTATTATACTGTAGATTTAAGTGAAATACATGCTAAAGTCCTATTTTAGTTTTCTATTCATTTTCAGTTAAAAATGAAATACCTATTAAATCCTGGCATAACTCTTGGGTTTCAAGTTAGATTTAACAATCCATGCTATAAGGATGATCCATCTTAAACTGAAGAAATAATAAAGATCATATAATAGGATAGAGGGTGGAGTCATAATCCAGGAAGGGAGATAAGGAATATAGGAATAATTATAATTTAAGTAGAAAACAAAGCTGCAATACTATATGTACAGTGGATATGTAAAAGAGTAAAATCTCTATAGTTTTGTCATTTATCATGCCCATTTTTGCATGAAACTTTCCTTTGCTATCTCTAATCTTTGAAGTAGAAGAGATTAAGAAGAGATGGCAAGAATACCCAAAAGAACTATACAAGAAAGATCCTAACATCACCAATAACCACGATGGTATGATTACTGCGCCAGAGTCAGACAGAATGAAGTCAAGTGGGCTTAGGAAGTGTTGCTAACAATAAGGCTAGTGGAACTGACAGATTTTCAGCTGAGCTATTTACAACTCTAAAAGATGATGTTGTTAAAGTGCTTCCCTCAATATGCCAGCAAATCTGGAAAACTTAACAGTAGCCACTAAATTTGAAAAGATCAGTTTACATCCCAGGCCTAAAGAAAGCCAATACTAAAGAATGTTCAAATTATTAGAGAAGTGCACTCATTTCACATGTCACAAGGTTATTCTTAAGATTCTGTAAGCTATACTTCAGCAATATGTGAACCCAGAATTGCCATAAGAACAAGCTGGTTTTAAAAAAGGCAGAGGAACTAGAAACCAAATTGACAACATTTGCTGGATTATGGAGAAAGCAAAGGACTTTCAGAAAGATACTCACTTTCACTTCATTGACTACATTAAAGCCTTTGACTGTGTAGATCACTACAAAATATGGCAAGCCTTCAAAGAGATGGGAGTACTAGATCATCTTACTTGTCTCCTGAGGAACCTATATGAAGGCCAAGAAGCAATAGTTTAGAACCAAACGTGGAACAACTGATTGATTTAAAATTGAAAAGGAGTAAGATAAGGCTGAATATTGTCATCTTATTTACTTAACTGATTATATGCAGAGTACATTATGCTAAATGCCAGGCTGGATGAATCAAAAGCTGAAAATAAGGTTACCAGGAGAAATATCAACAATCTCAGATGTGCGGATGAGACCATTCTAATGTCAGAAAGTGAAGAATAATTAAGAAGCCTCTTGATGAGGGTGAAAGAGGAGAGTGTCAAAGCTAGTTTGAAGCATAACATCAAAAAAGCTAAGATTTTGGCAACTGGTCCCAACACTTCCTGGCAAATAGAGGGAAAAGAATTTGAAGTAATGTCAGATTTTATATTCTTGGGCTCCAAGATCACTGTAGATGTTGACCGTAGCCATGAAAAAGACATTTGCTCTTTGGGAAGAAAGCTATGATAAATCTGGACAGCATACAAAAAAGCAGAGACATCACTTTGTCAACAGAGGTACATATAGTCAAAGCTATAGTTTTCCAGTAGCAATGTATGACTGTGAGAGTTGAATTGTAAGGAAAACTGAGTGCCAAGAATCGATGCTTTCAAAATATGGTGCTAGAGAAGACTTTTGAGATAGAAAGGAGATCAAATCAGTCAATACTTAAAGAAATTAATTGAGACAATTCATTGGAAGGTCAAATACTGAACCTGAAGCTTTGGCCCCATGATGGGAACTCTTTGGATTCATCGGAAAAGATGCTGATGGTGGGAAAGATTGAAGGCAAAAGGAAAAGGGGACAGTGGAGGATGAGATGGATAGATAATATCATGGAAACAATAAACATGATCTTGAACAGACTTCAAAAGATAGTGGAGAATAGAAGGATCTGGTGTGCTATGGTCCGTGGGTTCACAAAGAGTGAGGTCAAAGATATATTGCAAAGCTATTTTGAATCTATGAAGAATGGATCAAAACAAAACTTGAGTAATTAAAGCCTTGGAAGTTACAAAAAGTTAGGCAAAGAGAAAATCTTTAACTACAATTTTTTTATTTAAACAAATCATAGCTTTTAGCAATGTCAAAAAAGGTAAACTTTAGTATTTTATAGAACTATTCCCTCTTCCTTATGCTGTAGGCTGTCCATTTATTCCTCCATAAAGCAACAACCAGTTATTTAGTGGTTAAGTATTTGCTGCTACACACTGAGTCTTTGATGGTTATTTAGTACAGTTTGAGATCTGATAGTGCTAGGCCACCTTCCTTGACATTCTTTTTTCATTGATTCCCTTGATATTCTTGACCTTTTGTTATTTCGGATGAATTTTGTCACTATTTTTTCTAGCTCTGTAAAGTAATTTTTTAATAGTTTGATTGCCATGGCACTGAGAAAGTAAATTAATTTAGGTACAATTGTCATTGCAATTATATTGGCTTGGCTCATCAATGAGCAGCTAGGTGGCCTCTGACATTTACTAGCTGGTGACCCTTGGCAAGTCATTTAACCCTGTTTGCCTCAGTTTCCTCAGCTGTAAAATGAGCTGGAGAAGGAAAGAGCAAACCATGTGCCAGTATCTTTTTGCCAAGAAAACTCCAAATGGGTTCAGGAAGAGGTGGACACGAATGAATTGACTAAACAACAACAATGTGGACAACAACATGAAGTCTTAGGACTAGAAAGGACATTAAGTACTTCTCTAGTTCATCATCTTGCATTCATGAAAGAATAAAGAGAAAAGAAATGAGAGTTCTCAACTTAGGAAAAGAATGCAGGACAATGTTACTTTCCTTGGCATACTTTGTTTCCCATATGCAATTACTGCATTTAGGAAGCCTAATGAGGAAATGAACTGTTTTACAAGTCTGAAGCCTAATATATAGTGTTGGATGATATGATTGCATAAAATAAATTAAAATAATAATTTATTCATAAATCTGTTTATTTGCATACTTTCAAATAGACAGTAATTCTATGCATAGTGTAAATTTATCAGTTGATTCATATAAGAATATTCTACGTGATACTGTAGTTTTTTTTTTCTAAAAAGACAAAACAAAACAACTTTTCGGTCAAGCATAAATTTTCAAAGTCAACCAAAGTTTGCCTCTGTAAAAAGCAGCATTTGACACTTGTTTTCAAACCAGTAGAAATGGCGATGTTATTAGAATTCTGGTAAATAAAACAAAAGGTATATAGTGAAGCACGATTCCATATTAGGTTGCAGCTCTTTAAAAAGAGATTTTATTCTACATGACAAGATTTCTGCTACTCACTGCAGCTACTTCAGTTCTAGGAGTTGAAATACCTCAGACTGGCATCTGTGCCTTCCTCCTGCTTCCATTACTTAGCAAACCTCTCTTAACTTCTTCATCTTGCAATCATTAAAAGATATACCTTGATTTATGGGTCCACTTTGTAGCCTGCCCAATGATACTCTTTCCTTATTTACTTGTTACAAATAAACTAGTTGCCCTAAGTCACAAATGTTGCCAGCCAGGCTATCAAGCTTGATAAAGGTAAGAGTAGGAAGACCTGGCCTGGAGTTGGGGTACAAAGGAGACAGCTTAATGACTAACCACCTCTCAGGCTTTTTACTGCTCAGGATGCCACCAAAATGCCCTGTGACTAAAGGGAAGTAGGAGTGGATACAGGGAGACTAGTCTATCATGAAGTGTTCCCTCACTTGAGCAAGGTACAGAATTGACTTTGCAATAGTGCATTGAAAAAAAAAGAATAAAGTACTCAGTTTATTTTTTATTCATTCATTCACATTCCCACTCATAGCTTAAGCTCTTTGTAGGTAGGGGCTAGGTCTTATTGGCCAGAAAATAGGGGTTTAATTAATGATTGTTGACTAATGGATATAAAGTGGTAGAAATTTCAGAATCACTGACTGAAAATTTAAAGTATGTGCATTTCTTAGCTTCGCATGGCAGCTTTACAAAAATTAACCATGTACTAGAGCATAAAAATCTCATAAATAAATCAGAAAAGCAGAAATATTGAAAACATTCCTTAGGGAACACAAATTACAATTATAAAAGGACATTTGAAAAAAGCATACAAATTTAAATGGAGACCAAATAATATAATCCTATGGAATATGTGGGCTAAAGAGCAAATAAAAATATGTAATTTCATTAAGAAAATGAAACAGTGAGAAATCATATCAAAACTTTGGGGATATACCTAAAGCAGTCATTGGGGTGGTAGTGATGGTGTTTATATGTCTAAACATATTCATCAACAAAAGAGAGAAACATATCAATGAATTGAGTAAGCAACTAAAAAAAAAACTAGAAAAGTTACACATAAAGCTCTAAATGAAAAGCTGGAAAATCTGAAAATCAGAAAATATCAAAAAAATTGAAAACTAAAATAAAAGCATTGAATTAATGCATAAAAGTAGGATCATTTAAAAATCATAAAACAGACAAACCATAAGCTAATTTAATTTATAAAAGAATGGAAAACCAAATTATCATACTCAAAAATGAAAAAGGAGAATTCACAACAGAGAAAGAAGAAAGAAATCACTAGAAATTATTTTGCCCAATTATATACCAAAAGGGCAAGGCAAAGTAACAAGCATTTATTAAGCATTTATTATGTGTCAGGCCCTGTTCTAAGAGTTAAAGATACAAATGCAATCAAAAGAAAAATGGCTCCTATTGCCAAGGAACTTATATTCTAATGGAGGAAGACCACACACAAAAGGGAGGTGGCTGAAAATTGAGATGTGGGGAGTGAAGTCTAGAAAATCAGATGAACAGCTGAGATGAGAATGATGATTGGCTGGCCCGAGCCCCTCCCCAAAACAGAGGCTCTGAATGGAATTCACCAATGAGGAAAAGGAGCTGGCATGGTGGAAGGCTATTCTAGGAAGATGAGGCCCTAGGTGCCGAAGGAAGTCTCAGGGTAAGACTATGGCCGAGGCATGGTGGCAAAGTCTAGAACATCAGACACATAGCTGGAGGGGATTGAAAGTTGGACAGCCTGGACAAAAATAGTCATTGGCCAAACAAGGGATAGGGATGATCATAAATGATAAAATGAATGATTTTGATTGCATGAAAGTGAATAGCTTTTGCTTCATATTGCTGGTAGAAATGCAAGTCAAAACAATTTTATAGTTCACCTTTCATGTATAAGATTAGAAAAG
This sequence comes from Phalanger gymnotis, assembly GCA_028646595.1. Lineage (NCBI taxonomy): Eukaryota > Metazoa > Chordata > Mammalia > Diprotodontia > Phalangeridae > Phalanger > Phalanger gymnotis. Next base: position 302,953,142 of record CM053623.1, read on the forward strand.
ATGCAAAACAGGAGAATGACAATGGCCAGAGGAACATTAAAAGGACAATTACACTGATGTATTGTTGATAGAGCAATGAATTTGTCAAACCATTCTAAGAAGCAATTTTGAATTCTATCCCAAAAGTCACTACATCCAATCACCCAGGGATACCTCTACTATGCATATACTCCAAAGAGATCAGACAGAGAGAAAAGATGCATATAGTCCAGAATATTTTTAACAGCACTTTTTTTTTTGTCAAACAAAGAAATGGAAACAAGATGGACAACTACTAGTTGGAAAATGACCGAACAAAGGAAACTAATATAATGGACTATTTTTGTCAATACAAAAAGTTTGGATTTGGAGAAACATGGGAAGAATTTATGCAATTAATGCATGAACTAATGATTAGTGAAGTGAGCAGAACTAGGAGAAAAATTTATACAATGGTTATAATAATTTAAAGGAAATTAATCCTGAAAGACTTTGGAATTCTGCTCAGTGCAATGGACCCAACATGGCTCTAGAAGGATAATTATGAAGCATGTTCCCTGCCTCTTGATAGAGTATTAATGGAGTGGAGGTACAGAATGAGACACTTATAGACACTGCCAATATATGAATTTGTTTTGCTTCCACGTACTCATTTGTTCTAGGGAAAAACTTTTGAGGAGGGGAGAATTGTTGGGAAGATGGATTTGATAATGCTGATTATGTATAAATAAGAACATCAGTGAAACAGTTTAAAATCAGCTAAAGAAAGCAGAAGGAAATTCAGGAGTCATTGACAAATAGTTTTGTTAATATATTAAATTTATTATACATTTTATAAAACTATACATAATAGAAGTTCACCATTGCACATATCCAAAAAGAAAAAGCAATAATGATCAAATATGGTCCCAGAGGATCAATCCTACCACCTTTTTTTTTTAGGGTGGAAGACAGGGCAATTGGAGTTAAATGACTTGCTCAAGGTCACACAGCCAGGAAGTATCACGTATCTGAGGCTGGATTTGAATTCAGGTCCTCCTGACTCCAGGGCTGGTGCTCTATTCACTGTACCACCTAGCTGCCCCAACCCTGTCACCTTTGTAGAAGTTGGAACCATGGGAACTGGATTCTGCATACAATGTTGGCGTTGGTTGATAGGTTTGGTTTTGCTGAACTATCTTGGAAAAAAAGTCCCTAACTGTTTACTTTTTGTTACATGAATGAATGAATCAATCAATAAAGCATGAAGTGATTTCTATGTGCAAATCCTTATTCTAAGCATTGGGGAGACAGAGAGAAAGAAGAAACCTGTCTCCCTTTCTAATCTGGGAGACATCTTATACAGAAGGTTTCAGCAGCAGCAAAGCAGATGAGAATGCCTTTTCTTTAATGTGATTTCCACTGATAAAATCATTAATAAAAAAATCATGTCAGTTTCTGATGTTGAGCCATTTGACAGTCCTGAGGACTGTGAGGACAAGAACTTTATTATCTCAGTCTCTATGAGCCGTAGTTGTAGTTCCTGTAGGAGCATCTCCATAGGAGCTGCTTCCTGGAATGATGGTTGAGGGCAGTGGTTATTCTCAGGGTTCTGAGTTCAGGATCCTGTCTCTCTCTGTCAGGGTCTGAGGAGAGATAGTGGTGCCCCTCCTCTTGTGCACATATGCCTATTAATGGCATTTGGTCAGTAATTATTGCTAGTGGTGATGAAGAAGGTGGGCATCTTCTCCACAATGATTTCTCCCCTCATTGATGGCTTTGAAGGCTGGGCTGGTGTTTGAAGGACATTGCTATTCTCAATTATCTTGGGTTGAAGGTTGTGGGCTGTCTCAATCAGGATCAGAGGGGAGAGGGTGGTCAATGTTGTGGGGGTAATGGCGGCAGAAACGGGTCAACTTGTCTAGCTTATTCTGCCTCCTGTCTCTCCTGTCTGTCCTGCTACTTACTTCAGCCCGACTGCTCTTCTTGTCCTGTGAAGGACCAAAATGATGGCTATGAAGACTGGACTGGAAGCAGGATTCCTGTGTTTATAAGAGATGTATCTTGGGGGATGAGTGAGGAAAGGGTCATGTTGGGGAATTCAGGTGATATAAAACTAAAAATATCAATAAAAATTTTAAAACCTGACATCACCACTAAAAGATTAAAAGATATGTTGCAAGAGACATTCTTATGCATAGATATGCTGGAAAAAGTCCATTATCATGCCATGTGTTTACATTTATAGAGAATATGCTAGCATTTTTATAGACTGCCATCTCTATTCCAGGGATGAAAAAGGACACAGTCAAAAGGACAATTTAGTTACAAAGTCATTAACTATAGTTTAGATTTGGTATCATGATGCACTTGTGCCATTGGGGTCAAGAGTGTGTCAGTATTTCCATTATAAAAACTCCATGTTCATTCATTCAACACAGCCATCTGAATTCCCTCTAAATTGAACTTGGCATGCCCTCAGAATATTTCTACTTGGGAAAATGTCTTTCCACAGTCACTACCAAAATAAAGATATACTATTTATTAACTTATAAGCATTAAAATTACATGATAATTTGATGTGGAAAAATGTTATCAACTTGAATCACAAAAATATAGTACCGAACTTTTGAAAAGTAAACTGAATCAGCTTAAGATGAATTCTTTTACAAAAATAACAAATTAAACTCTTGTTGAGTTTGATGTTTGAGTATTTTCCTATACAGTAAAGAATCAAGGGATTATCTTTTTTCCATTTTTTCTTTCAGTATGTTGGAAAAATTATACCATTTCTCCGCACTAAAGTTTCTGTGAAAATAGGAATAATTTTTCAATCAAATTTGCTATGCAAAAGCTTAAGAATTTGCACTGGGTTTTCTATATAATTTTCAATATCCTTCTTACATTTCATAAATAAAAGGGATTAAACAAGATATTCTGATTTCATCAAATGGGCCTTGCATTAAAATATTGAATAGCAATAATAAATTTTTAAAGTGATTTGATCTTATTTTTCTATTTATCTTATTTGACAATATATTATTTTTAGCTTATTTTATCTCTAATGAACTTTTTTTTCCAGAGAAGCGAACAGTAAGTTCAATAAATTGCAAAATGTCAATCAATCCCATATATTTCAAGTAAAAGGAGGGTCATTTCCCGTAGATCCCTGGAGAATTATGTTTAATAAGAACTCTCCTAATTAAGTTCAGAAAAAGATTCTGGAAGATGAAATTGTGGAGGTTCTTTTCATCATGGGATCACAGATTAAGAGCTGGGACCTTCGAGGCAATCTTGTCCAATCTCCTCATTTTATCTATGAGGAACAAATACCCAGGCAGGTAAAGTTACAGAAGGAGTAAGCAACAGAGTCAAAATCTGAACTGAAGTCAGGCCCCCTTCTACTTACCATGTTGTCTCTAGAACTTTGTTGTTATTATGGTTGGGTCCAACTCTTCGCTGCCCCATTTGGGGTTTCCTTGGCAGAGATGCTGGAGTGGTTTGCCATTTCCTTCTGCAGCTCATTTTTACAGATGAGGAAACTGAGACAAATGGGGTTAAGTGACTTGCCCAGGGTCACACAGTAAGTGTCTGGGGTCAGATTTGAACTCAGGTAGATCAGTCTCCCTGATTCTAGGCCAAGCACTCTATCTACTTCACCACCTAGCTGCCTCGTGCCCCCCACCTCAAATTTAACAAAGTTTAAATAGGAACTCATAGGAGCAATATACTCAGTTTAGGAAAAGAATAAATCATTCTCTCCTGATGTTCTGAAACCCAGAATAACATAGGCCATGTGAATATGATAGTACCAAGAAATTCACTCTGAATTTTGCATATGCATGTTCTTTCCAATTTAATAACATCTGAAATGGACATAGTAGGGTATTTAAAGATAAGTTTCAGAACAAATACTCTACCAATTGTACCTGTGGATCTCCAGGGCCCACATACTTCTGTCCACTGTTGGACACACTGAAACTTGACTCTAGCATAGTGATGTCATTTTAGTCCTTTTCAAGACGACAGATAACAATCACCACTCCTGTCCCTATATCAATGCTTGGGAAAGTCTGAATACTATTCAAGTCCTTACAAAAATGTACTCATTGAAATGATATGCTTTTAATCCCAGGGATTTATTTTATCTATAGAGTTAATTTTCAATTTTCGTTAAGTGGAATTTCAGCTTTAAAGCCCTCTTATTACTGATTCCATTGCCCATCTGACTTTATGAGTGCATCTGTCTATAGTACAAAGTGAAACTTAAATTATTTGTGTGTCATTGATGTTTCTCTCTCTTTTTCATTAGCATGGATAACAAGAATTGATAGTACCTGAAAAAAATGCAGATTGTGAAACAATCTTACCAATCTCAAACTTTGTTATGAGACCATCACTTTATTCCTTTTACCGCCCCCCTCCTTTAAGTTGAAGTATCAAATAACTCAAACATAGTTCATGCCCAGCCTACTTTTCTGGGAGCAGGAAATTCCAAATAACTAGGTTTTTTGCCTGTATTTTGCCACCTTGCCAAATTCTAACTTATTACACAATTATTCTTTTTCATTCTTTTGGGGGACATTTCACAGAGATTGCTACTATTAGTGAGACCTTCCTTCTACCTCTTCATTCTCTATTATTTGTCTGAAGGCCTCCTTGCCCAGCCATTCATGACCAGAAATATGTCAAAGCTACAATGTTATTATTCTTATAGTGAGGAGATCCATGTGTGGGTCCAAGTGCTCACTTGTATTTTCAAAGAGGCAGTGTGGTATGTGGATCATCATTTGACCTCAGAGTCGGGAAGATTTGCATCACACATTCAGACTTCTGACATATACTAGCTTTTTGACCTTTGTAACTTCTCAATGCCCCAGCCAGATTTAAAACCCTTAAATTGCTGAACAGGTGCTGATTTGCATTGACATAGGGAGTTGCCTCAAAATGAATTTCCTATCCCAGTGAAAGGAGGGTGCTGTTACGAACAAAACAACCTAACTCTAAATTCTAGATGATATTTTAAAAAGGTCATGCGCCCATTGGAGCAAGCCTCTTTTTTCAGGAAAGCTACCTCCATAAATTTAAGTGGTTCCTTGTAAGAACACCTTAGAAAGGTTGCTATGATTAAGAAAAGAAAGTACTAATTATAGAAATAGTGATAACATAATTAACAAAGAAAGGGGACAATCCTAATATGCCATGTTTTATTTTTATTAAAAGGTAACAAGGACAATTTTTAAACAAAAGCTAAAAATAAAAATTTACCACATGTTCCTCATTCCATCCTCCTAACCTGTGACATGTGACTATGTGTTTTTATGGAACTGAACTTTGCTGCCATTAATAACTTAATAAATAATTTCTTGCCAAGGGAAAGATAAAACCTAATAGGTTGAATTGTTTTGTGTAAATACTTTTCTATCTCAGAAACTTATAAGTACTGCAAATTTATGACTTTGGCAAACCAAGTGAATGGCATCAATGAAAGAAGCAGAGAAAAGAGGTTAGTGAAAAGTATATTTAGGATGGATTCCACCTCCCAGCAAGTAATAATTTAAGTATAAAGTAATCATAGAGAGACCACAGGAGCTAGTTTTCAACCAAAGACATTATTATAGGTTTAGAACAATAAATAATGTTAATCAATAGCTCAGCCTGAACCTTTAGTACAGTCTGAAAAGTTCCACATGCCCTGAAACGATATAGGCTTAGAACTAGAAAGAATCTCCAATTTGCTAATCCAGACAGCTTTTGTCAGCCCTACCAGAGCACACATCATGAGGAGGAATGAGAGTAAAAGGTAATGTAGCTTGGAGCCAGACTCCCAGCGAAGCTTGGGTGGCTTCTCTGTGGCTTCTAGGTGAAACCACCTTCCATCAAGGTCCTTTAATAACTGAATACCTAAACACTTTGGATGGGGTCCAGGATAAGCAATTTCTTTAGGAGGTGCTTGTGGGATGAAATAATAGTTGGGGCTTAGTTGATATTTATGCTAGAAAAACTCAGGTTTTTTAAAAAAAATATATTAACGATTAATACATGCATCCAAACTTCACAGAACAAATCCCCTCAATAAAAGGATTTGTTCTGTAAAACTTGGACTCAGTCAAAAGGCTGCACCTGAAGACCTAGAACAGGTTCCCCACCCCTGTAGCCCATTTCCTTGGTTCTTGGGTTTATCTTCCCAGTGTTTACATATAGTTTTTCAGTAACTGGTATTGGTGGTAGCAAAGAAAGAGGGCCCTTTCTCCATGGTGATGGACCTTGAAGGGCCATTGGTCTTGGTAGCACTGCTATTCCCAAGGTTCTTGGGTTAAATGTCCTGGAATATCTACATTGGGGGATGAGGTAAGGTAGCAAAAGAAGTGGTTGGTGGTGGTAATTTGACTTGCCTGGCACATGATTCTTCCTTTTATCTCTCTAACGGTGCTATGAATTTGCTCTGACATCTTCAAAGAAGTCTATGAAATTCACAATAAACCTAAGTTGAGATTGTTATTGAAAGCTCATAATGAGTTGTGGAACATCCATTTCTTGGGTAGAATTGGCTTGCTACAAGCACCTGTGAAAATCAAACCAAATCTACTGTTGGGCTTCTTTGAATAAAATGAAATTAAAAGTTGGTGCCTTAAGAAAAATGTTCTTTTATCTGTCTAACTATGGATTTTCCTTTCAGTGTACCACATTTTCAATATTTTGAAACACCAGATATTCATAGTTCATATCAAAAAATGAAACATCAAGAATTCTATTTGAAAAACTGAAGCTCTGTAAGTGAAAAATTGATTTTTGAAGCATATGTGTATTCTTTGTGAGAAAAATGTAGTATTGCAAAGATTTGAGTTGGCAACCTAGAAACCAGATATAAAACTACATTCGGTCCTCATTCCAACCTAGCCCGTGAAGCCGTTGTCTTGGGAAGCAATGCCCAGGGAAGTGAGTGCATGCTGACCCCTCCCTTCTCAGCAATCACAGCTCTGGAAGACCAAGAAAATAAAATTCTTGTTACTCACATCCTTGGCACTGTTAAATGATTTGACATCAGAAACAGATACGATTATTAGTAGAAATGACATTAAAGAAGACGCATTACACTGCTTTGCTTCTGCTCTCTAAGGACCATGGGAGACCTTTTTATCTGAAAAGTTGAAATCTATGTCTTCTTTCCCATTCAAATATAAACTCCTTGAGAACAGAGACTGTTTTATTTTTTCTCTTTGCATCCCTGACATTGAATATAGTGCTTTGTATGTAGTAAGTGCTTAATATATGCATTTTCATCTATTCATTCTCCATTTATACTTCATAAAAAGCAGATTCCGCAAACTATTGAGACTATTCCTTGGGAGTAAAACCACGAGTGCTCAGGGATAGTATTCCACTCTTTCAATCAATTGGTTACCAGGACTTAGTGGAGAGTTGGATCCAAAGGGAATATTAAATAGACCAGGGGTGGGGAACCTGAGGCCTTGAGGCCAAATGTAGTCCTCTAGGTCCTCAAGTGCATCTCTTTGATTGAATCCAAACTTCAAATCCATGTGTGGCCTCAAGGCTGCAGGATCCCCACCCCTGAATAATGCCAACAAATCAAACACATCAGCTCTCTGTTGATGACAAACCAGATGTTCTATATGGATGAAGAGATTCATTTTCCCGGTCTCCAACTTCCTCCCCACTTCCCTTGCCCCAACCTATGTGACTCATCAGCAACATTAACTTTTTTTTATGTCCAAATGACATCTATTCTCTCCAGTTATTGTCACTTATTGGTAGCAACTAACCAGACTACCATAACAGTTAACAGATGCAATTGTCATAAACATCCCATTCCTTTATGCCAATCTGAGTATATTTGGAATCAGAAGGCCTTGGTCTCAATCAGTCTGGTTCAACCACTTAGTTCGCCTGAATGTGTGCAACAAGTCACTTCATCTGTTTTGTAAAATTAAGTGTTTGGACTGGGGGATCTATAAAACGTACAATATTCCAGTTCCCTCATCCTGACCCTATTCTAACTTGCTAGCAATACAGAACTGCCCCTGATATTTCACATAACTGGACACTACTCTGTGTGGTTGACTTTTGGAGAAGGTTGATCATTCAAGTTAGGGAACGGTCTATTTCACAGAAAGATGGATGTGGTTCTCTAAGCCTTTGGGGACTCCTCACGCAGATCATCCTTACATAATACTCTGCTGAAAAAGAAATCTGCTTTAGCTCAGACTGTAGCTCAAGAGTTTTATACTGACAATCATAATTCATATTTACTGTAAATGTCATCATGCCTTAACCCCCAAAATGCCTTTCCAAAGTCCAACTCTGGACTTTCCTTGATGATTTTTTTCCAGGACTTATGCATGTCAGAACTCTGGGAAATCACTGCTTAGTAATTTTGATATGAATAGTAGGGTGGTACAGATGGCTGAAGCATTTTAACGATTCTATTTAACGATTTAACTAGATTTACAGTTGAAGATTCACAATTAAATTTACCTTTATCACACACACACACACACACACACACACACACACATTTGCCACAGTGGACAATTGTATCCTCAAAGCTTGCAGGCATAGACATCTTCCAGAAATCTATCTTGCAAGCTGTTCATATTAACAGTAAATTATATATTTCTTGGCAGGGCGAGGGAATAACCTCTCAAGCAATAAATTTCAGTCTACAATAATCTGTGTTGAAAGATAGGATGAACAGTTTTTCTCTGCATATACTGAAAAGAGTTCACAAACACTGCCACCCATTCTCAGCCCCAGGACACACAAGCTACAAATTCTCATTAGAAACTTCTCCACCTATGATAAAGTTTTCATTATTTTAAACAATGCAGATATCAGATGGTTATTTTCTCCAACCAAGGAACCACCAAATTTGATGCAGTTCTGCATGACATGTGGAAGTGTCTGCTCTGACTAAAGTACTGGAAGTTGGTAAAAAAGCATTTTAAAAATGGAGCAAAGGTGACTGTGGATGTGGAGCGCTTGCCTATACTCAGTTGACCCACAGGGTAATTTTGCTGAACTTTTTCCCCATTCCCTTTTTATTAAAGCTTTATTACAAGGGATGATTTACCATATGTGAAGAGGGAGGTTATATGCGGAAGTGAAAGCAATGATAAAAGCAAAATATATCATTTTTTTGAAGTGAGGCAAAAGAAAGATGTGCATTCCGAGACAGACTTCTGATGTTGCTGTAGGCTCTGAGTAGCACCTGTATCCCCACAGACACCAAGTAACGTCAGTCTGAGAAGCCTTAATAGAAAGAATTGGGAGTCTGGGACCCGGAGATCGACAGCATCTAAAGGTCCCTCTGGCCTTTGTGTGTCCCTGTCCCTCTTATCATCCCCCCCGCCCCGAATTGCTTCTCTTCCTTTTCCACAGTGCCATTCCACTCCTCTCCCCCCACCCCCCGCAAGGCACACACCTTCAGCCGCCTCAGCACCCCTCCCCACCTCTTGGCGAGCCTTTACTGAGTCCGCTTCTCTCTCCCCCTGACCTCCTGGCCCAGCCTTTCCAAAGCCGAAGCTGAGCTGACAGGCCACCTCACCAAACATAGGAAAGGGGCGCCTGCGAGGTGGAGGCGATGGGGGGGTGGGGAGGTGGTGCACGAAAGGGACCGCTGGGACTGCTCGGGGTGGGATGGAGGGCGACTCACCTGCTCCTCGAGCTCGGAAGCTGCGCACCGTGTTGCCCTCCGGGAGCGATACTTGCTGAGGGTGCCTGGGCTTGCGGGGCGCCCCAGCCATGGGAGGACCACCTCCGCGGTACTTGTCATAGAGGAGCAGCATATGCTCCGCCACCTGGTGCGGAGGCTCCCTCTCTAGTGTGGAGCTCCCGCCGGCGCCGCGGCTCAGCGGTCCCGGGACCGCGTCGGGGGACCTTTGGGGGGCCCCCCCGCGCCCCGCGCTCGCGTAGCTCCAGCTGAACCACAGGCAGAGCAGGCAGCGGAGTCCGGCCATCCTCTTTCTGGGGCTCTGCCCTCTCGGGAGCGTCGGGCTGCTTCTCAGTGGCACTTAGGTCGGTCCTGGCAACGCTCGCCTCCAAGGGCAAGGGCAGCTAGGCTGGCTGCCGGCACGCGGGAGCTGGGGGAGGATAGACCCCCGGGCAAGGGAAGCCGAGAGCGGGGCCCGCCTTAGTTAGCCCCAGCGGGGTGAAGAGAGTGCCCAAGTCAGCGCTCGCTCTCAGGCTGTCTCCAGGAGCCAGAGAAACCGGGCGGGAACGGTCAAGGAAGGCGAGCGCTCCGGATCCCGGGCGCTGCGGGCTTCGGGGCGCTGCGGAGAGAGCCCAGCAGGCGAGGCAGGACGCGGGCACTCGACGGTCCTCAGGGTAGGGGGCGTCCGCGGCTTTCCGGGGCTATTCTTACCATCCCCTTCTGCCTTGGCTCTCAGAGAGGCGGGCAGGGGTGGGGAGATCAGCTGGTGGGGGGCGGGGGGGCCGGAGAAGCCAGGCAGCGTGGGCACTGCTCGGAGTTCCTTCTCCCTGAAGCGCCTCTTCGGAGAGGCATTTGCAGAGCCCAGGCGCAGCCACTCCGAATTGTGTGTGTGTGAGTGCGTGTGTGCGTGTGTGCATGTGTGTGTGTGCATGTGCATGTGCGTGTGTGTGTGTCCGCTCTCTGCACTGATCTGTGCAATCAGCAGCCAATGGCTCATTCCCAGCTCGGACACCGCTGGCGGCTGCCCGAGAGGCAAAGAGAAGGGGAAACTCACCAGAGCAGGAGGGGGAAGACTGGAGACAGAGAAAAGAGTGGGAAGAGGAAAAGGAAAGAAAGGGGCCTGAGACCCACGAGAGGCGAGCAGAGAGGGGGAGGGGGTTGGGGGAAGGGATAGAGAAACGCGAACTTTTAATTCATTCCCCCAGAGCAGACTTCTCTCCACTGACCCTACCTTCTTGGGCCAGCCACAAGATAAAACAAGGAAAGCAGCAGGACCATGTAGCAGGGAAGAAAGCGGCAAAAAACCAGGGGCATGATGCGTAGCAAATCTCCACGCTTATTGTTTTTTGGCTTCAGCGAGTACAGACTGGGCGCAGGTGAATAGAGAGCTCCACTTCGGCGGACTTGCTTGCCTCCATCTCACTCTCACTCGCCCCCACCCACCCTGAAGGGTGAACTGCCCTCTTGACGATGAGCTAAGAAGGGTCAGACTTTTGCCTAGGTTGGGAGACCAGACTCGGAGGCAAATACAATGGCAGTAAGATGCCATCAATGAAGAAGCTATCCCAGGCAAAGTCCTGGGGAAGGAAGGGAAATTAGATGGAATGCATTTGGCTGGAACCGGTTCCGACTGACACATTTTCAATGTGAGCGTTTATACTTCAGAAATCAGCAAACCTGCAAACCGGAGCTTGTTTTATTGTTTTGTCGATTGTCTAGACTCAAGAAAAGTGATAGACAAAATGTTAATAGTACAGATTAAATTTAGGAGTGTGCAGTGCCAACTTTTTGAAAGAGCTGGATGTTAAATATTTACCAGCGTACCCTCCATAGAAAATAAACTATCCCCTAAGCAGTACATGGAGAGAATTTTCCTAGAAGGTGAAAAGATGATATTGCCATTTAAAACAAGGACAACAACAAAGAAAACGGGAACAATCAGGTTTTGGGGTGTCAAAATTTGCAGGCTATTACATCTCTAGAAAAAGACCGAAGCAAGGCATTAAATCACAGGAGACAAAACACATGGCCATCCTATTATGGCACATTTCTATCAAAATGGCAAGAATCAGCCAGACCTTCAGAATAAAGAACCGTAGCAGTTAAACTGTGTTATTGCTTGTTGCTTGAACCCTGTACCTAATTTGGCAATTTTATCAGCTAAATTAACTTTTGAAATTTAATTTTTTACATTAGAGAATGTTTATATGTCCCATTATCAGCACAGAGTGCATTTATTCTACATACATAGGATTGGGGGTGGGGAGAGGGAGAGAGGGAGACAGAGAGACAGAATTTGTAATTGTGTATATCCCTACCACAGTGTGCATGAGTACCTACTGCTTATGAACATATACTAACCCTATTAAACATGAGACATTACACAGAGAGACTGCTCTTCACACTTCCCTAAAGGCTTGGCGATTAAGCTAACCAAACAATAAGTATTTATTGATCTCAGAACTATGCTAGATCCTGTGGGAGGAAGTATATATAATAATACATCATGGACTCAGTCTGCCTTCAGTCCTTTACAGTCTAATTGGTGGGGCATGATGACACACATTATCCCCAATTAGTAAATAAAAGACATCATTAAATGCTAAATTATGTGCTACAGATTGTAAGAGCTTTAGGAGTTTAAATAACTCTCATGTAGTATCTCTTCTGCCCCTTGTAGTTAAACTTAGAAAAGACCATCTACAATGGGTGCTTCCACTTTTTCGCCTCTCTCTTTCTTCTTAATCCCTTACAGTCTATCCTCCAAGTCTCTCTCTCTCACCTGCTGCTGTATCAGAGCTGTTGCCTGTCAAATTCACCTTTACAACCACTTTCAAATACAACCCCTTCCTCTGACACTGCCCCTACCCTGGTTCAGGCCCTCATCACCTTATGCCTTTATTACTGCATCGATCTGCTAGTGAGTCTGCCTGCCCCAAATCTCTCCCCACTCCAATCCATTCTCCATTCAGCCTCTAAATAATTTTCCTAAAATAATCATGTCACCCTCCTACTTAAACTCTCGCGCCTCCTTTCTTCTTCTAAGGTCAAATACGAAATGCTCTGTTTGGCATTCAAAGCCCTTCCTAACATAACCTCTTCCACCTTTTCAGGCTTCTTATATCTTACTCCCCAAAAGGTACTCTTCAGTCCAGTGACACGGGCTTCCCGGATGTTCCTTATACAAGACACTCCTCTTCTCAGCTCCAGGTATTTTCTCTGGTGTCCCCCAGTTCTGGAATGCTCTCCCTCTTCCAATCCAACTACTGAACTTCCTGGCTTCTGTTAAGTCCCAACTAAAACCCTACTTTTACAGAAAGGCTTCCCTAACCCCTCTTAATTCCAATGCTTTCCCTCTTTTAATTATTTCCTATTTATCCAGTATGTAGCTTACTTTGTATATATTAGTTTGTATATTGTCTCCCCAATTAGATTGTAAGCTCATTGAGAGCAGGGACTATCTTCTGCTTCTCTTTGTATTCCCAGTGTTCAGCACAGTACCTGGCACATAGTAGGCACTTAATGTTTATTGAATTGAATTGAAATGAAATGAGATCAGTGTGGGATGAAAAATTTCAGGGATGCTACCATGGACCAATTGAGACCTAACTACAAGAGACTGTAACCAAGACCAGCTATGCTAGTTTGGAAAATACATACTCTGGATGGAAATACATACTCTGGAACATTAGTAGTAAAATTATTTGTCCACAGGTAAGATTGGAGAGGAAGAGATTAACCCGAGAAAATTTTCAAAGGAAGCATTGACATATTTGGTAACAGAGGATATTGGAGGAAAAGGCGGATAAATTTAAAATCAATTTTTTAAAATTTTGGATTATTATGATGTTCCATTGATAAGGCAATGTGAGTATTATACTGGGTAGGAAGATCCATGATTTGCTTTGGGATATATTGAGCTTGAAGTGAAAACAGGACAGTTAGGTAGAAATGCGCAGGAATATAGGATAAGAATATAGGACCAGATACCTTGCCAGCAAAGATGAGCTCTTGGAGTTAAAGGGGATAAAGAAAAGGACAGAGAATCCATAGTCTTGAAGAGGGAAGGATAGACAGAAACAAAACCAGAAGAAACAGAAAATAGGTTAGACCTGTTGATGGCATAGGGAGGTGCCAAGAAAACCACAAGGAGAATTCTAAGGAGAACGAACAGCTGTTATGAGAAGGAATGGTAAATGTCCACCTCCTCCACATACACTGATTTTTTCCCCTTGTGTAATTGGGGCATTCCCATGGAGGATGTTTTGGGATGAGCCTGTGTCCTGGCCCTTCATTGCTATGGATGGACTGTAGAACATGGAGATGGGAAGACCAGAGTATGATTCCTTCCTCAGACAATAACTAATTGTGTGAGCATGGGTAAGTCACTTAACCTCTCTGTGCCTATATTTCCTCATCTGTAAAAAATGGTGATAATAACACATACCTCACAGGGTGATTAGGAGGATCAAATGAGTTAACATATGTAACGCACTTTGTAAACCTTAAAGTGCTACGTAAATATGAGTTATTACTATTAATGGTATGTCTTGATCCTTTCTAAAGGATGTGCATGATTAGAGGCTCCTAGCTGGCTCCTTAGTCTCTGAGTTGGGGAAGGGGGTATGCTATGCCAAAGATTAGCAACTGAGCCCATTTCGCAAGTTATAAATCAGATGATTTCCATCTCTTTTGGGGGGCAGCCTCTTGGTTGAGAATCAGCCAACACCAGCTGTCCCTTAGACTTCTATCAAAGGCAAGGGGATTTTTTCCACTCCCCTCCCCCAGTACAGTGGAAGGGGTGGACAGCTTTAGAGTATAACACTGGGGAGAGAGGAATGAGCATAAAGAAGTGGGGCTTGTGAATGGGTTTTATATGATGACAATTCAAAATGGATTGCTGGATGGAGATAATATGACTGCACGGGAGTCTGTTAATTAATTATTGCTGAATGAGTTCAGGAGGATTATTAACATGAATAGAGGTTTAGCCTCAGGGTGGTCCTTTCAGGGTATTACACAGCTCAGAGGACCAGTGTGAGGAGTCGATGGAAAAGGATTTCTCTCCTATCCCTGCAGGCAGGCTAGGACAGGAGAGAGGTGGAGGGGGCTGGAAGGAATGGCATCTCTCTTGCCCCTAAAGGCAGGCAGGGTCCCCTCTATGTAAGAAGGATCTCTGCAAGTGAGAAGAAACCAATCTAGGGGAGTAGCCCATGATGGAATAATTCTAATCCCCTACTGGCAGGAAGAGTCTAGGTACTGTGATGGCAACAAGATAGAAATCTGTACTCTGGCATATATATTCTTTCCGTAACAAATTTGCTTTCATCTTAATTTTTTTCCTTTCCCATTTCTCTTATCTTCTGGTTTTCACTATGACCTGATTCCTTCCTAATGACATATTTTCCTGGTCAACCTTTCCAACACTAATTGTACCTTCAGTAATTTCTCCTGATTCACTGGTTGAGGTAGGGGAGTTGGAATACTCTTTGCCCCACGTTGCTACTTCCAAGTTCTTGCTCTATCTCCATCACTAACTAACCTCTCCTCCTTTGAGGTTCACTCAATCTATATCTACTACACAATCAGAATTCTGGTAGTTATTGTCTAGCATGTCTAGACAATCTTTCCTCCCCAATTCCTGCCCTAATACTAGAAGAATTCAACATACAAATTGATACTCCATCAAACACTCTAACCTTAAAGTTCTCTAACTTGCTAATTTTACATGACCTATTACTTCACTCCACCTTAGCCACACACAAAGATAGTTATATCCTTGATCTTGCCATCACCTATATGACAACACCTACAATGTACCTTGTCTATGTTCATGAATTTTGAAGTTCACAATCTATTGTCCTTCCACCTCTCCCTCTGCCTTGAGACTCCAAGCCCTGTTTCTCAATCTCATCAGGACTTCCAATCCCTTGGATCCTTTGTTTTCCCAGGCTATCGCCTCTGCACTGGCTACACTACTCTCACTTGCCCATATTGACTCTTTAGTGAAACAGTTCAACTCAACACTGTCCTCTTTTCTTGAATTCCCTATCTCCTTATTCCACTTAAATCTTGCATTGCCAAGCCTCATCCTTGGATTACTCCTACCATCTGCTGTCTTCACTCCTAATTCGTGTGCTGCTGAGTGAAGCTGGAAAAAATCCTAAAATGATGCTAACTGAATGCATTACAAATTTATGTCATGTAACTTCAACTGGACCTCTACTGCAGCAAGGCAATCTTTTTAGACCTCTCTAATTGCCTCACTATCCCTCTCACCACAGTGGATCATCAAAACCTTTTCATTCCTTCTCAAACCTTCCATGGCTCCTCCTCTCCCTACTCTCTCAATTGAGAAGTGCATCTCATATTTCACTGAGAAGAATGAGGCCATTCACTTCCTCTTCTCCCCTCCTTAACCCACATCTCCTAGGTGCCTTTTGCTACTATCTCTGCCTTCACCCACTCTTCGAAATCATCTTTGGCATTTGTGGGGTGAGAAGTCTGGAAACTGCCCCGGCTGCTAGTGATTTAGTTCCCTGAGGCCTAGTCTACCCCATCCGTGCCAGCACATCCCATGCTGGACTGTGCTCAGCTCCCAGCCCAGTGCAATAAACCTTTCCTGTCAACCTTCCAGGTTGTATTGGGATGGAAATTTGTGTCACTCTCTCATTTTGTGGGTTCTGCAGCTCTAGAATTTGTTTAGAGTCATTTTTTACAGGTATTTGCAGGGGGTTGGGGGAGAGCTCAAGTGAGTCCCTGCTTTTACTCCACCATATTGACTCCACCTCCTTGCTTCATTGGAGTCTAGAAGGAGATAATACAAATACCCTTTTAATTCTTTTTTTTTGTGACTCACTGCTGACTTCCTTACTTCTACCTCATAGAATTCATTTCTTTTTTTAAGATGCACTTTAAGCATCATCTTTTGCCTGAATCCTTTCCTTATTTATTCAGCTCTTAGTGTTCTCCTTCCCAAAATACTTTGTGTTTAGCTGATGTGTGTGTGTGTTTACTAAGCTTATATATGTGCTGTACATATTTTTAAATCCCTCACTAAATCTGCTTTGTATTTCTTTCTCTCAATATAAGTGATGTTATGAAATCTGGAAATGGCTGTTTCTAGTCTTGGAAGCAGACTCATGAGGTTAAAATATGAGGAGCTGTTTTCCCAGCAGCTGACAACATATGAAACAATTTATTGGAGGAGGAGATGACCATCACTAGGAGGAGACGCCCCAGCCATGCATGCCTATCTGGTCTGAAGATACCGATGTTAAGTAAGTTTCTTGGACAGCATAGAACCAAGGTGAAGGTTTAATGCCTGGCCAGAAGTATCAGACGTTGCTTCATGTTTGAATATTTTAACCATCACCCTCACAGGAGACTATAGTAGGAATCATGAGTTACAATGTCATGTTTTAAGCATTTGTCACTGTATGCTTATGAGTCTTTAATGTATTTAGCATTTTTATCGTGGTAGAGGAAATGAATAGCTGTCCTATATTTTGTACATTGAATAATTCTCTGAAAGGGACTGTATAATCAGTTTTGGAGAGACCATAGATATAAACCAAGGTTTTCCCCAGGGATCTGGAGTAGGAGCTTATATTTTCCTCAAGCATATAGAGTTAGGAATACAATGAGCTCAAGAGCCTGACTTTTCTCTTTGAGATCAGGTTAACTCAGGACTGAATCTTGTTCAGGTGAACAAGTTGTCTCTTATAATATAGAGTTAGTAAGTGCTTAACACTTTAAGAAATGCCGGTTTTGGGGGCAGCTAGGTGGTGGAGTAGATAGAACATGGCCCTGGATTCAGGAGGACCTGAGTTCCAATCTGACCTCAGACACTACCTGTGTGACCCTGGGCAAGTCACTTAACCCTAACTGCCTCAACAGTAACAACAATGAAAAAAGAACTGCCTTTGTGGTTGATGTCCAAGGTAACAATGAGGCAGTGAATATCACGTGTAGACTGAAAATTTTCTGTTGTCTGGCTAAGGTGAGAAAACTCCGTAATGATTTTAGAATATGAAGTATTTTTATATACTTGATATAAAAATAGGACAAACAATATCCTAATTGATTTATTTCATAAATTTGTACTTTTCCACTACTTGCATTTTCCCCTAAATTCTTCCAGTACTAGTAATATACTCCGAACTTTAGGCTTAGATCTTTGAGAAATAACATAATTTAACTGAACATCAATCTGTCTCTAAGCCATTTCCTGCTTGGAGAGATGTCCAAACTGGTATAGGCCATCATCCCCTCTGCCCCAAGACAATTTTATGTAACATTTGTAAGGATCTTGAAATTACAGTTTTTGGATAATATACCAGAATAATCATTACTCAGTTCCTTTCTGGAACTTTCTTCAAATACTGAAAAGGGTTTTCCTACTGAATTTCAATATCATAACCTTGAATATAAATGAAAACACAGGAGATGGCATTTAAACAGAGCCAGAATGCAGGCAAGAGCTACAATTGCATGTATGGGAAAGAACAAATATGTCATTTTGGCTGGAACATAGAATGCAAGAGGTGAAATAATGGGAAACCTAGTGAGAAAGAGGTCAGTGCCACACTTTGAAAAGTTCAAATGCCAAATGAAGGAATTTGTATTTTAACT
The DNA here is from genome assembly GCA_028646595.1 of Phalanger gymnotis. Lineage (NCBI taxonomy): Eukaryota > Metazoa > Chordata > Mammalia > Diprotodontia > Phalangeridae > Phalanger > Phalanger gymnotis. Next base: position 302,971,404 of record CM053623.1, read on the forward strand.
TAATAAGTTAATAAGTTTCATTGTCAGACATGGGCTTTAGGAATATATATTTCAGAACTGTGGGGATGAATTAGAGAGGGGAGAGGTTGAATATAGGGAGATCAATTAGAAGGTTATTGTGGAAGGCCAGATGGGAAGTGATGAAATCCTTAATTAGGACAGAGGCCATTTATTTGGAAAGAAAGGAATGGGTAACCACAAGCAAATTAAGAAAGCATGGAACAGAGTATCTGTCAGATTTATGGATAAGGGAAGAATTTAGGACCAAAGAAGATATACAGAGCATTAGAAAATTCAAAATAGATAAATTTTATTATATAAAATTTAAAAATTTTTATACAAACAAAACTGACACAACCAAAATTATAAGGAAAATAGAAAACTGGTAAATTTTTTTTGTAATAAGCATCTTGATAAAGGCCTCAATTCTCAAATATGTAGAGAGCCAACATTCTGGAGAGCAATTTGGAAATATGCTCAAAGGGCTATAGAACTGCATAGCCTTGGATCCAGCAATACCACTGCTAGGTCTATATCCCAAAGACAATGAAAAAAGGGGAAAGGACCTACTTGTATAGAGATATTTACAGCAGCTCTCTATCAAAGTAGCAAAGTGGAATAAAATGCCCTCCCACCCACACCTATATATATATATATATATATATATATATATATATATATATACATATATATATATATATATATGGACATATCATAGCTGTGCCAATTGATTGAAGAATACATGAACAAATTGTGGTATATGAACCTAATTGAATATTTCTGACTATGTAAACTCAATCTCTTACAGACTTAGTTTCCTCATTTATAAAATAAGAGGGTTTGACTCATTGTCTCTTAAGGTCTCTTTCAGTTCTAAATCTATCATGGTGTAATTATTATACCATAAACAACAAAGAACCAAGTCACCTAAACTTATCTCTGTCACCCCACTGAAGAAAACTTTTCATGATTTTAAAAAATGAATTTTATTGATCTTTTGTATTCATATGACCTGTATTTTTCAATAACTACTCCTTCCTTCAGAGAGCCACACCTTGTGTGATTTTGATATATGCACAGGAGATATTTTGTGGGAGGATGCCTTTAAAGCTCCATTTTCTCTATCAAATCAAATGCTTTTTTATATTCAACAAAAATAAACACAGTTTGATCTTGTATTCATTATACTTTTAGTCAGTTGTTTGACTATAGAGATATAGTCTGCTCTAGAATATAATTTGTGAAAGATTACTGTTTCCCTCTCAAACTTTCATTTAGGGAGACCCCACTAGGTGTGTCAATTATTATCTTAAAATTTTGGAAGAAATCGGGAAGTGTCCTTTTTTTTTCAACCACCTTAAACAACTGATCCCTTGATATACGCACAATTGTATCAGATCCAGGATGGAGTTCATCTGTTTATAATTGTTTTAGTTCAGCTGCTCCTACCATCATTTGCCTGCAGGTAATAGAATATCACAGTCTCCTAAGAATTAACATTGAGGGTCATCCAAAAACCGAAAGAAAGGTATATGATGGGTATGAGTAGATAGGCTGCAACACATTACCAATGATGAATTACTTGGGAGAAATAGTATTAAGGATGTCATGTATCTATCTATCTATCTATCTATCTATCTATCTATCTATCTATCTATCTATCTATCTATACATACATATATATATACATATATATGTATATATATATATATGTATATATATATATATATATAAAACCCAAAACAAAGATGAGTAAAGTGAGGAATAATTGACAGCATGTGTGCCTAGAGGCAGTTAGCTGGTACAGTGGGATAGTGTCAGGTCTGGAATCAAGAAGACCTGAGATCAAACCTGGCCCCAGATACTTACTAGCTGTGCGACTCTGGGTAAGTCACTTAACTTCCCTCTGCTTGAGTTTCCTCACCTGTAAAACAGCACCTACCACACAGGATTGTTGTGAGGCTCAAATGAGATGATATTTATAAGAATGCTTAGCAAAGTGCCAGCACATAGTAGGCACTTAATAAATGCTTATTTCATTCTTTCCATTGTCATCCATGCAAAGTCAATAGATTTAGAGGAAAGCCTCAAGGATGTTAGATTGATCTCCTGTAATGGGAATATCAGAAGGGTGAACTTTTTCTCTGAACATTTTCTCTGTGTAGTCAGTATATTTAAATAGCATTATTATGGTTTCTTTCCTTGTCTTTTAAATAGATATTTAACAAAAAATACATAGACTTTGATATAGTGAGCTTCTTATCATGAGTATTTATTTTCTTCCTTTTTCTTTCCAAGAATAACACTTCAAGTAGTTGAGCCTAATAACTCACATTCCTAAAGTATTTTAATCTATACCAAGTGGTCTCCTTACAACAATCCAGGGAGGCAAGCCATATAATTATAACAGGAGACTGGTATTGAAATGGACCCAGCCCTTGGAGCATGCATGGTGTTTTCCCTGATACATATCCATCAGGAGCTTTGGGAAGCCTGCTTCCTGACACAGAGCATGCACGGGTATTCTGTGACTGTTTCCTGTCTGCTTATGGTGTAGATAAACCTTTTAACTAGTGGCTAAGTACACATACAAAAGGCTAGAGTGACTAGAACCAATACCCTTTCTCTAGCTGGTGACTTTCAAGTGAGGAAGAAGAAATTCTGTAAGCATTCAGATGGGTGGAGGAGTATCCACTTTGGTGGCCATACTCTCTCTAAATGGGAAGAGTATGACCTTAAACACAGTGCATCCCCATGCCTTTGCCATACTATTTGTTTTTTTCCTGATCTTACGTGAATGAGTGCCAGAAATGCAATGGACCAGGTCAGGACCTAGTGAACTTTGAAAATTGGAAAAACCACACAAAGTCCAGCAAATGGAGTCCATTGCCAAGCCTGAGTTGGTAGCAGCAGCAATTGAGCCTGGTGAGAAACCTGAACAGCCCCCAAGGAGTGACCTGTGACCCAACTCAGCAGTGAAGCAGCCCAGCAGCTGAGACACCAACACAAGTAAGAAAGAGAAGCACAGAACACCTATAGTATCTTGGGAAGTGAGCTTGGTGGAAGGTATGGCTGCAGTAGTAACTTTAACTTGAATCTTCAATTTAAATCAAGCTTAAACTTGATTTCCTAAGTGGCAGAGGGGAGACTATATCTCAGTTTGGGTGTGTGTGTCTATATTTCTGTCCTTGCTATAACTTCTCACTAAACATCCTTTCCTAAAAATTAATTGATATTGGTTGCTTATCAATATTGAGGATAAAACTGGCTAAAGGACACTGAGGGAATACTAGCTAACTCTGATAAATGAAATTGGCGTAGTAATCACTAGTGACTGATAATGGGGGGAACACACTGGATGGAGAACTGAGCTTTGGTGTTAGAAGACCCTCAGTGCCTATAAGGGTACACCTAGGATGAGGAGGAGGAGATAGAGTCAGCTGTGATCTTGGTACCAATCATATTAGGGCACACATGGATTGAGAGGGTAAGTCTAGAGTCTGTGCTACATAATTATTGTCGCTATTTTACACAATTTTTACACCTTAAGTGACTTGTCCAAGGTAGTTACAAAGCCAAAGTACAATCCAGGTCTCCTGATTCCAAGTCCAGAATGCTTTTCCCTGATCATGTTACCAATGAATTCAGTGATCCAGAGGCAACTCTTTGTAAGATGCAGTGTCAGAAGAACCTTAAGACTAGTAAGTTCTGTGGTCTACAAATGTTGCATTTTTCTCTCAGATAGCAAGAAATTTTAGGAATGACGTTAGCATCTGGCACATGGAACTTAAGAAATGTCAGCTGACTGGATGACTTGTTATCCCCAGATGCTCAGCCAGGTGGGCACAATGGAAATTGGTCTGTGCTGTCATGTCAAGGCTTTTTAATGTTCACATTAGTGCTTGGATGATATTGTCTACAAAACCACTGGCAAAAGTGTATTATTGACTGATAGTATGATATTTGGTGATGCTATTTGTGCTCAGAAGAGTAGAACCAGGGAAAAAATCACGCAGCAAGGGAGTCGCTACAAAAACATAAAGAAGGTTCCAAGGGCGTCTCTGTTCTTAAGAGGACAGGTTTCCCTGTCACTAAAAAGCTACTCTTCCAGAAGCATGGCTCTTCCTCTTTGAAAAGGCACAAAAAAAGGTTCTAGGTCAGCCTGATCTCCAAGAACCCTTTGCAACCCAGCAGATAACATACAAAACTAGAGGAGGAAAGAAATGCTAAGTGTTCTCATTCGAGAAGCACCATAGCCTGAAATTACGCAACTAGGAGTTGCAAAGAAATCGTTTCTTTATGGTCTTGGTGTATGGAAGTTTTTTCAGAACTCCCCAATAAAATGCAAGTATCTGTGTACAGGTTAACACCTAAGCTTATCAGCTCTTATCAGCTAATACTTTTCGGGGTGACAAGGGAGAATTGCCAAAGTAGGGGGAATAGAAAGGGGAAGTGTGTTGCCTTGGGTGGGGCCTGTTTTCGTAGTGCCCTTTAAGTGATACTGAGATGCGATTTCCATGTTTAACTCATTAGATCCAAGTATCCTCTCTCACCCAGTGGCCTTGGGCTAATCTGTCATCGATTCCCAGTTACCTGGGAATAGTTAGTGCTGTTTCTTTATCTCTCCAAGGGTGTTGGGAGAATTTATGGTCTATAAAGCATTTTAGATTTCTTATGGGAGGCTGTTTATAAGTACAAAGTGTTATTATTGATTTTATGACAGGATTATAAATGTGTCAGTCGACACATCAGCATAATGTAGAAAGACTTATCTTTAGCTGATTTTGATATCTTTGTATTTGTAACACCATGTGCATTGGCAGAAATATTTTATTATATAGTTGTAGATATGGCTTAAGTATTGATATGAAAGAAGCTTTGTTGATGTTTATGACTTAACAGGTGTTTTATAGTCACCTCTTATCTGGATCTATCTAGGCTCACACTTAGTCTACATGTGATACAGTGAGATTTAGAATCCAGCCCTGCCTTGACATTCCACCACGGCAGTCCAGGCCATGATCTGATCATGCAGTTACTGTGTAGGCAGATTCCTATCCGGCGTTTTCTCACTTCAGCCAGTCCTATACAAAGTTACTAGAATAATATTAGAACTGGAAGGCATTTTATGGATAAAGAAATTAAATGACTTGCTCAAGTTCATGCAAGTAGATTGGAAGTGGAAAAGCTGGGATTTGGACCCTCCGAATCTAGAATTCTTTTGCAATCAGTGCACCGCATTGAGAACTTAAGAAATGATCTCTCCCTTACTGTTAATGGAAATTTTAGGCCTTTACTGTGGCTGCACTTCTGAATTTTATAATAACGTCTAATTAAGGTAGGTACTAGATGGACAATTTCCTAGAGACAAATTTGGAAGAAGATGAAAACAGTAGCTAAGCCAGAGAAGAGAAAACAACCAACAATGTCCATTGTGTATTTGGCCCTGGATATGTCTGTTATCCCATCTCTGCCAATCAGATGAGGGCAAAGAAAGATGGCCAGCTTGAAGCAAAAAAGAAAGGAAATGGGATTTGGAGGTATAGAACGCAGACATTTTGGTTGGAGAACAAAAGCTGGCATTATAAACCTTTAGGGTCTGTAAAATGATATACATAACTTCATTCGATTTTCACAAAACCCCTTTAAGGTAATATTATCTCTATTTCCACATATAAGGAACTTGAGGGTCAGAGAATTAAGTCCAGAGTCCCAAAGGTAGTAAATACCTGAGGCAAGATTCAAACGAGTTCAGCCCTCTGTCCACATGGTGTTGGCCTGCTTCCAGACTGGTCCAAGCAGACCATTCAGCTACTGGGCTATTGCTCTTGGATTGGGCTAGGCAGACTGCCCTGCAGGGCTGTTCTTGGGATCTAGCATTTCTTCTGGACAGGTCACATGCCTTACCTCCTGGCTGAGGTAGAATCTTGAAATTTCTTGTTCAAGACTCACATCCTTCCATTTTTGCCTTTCCATTCAACTGAAAAAAATCTACACTAACATGTATATCCAGTTTAGTATTATTTGTGCTAACTGGTGGATGGAAACACTAATTAGACTTACCTTTCACAATGCATGCAATCAAACTTTAATAATTAAAGTATGCAAAAAAATACTCTCCAAGAACAAGCCACCACCTTGATGATTTCCAGTAGATTTCCAGTTCCAATAAATTTCTTTCTTACCAGTCTCCATCAAGTTCTCCCTGCTGCTCCAACCAGAGCCTATGTATCTCCCTTGAAGGTGGGCTGTCCAGCCCACATGAGCTGCTTGAGCCTCAAATGGAGCCAGCCCTAGTCATGCCCTAGGAACAGACCAATATCTGAGACCTTGTGAATTGTTTATATTTTTAGTTCTGGGTATTTCTAGGTTGTTTTCTGTATAATTTGATTGATAGTTTGTTTCAAAATTACTTATAAAGTTGCTTATAAAATTTTTCATCAGTCTTATCAGAGGGGTCCACATATGTTCAGAAGCAATTTTTTGAGAACACATTTGTTAGTTATTACATCATAACACACAGCTGCTTATCTTCTTTTGAAAAAAAAACTCACTGAAAATGGGTTAATCACAAAATGTAGGCTCAAAACAAAATGGAATTAGTTATGCTTAGTTAAGAAACTGTCTCATGTATTCGTACCAAACACAATTTAGTATTTGTCTCCCTACAACAATACCATGCCATGCTGAGAAAAAATACAGAAAACATATTCTAGAAAGTTTAAACTTGAAGCATAAATCACCTAGTACTAGTTCAACACACTCATTTTGTAAATGAGGAAACTAAAGGACAGCTAGTGAAACATCCTAAATCCTATTCCAATGGTTCCCAGTTCCTTTCTGGTGGGCAAGAAAGGATGTGTTCCCTAAAAATGATGGAGTAAATTTTACACCTAGTAGTTGGGTTGGGGGGAAGCTCATGAATCTATGTGTTAGTAAAAGAGATTGAAAACTAAAGACTATGTTTATACCATGATCTGCCTTACAGAGTTCAATGTGTGGGCTGAAGGGAGCGTGGATTATATGAATCAGGAAGCTGGAAATTGGGAGAGTGTCACTCTAGAGTGCCAGTCCTGGAGACAGGAAGATTGTTTTTGTGAGTTCAAATCTGGCCTCAGACATTTGCTAGCTGTAGACCCTGGGCAAGTTATTTAACCCTATTTGCCTCAGTTTCCTCATCTGTAAAATGAGCCAGAGAAGGAAATGGCAAACCACTCCAGTATCTCTTCCAAGAAAACCCCAAATGGGGTCATAGAGAGTTGGATACGACTGAAAGACAGCTGAACAGCAACGTTCTAGAGCAGTATGTTGATTTTAGTAGCATTCTTTCCTTGTTCTTTAATATCTCAGTAGACCCAGGATCTAATCAATTTGGTTACTCCTTTTACCATCTGTAGGCAATCCATGCCTTCTCATAAAATATGATTTTTGTTCATTTCCTCCCATATGATCCCTCATAAAGGAGCTACCCAATGTGCTAGGGGAATTTCTTTTATTACAATTCATTGAAGTCAATGAAGCACTCAATTTGTCCATCTGTTTTTTTTCTTTTTTTTTTTTTGGAGCTAGGGAAGGCAGAGCAATTGGGGTTAAGTGACTTGTCCAAGGTCACACAGCTAGTAAGTGTGTCAAATGTCTGAGGCCAGATTTGAACTCAGGTCCTCCTGACTCCAGGGCCGGTGCTCTACTCACTGTACCACCTAGCTGCTCCCTGTTTTTTTTCTCCCTTTCACTATGTGGCCAGCCCATTTTCTTTTCCTATTACACATTTCCACTGTGATATCATCAGCCTTACTTCTTAACCTGAAGATATTGGTAGTAGCATGATGTAGTGTATTACTACTCACCATCTGTTTCCTCATTTTCCTTTAAACATCTATAATTTTGAGTCTTTGAAGACTGTACAGGGCTTCACAATCCTAAGCATAACCATAAGAACACTGGTCATAAAAAATGGAGTTTTGTGTGGAATGACTGAAAGCACTGTGAAATTTCTTACATGCCAATAAATCCCTCACCTCCTCCTACTTAATTCTAGGCTCAGCTCATTGTCTTTTTTGCAGTGTCTGTCCAAGATCAATATATTGGATATGGGCCTCTCTAGTACTCTTGAGTTTCCTATAATCATTACATTGTTATTTGCAAAGAGGATCACAAGAGGACTTCATCTTTTACAGGGAATCTTTGCTGATCTATTCGTTAACATGTCTATATGTTTAGAGTCATAAGAAATGATCACATGAGGCATTTCCAATTGCAGTTTGGGGTGAGGTTTATTGCAAGTATACATAAGATCAGGGCACCTCACAATGAACTCTATTTTCCTATGGCTTTAGGATACCCATGGACTCTGCCGACTGGGACATGTTTGGTATGGTTTGGGACAACAAATTAGGAATGAATGACCTAATGGTTCTCCCCATCCACCTTTAAGTGAAGATTTCATACCCCAGGGTAAGTGATGAAACTCTAGATTATGGATTTCTCCTGATAGTCTTTTGTGGGAACTTTTTGAAAAGGGAAAGGAAAAGAGAAACTAAATGTGTCCTTGCTATCCAAGGGCCATGGAGTCAGCTCAGATTTTTCTCTTCCATGGAATCCCTCTTCTATATGGAGTTTGCACCACACACCTGCCATACATTCCTTGCTTGACATTATCGATAATACAACAATGTTACTAATAATCAGAGGCTCGTTAAACAAAATTATTTTTATTGTTGCAGCTCTCAAGGAATCTTGTGTGATTTAAATATAAATATGAAGTAGACACTTCACTGGACTGAAGCCTTTAAGGGCATATTTTGTTTTATTGATCAATAGCTTTTTGCTACCAAGAAACAAACACAGTTTCTTCTCTGACCTCTTATTCAATTATGTGAGTTAGCAACATGTGTTCTGCTACAAAACACCTATGAAATCTTGCTTATTCCTTTATCAGATTTTCATCAAAGAATTACTCATTTGCTTTTAGTGATATTTTTTCTTTTTACATCATCACCCTTTCGCCCTTTCCCTCGTATATCCTCCTCCCAGTGAACCATCTCTTATAACAATCTTTTTTAAAAAAGAAAAAAGAAAAGAAAAAATTTGGCACAACTGTTTAACATAGTCAAAAAGTGAGAATTTATCCAGTGTTTCACCAACTCAAGATCAAACTTAATCTTTGTAATTTTATAACTTTCAGTTTCAATTGTTTCATTGGTGTTTTTTCCATTTGCATTGACATAGTTATTAAGTAAATTGTTTTTCTGGATCTTCTTACTTCACTGTGCATTGGTTTATCTAAGTTTTTCATCACTTCTCTACGTTCACCATACTTATTGCTTCTTACAACATAGTAACATTATATTGTATTTATATGCTGTAGTTTGTTTAGCTATTTCCCAACTAACGGGCATTTTCTTTGTTTCTGGTCCTTTGCTAACACACAAAGTGCTGCTATAAATATTTTAGTGTATATGGAGCCTTTCTTTTTGTCAATGATCTCCTTGAGGTGCATTCCTAGCTGTGGAACTTCTGTGTATCGACATTTTAGTTGCATAATTGCAAATTGCTTCCCAGAATGCCTGTACAATGCACTAGTGTACTTCTCTGCTCAAAACCCTTCCAACATTTACTATACCCATCTTTGACAATGTTTTCCAGTGTTATGGGTGTGAGATGAGATGTCAGAGTTCTTTTCATTTGCATTTCTCTCCATATTAGTGATTTGGAGCATTCTTTCATATGGTTGGCATGGTTTGTAACACTCTTTCATGTAATTATCTAGTAGCTGACAGTTTTTTTTTTTGAGAATTGTTCAAGCTTTTTGGGGGAATAGTTTTTGATATTATCTATTTCTGTTTATATATCCTGGATATCACACTCATATTTGTTAACAAAAGTTTTCCCCCACAGTTGACCACTTCTCTAATTATCTTAGATGCATGCATGTTTTTGTGCAAAAACTTTTCAATTTTATGTAATTAAAATTCACTGTTTTATCTATGTACTTGCTTTTATCTCTTGTTTGGTTAAGAACTTATTTCACATCCATAGCTGAGAAAGACATATGATCTGATTCTCTTCTAATATTCAGGTTGCTTATCCATTTTAAATTTATTGTGTTACAAATTGTTGGCTTAAGCCTATTTTTTGCCAAAATGCTTTCTAGTTTTCCCAGTACTTCTTATCAGAAGGAGAAGGCAGTCAAGATGATCAGATTTGGCAATTAAGAGACCATTTGTAACTTTGGAGAGAGCAGTTTCATTTGAGCGATGAGGTCAGAAGTCAGATTGCAGAGAGTTTAAAGGAAAGTGAGAGGAGAAGAAACGAAGATAATGAGTATGTATTTTCAAGGAGATTGGTTGAGAAAAGGAGGAGAAATATAACATGACAGCTCACAAGGATAGAGAGCCTAGTGATTTTTAAAGGATGCATAGGCTTGGGCATTTCTGTAGGCAGCAGATAAGTAACTAGTAGTTTGGAAGAAACATAAGATTAGATGGTAGTGGTATGAGGGATAGTAAGGGCAAACTGCTGGAGAATATGAGAGGGGAAAGGTTCATAGACTTTTTGAGGAAAATGGGAGAGAGAGAGGATTCTTTCATTAAATTTTTCCTTTGATGACTCATAATAACATTGGAAGTATTGCAGAGTACTTGAAGACTATGCCAATGGAGTAAAAGCTCTGGAACATCTTATCAAGCAGAAAAGGCTTCAGTTATGAGCTTTCCCAGGCTAGGTAAGGACAGAGATACTCGTTAATTCTTTGAGTGAATAAGTCATTTTGACTATTATAATTACCCAAATTCACTACAAAGATCACATTAAAGAAGACACTACCTGCATCCAGAGAAAAAACTGATAAATAGAAGTATGTATAGAATGACTTCACACACACACACATGCACACACACATACACACACAAACATACACATACATGTACACATATTTGTGTTAACGATAGTCATCTCCAGGGTGGGGGGGAAGAGAAGGAAAAAAAGAAAAAAGACACTTATATGATAACTTCATAATATAGTTAAAATGAATAGCAAGTTGCACACAATAGATTTGCATTTTCATATGAAATCTTTTAAAAAATTATACTGTGTTATGGAAATGCTTATTTTATTCCATAAATTAAAAATAAATAAATACATTTTAAAAAATGTGTGGCACAGATCGTAAAAAATAGGTTTAATTTAGCATTTGCCTCGATCACTACAAAAATCTCATTAACTCATAATGGAGGCAGATTATTCCCTGAACTTTTCATTCACTTTAACCATTAGACGAAAGTAACTCTCAGTTTGTCTTAGCTAAGGTTTATTTAAAAATTCTGTTTAAAAAAATTACTATGCAAAATGCAACTATACACATCTATATAGTGCCCTAAAGTTTGGAAAAGACCCTCACATAAAATAAAATGCAGAATTCCAGGCTTAGAAGGAACTTCACTGACCACCTAAGCAGTTAAGCTGTCACGAAAAAGGACAATCATTATTTAGGATCCCCAGTAGTGGTGGTGGATTAGCGAATTCTACTTTGAAACAGCTCTAATTGTTAGGAAGATTTTCCCTTGTATCAGAGACTAATTTGGCTTTCTTGCAATTTATATCCATTCCTCATATTTCTGCTCTTTGGGGCTAAGCCCATCCTCTTCTATGTAACACGCTTTTAACTACCTTAACACAGCTATCCAATACCCCATACCCTCCAAGTTTTATCTTCTCCAGGCTACACATATGATTTCTTATCCCTATATGGCATGAACTCAAGTCTTTTCACCATATCAATTACCTCTGAGGATGTTACGGCTTCTTAATCATTGTCTTCTCAAAAATTAAGCACCTAGAAATGAACTTAATGTTACTGATATAATCTTATGAGGGCAGACTATCTTGTTCCTAGTCACTATACATTTTTCTTGATGCAATCTGAGACTGTACAAGATTTATCAGTTCCTATAGTCCACTATTAACTCATAGTGAATTTTAGTCCACTAAAACTCAAGATTGAAGAGAGCCATCTCAGGAATTGAGCACATAGTTCCTCTGGGCCTGGTGACTTGGACTCATCAAAGTAGCTGGGTTATTTCTTATTATCTCCTTACTTATTCGTCAACTCCATATTATTCATTTTTGTTTTGTCGTTTCAAAAGATGGAACTCCCAACAAATAAACCCAAATATCCAATAAACCCTAAATATCTGAATCTTCTGATAAGATGTGTCTGTCCTAAAGTTTCTCTGCAAAATATTACAGAACAGAATCCCAACTGATTTTTACTCGTTTCTTGGTGACTGATACCTCCACCACAACCCCCATGGAGCTTGCTTAAAGTTGCCGTTCCTGGTTCTGGATGACTACTTGGAAGCTTTTCAGGATCTGCTCCCAGACTGTGTGATTTATTGATGAAAGAACTTTGCATCTGACCATGCTTTAATGAATTCTGAGTGGTCCTTTGGTTGTTCCCTACCTATTGATAGGGTGGGGGAGTGGGCTGCTAGATCAGTTAAAAGAAAAGATATCTTCTGATTTAGTCTTTTGGCTCTGACTCTCCCATACGGCAACTAAAACATTTAAAAAATTTGACCTTGTGAGAGATTTGAAAGTCCTGAGTCCAATGAGGTAACACAAAAAGGTTCTGCAATAGAGAAGACAGTCACTGAGGTGGAATGTTCAATGCCTAACTAGTTGTCTTGCAAACTGTTTTGTGTTCTGAAGAAGTTTAACAGTCAGATTCCTAGCAAATTGTCTCAGTATTTAATAAATCAAATTATGGAATTATATTCTAAGGGTTTTTTTTTTGTCAAATGTGTATTTTTAGTACCTTGTGTTTAGTATTTCTTTTGTGTGCAGGAATAAATTACTTGCCCCACACCTAATTTCACATACAGTACTGTTTTTGTAGACTCTTTTTTGAGGAAACCTAAACGTGACTAATATCTTCTGTGGTAGGGAGGACTTCATACTAAATAGTGTGAAAAAGAGAGCCTATTCTCTTTTAATGGAGGCAGGCTCCCCGAAAAATAACTATATTCTTGTATACAGGAGAAAGAGGGGTGAATGCCCTAATTCTCAGTTTAGCAGTGCCTTAATATTAGGTATAGAAATCCCATAGAGTGGTCCCCAGTTTGTGACCATTTGATCTGAATCAGTGTTATTTATCTTGGATTACAACGCCTTAAAGATCAGAGATTACAGCTATGTAGAAACTGCTGTCTCAGCACAATGCCTAGCTAGGTGCCACTTGGAAGCAGGTAGTTTTCTTTGTTTATCATTATCTTTTGTTTTTATATCACCTTCTTTTTCAAACATAGCCCTCACCTTTCTCTATTCAGAAATCTATTCTTTGGCACAAAGAACAAGAAAGAGGATTGAGAAGGAAAAAACAACTTAGCAAAACCACCCAACATATCAACTGATACTGCATATCATACGTAACCACAGTCCACCAGTTTTGCAAAGAAAGGGATGAGGATTCCTTTTCTCCTCAATTTGTGGGCAAGTTTGGCCATTATAATTGTAGAACATTTGGTATAATGTTGTCTTTCCTCACATTCACATTGTTGTAGACATTGTGTATATAATTTTTCCTGGTTTTGCTTACTTTCCTTTACAATAATTCATATAGGTTTCCATGCTTCTCTGTATTCTTCATATTGCTTTTCTTATGGCACATTATTCTTTTATGGAACATAAAATATGGCACATATTCTGTTACATTCATATACTATCTCCCAGTTGATGGGAACCTATTTTATTACCAGATCTTTGCTACTACCAAAAATGCTGCTCTAAATATCAAAATATATGGGACTTTTCTTTTTATTGTTGACTTCCTTGGGATCCATGCAAAGCAGTGGAATCTTTGGATCACAGGGTATGGACATTTTAGTCTCTTTCTTTGCATAGTTTCACATGGAAACAAGATATTATTAAACTATTTCTGGAATACAGTAAATACCTTCTCCAAATCTATCACTTTAAATTCCACACTTTGTCACGCTGGTTTACTGAAGAGTACAATAGGGCACACAAGCTCTCACAGCCAGGCTGAACAAACTTTGTGTTCTGGCTCTGATGAATGCATATACAGAGAAGATCCTCATCAGTTTGTCTGTATTTTTGTCTGCAGAATTCTCAGAAAAATCCCAAGAAAAACCGAAACCAACCCTGCTATCTGGGGGAAAGGCTGAGACCTGTGCAAGTGAAGGGAATGGATAGATGAAATCATGGCTCCTTAAGATATAAGTAAGATATTTTATTAACCTGAGCAAAGTTAAATGTTTCCTTTAAACCTTCAGATCTTAAATTTGGAATAAGAGCAGATGTTTGAGTTTATGACTAGGTGTGTATGTGTGTGTGTATGTTGCTGTTGTTGTTTTGTATGCGTTGGGGTGGGGCACTGGGAATAGCAATACCTTAGCAGAATTCACCTATGAACTTAATGATATCTCAAATTGGCTTTGTGAATCATGCAAAGTGTCAAATATCCTATAATAAGTATCTTATTCATATATAGGATAGGGGTAGTGGATAGAGAGCTGGACCCTCTCACACTTGTTGTCTGAGAGTCCCTGGGCAAGTCACTTACCCTCCTGATGCCTCGAGCATTGCCTTAACAGGTGCAGTGAGTTCTGTGCTGGTAAAAGGAGTTTCTTCACTTATTCCAGCAGTCTTCTCTTACTCCTTCCAAACCTGTATTCTGACACACAGATACTAGAGTCAGCTCACATCAGCTGGAGATGGATTGTTAAATTCTTGGTGTGAGCATTTACCTCTTGGAAATCATTGAACTCTACAAGTCAGAGTTTGATTTATTATTTTGTTGATTGTCAAGAATTAAGAAAGTTAACAGAAAAATGTAAGCAGTGCAGATTAGACATAAAAATAGGTTTTGGTTTTCAAAGAGCTAGTCGTTAAACATTTAAATGCCACCACACCCCCAACTGTCAGAAAGAAAAATAAATTATATTAAAAATATTATAGAAAAATAAATTGTTTACTAGGAGTAGAGTCCTAGTTGAACTTTAGCTCCTAAACTATGGTATTTCCCATAGTTTCCTGGAGGTCTAGTCAAATTATCTTAAATATGACAGAAAAACTGAAAACTTTTCATGGATAAACTTTCCAGTGCTCATAATGTAAACCACTACTTATTCAGCATTCTACTTTGTATCTATATCTATCTGTTTATCTATCTATCTGTCTATCTTTCTTTCCTCCTTCCTTCCTTCCTTCGTTCCTTTCTTCCTTCCTCTTTCTGTCATCTATCTGTAGCTATCAATATCTCTATCATCTCTCTCTATACACATGCATATCATTTATCTGTCTATAATCTATCTGTCTATCTATCTGTCTATAATCTGTCTGTCTATCATCTCTCCTATAGATCATCTCTATGTCTATTTATGTCATTTATCATATCTGTCTTTATCATCTGTATCTATCTATCTGTCTGTCTATCATCTATCTATCTAATCTGTCGCTTTCTGTCTATCTACCTGGATGGTCTGGGTGCTAGTCACCTCTGGGGAAGAGTAGGATATGTGGGAAAGTAGATGGTAACTGAGAGGGTGTATTTTGAATGTAAAAGTAATCAGTGCATATTGACAGCATAAAAGTAACCCAGCTTTTCTCTTTGAAGGGGCAAAGGTCATTTACAATAGCTGTCTGGAATTCTTGAGAACAGTTTTGCTGCTTCCAGCTGGGGGCTGGGGTGGGAGAACAGATGTCACAAGATAAGATAAATGATAAGAGTTCAGTTCCTCATTGTTGTAAACAGTGGGTGACATTGGAGGGCACATCTGCACTATTATAATACACTGAGCACCTGTGTTTTTGTTTTCTTTGCAGCAGGGTGATGGCCTGGTATGTATCAGGAGCATCTGTCTGCCTCCCAGGCAGAGAATCAGGAACCTAAATACATTTCAGTTGAGAATAAATGGCATATTTGACTCACATTTCCCATCCTATTCACAAATATGAACTTTATGGATGCCTAGTGTTAGAATGTCTTTGCAACTAAGAAAAAAATGGCAAACTTTGTAAAGTTTAAGGAGACCCTAACAATGATTCTTTGATTGTGTGGCTGGTTCACTAAAGATTCGGGCTGACTTAGGTATCTGAGTCCGAATTTTTTGACTTCTGATTTAGACCACTCAGCTTCAAAAAGTGTCTTTCTTTGCAAAATTATACCAAAGTTTCTATTCTAATGCTCATCAGCAGGCAGGAACCCTTGAAGGGAATGGGATAACTTTGGTGGGCATAAGGGTAATCTAAAAAAACCATATCAGTTTCCTGTGTTATGCCTTCTAGAGTTACATCAGAATCACACAATTTGTACAGCTTGTGGGAAGTATGCAAGCATCCCAGTAGAAGTGCATTTTAAAGAAAGGTATTAATGTAATAATAGATTTCGAGAAGGTTTTAGGGAAGATTACCCATAAGTGGCAGCAACCAAGTTCTTAGGTCCCCTTTCCAAGGTCACTAATGCAACATTGGTGAAACAAGACAGAGAATAAGTTCAGATACAATGGCTCAAAAGCAGCTTCTTTTCCATAATGAAAAGACAGTTGAAAAACACTTCAAAGTAAGTTTTGATATTTTTTGTCCAATGTGCTTGGAATGAAATAATAGCCTCGAGCACTCTGTACACAGCAGAAATTCCATATGAACATTTTTGACTGACTGTAAAAGGGATGGTTATTTCTTTTGGAATGGCTTATGTTGAATGTTATTCTGCTCAAGGTGCATAGAAAGGTGAGGTAATAGAGTAAGACAAAGAAATGAAAAAGGACAAGAACCCCCACCAGTACACATGTAATTAATATTACAACAGCTCAAAAATGGGCTTATAGGTTTTAGAATTGGAGTAGACTACGTCTTCATCTTAAAGATGGGAAGTGGAAAGGTTGAGTATATATTGCTTTTTACTTAACAAAGAACCTTCCCGCACAAAACTATGTCATAGTCATATATACCTTGTGAACAGTTGGGACCCTCAGATCTGGGAAATGGCCAGGGCTCTGCAGATTTGACAACAATAATGATTTGGCTTCTCCAACAATGACTCTTGTCTATTAGCCATATTGCTCTCCTCCCACATATCTACCAGCTCTTCAGATACAACATGTTCTCTCATATGGAGAAGTTGGAGAACTCTGTCAGTTATCAATACCAATTTTTCCTGGGAAAATTTCAAATATAAATCTGGAAATTGCAGGGATGCTCATCAGTTGGGGAATGGCTGAATAAGTTGTGGTATACAATTGTGATGGAACACTACTGTGCTATAAGAAATGATTAGCTCAATGCTCTTAGGAAAACATGGAAAGACTTGCACAAAATAATGAAGAGTGAAGCGAGCAGAACTAAGAGAACATTGTATATGGCAACAGCAAGGAAAGACTTTGAACAAAGAAGTCATTTTAACTATTACAAACACACAAAAATAAAAGACATATGAAGAAAGACACAATCTGCATCCAGAGAAAGAAATGATAAACAGAAGTATGTCTCAAATAAATTTATATACCTATACCTATTTGTGTCTATTGGTAGCCACCTCTAGAGTGGAGGAATGGGAAAGGAAGAAAAAAAGAAAAAAAGAAATTTTCATGATACCTTTATTACATATTTAAAAGGAATAACAAGTTGTACACAATAGATTTGCAGTTTCATGTGCAATCATCTTTTTTCTTATACTATATTATAAAAATGTTTGTTTTATTGCATAATTTAAAAATAAAATAAATTTTAAAAAATAGATACATATATATATACATACTTATACATATACATACATGCCACACATAGAGAATCCAACAGCTTAAGGAGAAATAAAAAGTTTGTTAAGTCCTTGTATGCTGTCTATTTGTGCATTACAAGAAAGCTTTTTAACTCAGTGGAAATAATAGAATAATGAGGAGACATTAGAAGACAATGAAGTAAACCCAGCATATGTCTGGATCATCAGGAAGATAAATGGATGCAGAAACAGAATCCAGGTATTTGAGAAACTGTGATCAGCATATTGATCAGCATTAATAAAAGAGGTCATAAAGGGAATTCTATCACTTCAAAACTATTTATTGTAATGGAAGGTGCTGTTTTGATGGGAAAAACATAATAGTGAAAAGAACCCTTCACATATTTGATTTTGGAGGAGTTCAGTTATTCGCTGGCCAAGAAAAGCTCCAACAGCTGCTGGAGTTATCAGGCTCGAAGTGAACCTTGATAAAACAAAGTGAATGTGCCATGAATTTTTTTCCATCAAATAAATCGCTTGGAGAGTTGGCAGGGATTTGAATATGTTTGCTTCAACCACCAGTCCTGACAGGACAAAACTTTGAACAGAGAACGAATGGACCAGGAGATATGAAGCATCTTGGATTAGTTTCAGCCATTTTCAATAAAACAGGAAACAATGCTGAGGGGCCAGTGCAAATCCAGGCAGAAAGTTCCCACTTTATAGTCTTGCCTTGAATAAGCAGAGCAACCACTTGAGGTCACTTAGTAGAAAGTGGAGAGATGATGAACAGAATTTTCCTGGATGATTTGTGTCAAATGAGGGTGAGGAGCAGCTTGTCGACTGGAGACATGCTGAGGGTGAGTCATGAAGCAAGACAGTCCATGGATCAGTTGTAAAGTTTACAGACTAGAGAATACTGGGCAACAGTTTGCTGTAATTGGCCAAAAAATGGGTCAGATAACTCAAAGGTTGATGTTCTTGTTTGGATGGAGGTGGAAATGATAAATATGGGATTATAATTATTAATTATTATGTTATCATTACAAAATAATGATAATAATTAGTTCAGATATTTGGTGGATCTGCACAGTCATGCTATTGAGAAGTGATCAAGATGAATGGGTAAATGGAAGAATGTATCCTTAGGCTGAATTATCCCCGTTCATTGGAAATTTTACCTGGAAGACAGCTTGAGTTGTGAAACACTATTACAGTTAGGGTCAGATTTGGCAAGCAACACTCATTGATCTCAGTGACAGGCTAATATTACATGCTGGAAGAAGAAAGAAAGTGAAAGGAGCAAAAAATAAGTAAAAGCAGAATAAAGCAGAAGGAAGGAGGAGAAAGGACAAAAGAGAGGGATATATTTAAAAAGTATTATATATCAGGGGAACAGAATTGTAGAAAAGATAAATGTCCCTTTTTTTATACTATGAAGGACCTTGAAGTACGAAACACTTATTTGGTAGGAGACTACACAGGGGCCGTATTCTATAAAAGCTACTTATTTGAATCCCTAAGTATATACTTTGTAGTATTTTAAGATGTGGTACATATGGAGAGAGGCAGAATGTTATAGTGGTAGAGGACAAGTCTTAGATTCAAGATGGCCTCATTTCAAGTCCTGGCTCTCTGTGATCACATACAAATTGTTTAACTTCTGTGTCTCAAGTGACTCTCAAATACCACTTGTAATAGATGAACTCTTAATTTGCTTTGGTGGAGGGTATTCCCACTCTGGGAGTTAACTAAATTAATGAAATCACAAATCTGGACTTCCCCTAAATAAATGTCTTTATGTCCAGCAGGAGTTGTGGGCACAGCTCATTGAGCTGAGGAGCAGAAAAGACAGTGGCCAACTTTCTCAGCTTTTCCCTTTATCTCTAGTTGTGCCCTTGGCTCCAACCTTCAGAGAAATGTTAATCTTTCAAACTTTCTAGAGGAAGAACAACGGTAAAATGGAATGCCCGAGACAACCGTCTCAGGAAGGACAACCTTAGCTCCATTGTAAACTTCCTCCCCCCACTCAGGACTGCAGACTCATGTAGGTCTAGGTATTGGTCTGCATCCATATGTTCTTCCTTTCTGTAGAGAGGGTGCACATATAGTCTCTGCCACCTTCCAGATGTCTGTGTACAGATTTTTAAAACCTGCTTCCAACTGTGCATGACTCTGGTGCTTGCAACGGGAAATGATGGAGAGTTCCTTAACTGACTGCTGAGCCAGGACAGCTGATGAGTCAGTGACTTTAAGAAAATAAAAGGAAGCAGTTTCCAGCTATGCCTTCTTAACAATGGTTATCCAGGTAACATTGTATGATTCAAGTGAAGTGTAGAGGAAAAATGATCCTTCATGACAACCTTAACATAGTTGTCCAGGTGGAATGTGGCCTCAACTATGTACGCTTGTATTAAAGTCTTCTGGCTGCCTTCATTATGTGTGTGTGTAATGAGTCTTTGGCACATGCCCAGACCACTTAAGATGTCATCATCTACATGGAAGAGGCTAGGAAATTGTAACACTCAGCCTGGATTGCTGTACTCCCACATCCCTGTGGCTCATGCTCCTAGGCTGGACCAGAGATTTCACCCTTTGCTCTTAGGATAAACAAAATGAACAAAAAGGAGAGACTCGGGCCTATTTCTTGGGAGCCACATGGCTTGGGAGGGTTGGAAGAGGAGGGACTAAGGCCCTCCTCCTTTGCCACTTATTATTATAGGCTGTGAATGAAAAAAAAAAACTGATTTACTCCTTCAGAAGTGAATATCACAAAAGCCCTAGCTGGCATTGACTCAGACCATTTGAAATGCCTATAGATTCTGACTACACAGACAATGGAAAAAGGCTTTTCCCAACAGCATCATAGGCTAACGCAGAATATCCACACCTGTTCTGGTCTAGTCTGCCAGGCTCCCACAAGCATTTCCTTAATGTCTTCCAAGTGGATGACATCATTTTTTAGGTGGTCTTCTCACTTACCAGACCCCTATTACATGTATGTCCATAGTCTTTCCTGATGTTAGGCAAATGAGTATCACAATGGTGAATTTGTTGAAGAATGGCAGCAATCTTGTGATTTCTGAAAGATCTGATGACCTTGAAAGGCCTGCTAAGTGATGGCGGCTGTGTTACCAGAATGTCAGTGACTGACAACATGGAAAGCTTCATTGGAGAGGTTAACTACCTCAAAGAAATTCAACCTTGGCTATTTGACTGGATAGTTCCATTGAGGGGAGGTGTAACATGTCCAATTTCACCTTTCAAACTCTTCTATGCCTCATTGTCATTTTAAACTCATTATGTCCAAAGCTGAACTTACTATATTTCCTCCAAAACCCTACCCCTTCTTCCTAAATCCCCTATTATTATTGGGTAGATAGAGGCATGGAGGGTACCACCACTCTTCCAGTCAGCCAGGTCCATTTCCTTCTCCAGCTCATTTTACAGATGGGGAAACTGAGCCAAACAGAGTCACACAGCAAGTAAACATCTGAGGCCAGATTTGAACTCAGGAAGATGAGTCTTCCTTACTCCAGATCCAGTGGTCTATACACAATGCCACCTAGCTGCCCATATTTGGGCCTAGCTTCTTTCAAAAGTCAGCTCAGATCCCACCTTCTGCAGGAAGTTTTTTTCTATTCTTCCTCCCCTCCCCCCACCTCCATGGTGTCATCCTCAGTTCCTCTCTCTCTCACCCTAGAGCTAATCAGTAGCCAATCCCCGTGAATTCTACCTTTGTGACATCCCTCGTATGCTCCCCTTTCTTTCCTTTGGCACTGCCACTACCATGATACAGGCCCTGAGCCCCTCATACCTGGCCTATTGCTGAAGTGGCTGCTTGGCCGTCTTGCCTCAAGTCTCTCCCTGCTCCTGTCCATCCTCCACTCTGCTGTCAAAAAGCACAGGTTTAGGAAGATCACTTTGATCTTTATGTCAAATCAATTCTACAGGCTCCCTCTTCCCTTTAGGATAAAATATACAATTCTGTTTGGTTTCAAAGCCTGTCCCAACCTATTCCCTCCGCCCCACCGCCACATCACCAAATTTCCATTCCTGGAAGGAAAGAAGGAAGGAAGGAAGGAAGGAAGAAAGGAGGGAAGGGAAGGCAAGAGAGGAAGAGAGGAAGAAAGAAAGAAAAACAAGGAAAGAAGGAATAAAGGAAGGAAAGAATGGAAGAAAGGGGAGGGAGGAAGGAAGAAATAAAGGAAAGAAAGAGAGAGGAAGGAAGAAGGAAAAAGTAAGAAAAAAAGAAAGAAGGAAGGAAAGGAAGAAAGAAGGAAACAGGAAGGAGGAAGAAAGAAAGGAAAGGGAAAGAGGAAAGGAGAAAGAAAAAAGGAATGAAGGAAAAAAGAGAGAAAAAAGGAGGGAGGGAAGGAATGGAGAAAGGAAGGAAGGAAAGAATGAACCATGAAACATTCAGGAGGTAGAAACGAGACAGAAAACATATCAGGCATGAGAGATAGGATAGCCACCAAAAAGGCACAGAGTAAGGAAATGAAAGTAGGAGAAAGAAACAAGAAGTCCAGTGTCTAGGTTGCAGAGGACAAGGAAGGGAGTCAAGTGTAGGAACACTGGGAAGATAGGGAAGGATCAGGGTGAGAAAGGCTTTAAATGTCAAACAAGATTTTACATTTGATCCTGGAGGTCATTGAATTAGGAGGCAGGAGAGGGGGTGGACATGGTCAGTTCTTCACTTTAGGAAAAGACTTTTAAGCTTTATTTGGTTTAACAGGAGCCACTGAAGATGGACTTTTCTATTACACAGAAAGAATGAACTAAACCTGTTTTCATTTCCTCTGTTATTTCAGCCCAGATAGTTTGTATTCTCTTTGGAAGGAATAAGAGAGGAAAGAAGAACACTTTGAGAACTTTCATGTGATTATCATTTCTGGGAAAAGTCTTTTTCTTGTCATCCATATGTTTGGCACATCTGTCTCAATGTGTCTGTTTAGGACTGTGTGAGGATATTGTTTGGAGAAAACAAAGTTGTTATTTTCAAAATAGGGAAAAAAATCCAAGTCAACAAATTAAAAAAAAACATCATTGGAACATATTTAAGAAACCATATCAGATATGAAGAGAAATTATTCAGTCAGCAAGAATATTCATAGTCTTTGGGCTATCCATAATATTAACTGCTTGATGTGTTACTAAGGTTTGCTTATAATAAAAGAGTACTATCTGCATATTTCATTGTAACAGCGTTGTTATACCACAGTATGGTATTTACCTTTAATATCTTACTGATAATTGGGTTCTATATAACTATGTAATCAACACAATTAAAGTGGATAAATTTTATCTGTGATGAGCTTTAAATAAATGAATAGGAAATTTACTGATTTAAGTGTGTTCCTCAGTTGTTCAGTCGTGTCTGACTCTCTGTGATGCCACAGACCCATAGCATGCCAGGCCCTTCTACCCTCCATTACCACTACAAGTATGTTCAAGTTCATTTTCATTGTTTCTGTGAGGCTATCTATCCACCTCATTCTCTGCCATCCCCTTTTCCTTTTGCCTTCAACCTTTCCCAACATCCCAACATGATTTTTTCCAATTAGTCCTGTTTTTTTATTATGTGGTCAAAGTATTTAAGACAGCTTCAGTATTTGACCTACCAGTGAATTGTCAGAATTAATTTCTTTAAGTATTGACTAATTTAACCTCCTTCCTGTCCAAGAGACTCTCAAAAATCTTCATTACTCTCACTTACTTATTCATTAACTCAAAAACATTTATTGAGTTACCACTGTGTGAGACTATGTTTAGACTACCAGTTACGGCTATAGAAAGTCCATTTCTCCTCCTTATATTCTAGAAAATTAATAACAGCACTAATGATGATGAAGAAATCCAAAGAAATAATAATAAATTCATTTACTCAACCCAGGACTGCATAAAAACACAGTCAGAAGCCAATGAGTTTTGGCAGAGAGATTCTGCCAAGGAATCTAGCACAAGTTCAGGTAAGCAGACCAGAAGCCAGTCGATGCTCTGTTCTCAGTGAGCAAGAAATTTGGACCACTCTGATGAGGAACCTCTAGGAAAAGCCTGAAGTCTGGCAGTGTTCTCACCTGGTGTGTCTATACATCAGAGGCCAGTGGCAGGAGCTCAGCAAGGTGAGATCAGGACCAAACAGGATCCAATCACCCCATATAAGAGTACGGAAGGGAGTGCATCCTGGTCCTGACATAAAGTCACATACTAGAAACTGAGGCTGGAGATATGAGGAAACAAGAAGACATTGAACAGGGACTGCTTTTGCTCTTCTTTGTAAACTCTGTGCTTAGTATGGCACCTGGCATCAAAGTATGCGCTTAACACATATTTATTGACTTACTAAACACAATGAGGAAATACTATGGGTCAAGAGATTTCTATGAGGTAAAGCCAGAAAAAGAAAGTGACTCCATAACATTTCTGCATCCAGGTGATGCACTGGGCCTGGAGTCAGGACCTGCATTCAAATCTGGCCTCAGACACTTACTAGCCTTGTGACCCTGAGCAAGTCACTTAACCATGTTTGCATTAGTTTCATCATCTGTAAAATGAGTTCGAGAAGAAGATGGCAAAATGCTCCAGTATCTTTGCCAAGAAAACCCCAAATGGGGTCATGAAATGTTGGATACAATTGAAACAACTGAATAACAACAAGAGCTTCAGAAGAAAAAAATGTCCTGGCCTAGGGACTGTATAAGAACCTGAATGAAATGAAGAGCTAAACAATGAAATGAGACATGGAGGGGAAAAAAAAAAGCTTAGGAAAGAGTGTGGAAAACCTTATCTATGTAATGGATTCTGAAAATCAGGATGAGGCAAACAGAACTCAGGGACTCCAGAAGGCAAAAGGAAGTATTAGAATAAAATAAAAAGATTGAAGAAAATATTTAAAACGTAGAAAACAACCTAGAAAAAAATTGAGAGGAGAGATCATCTAATAATCATTAGGCTCCTGGAAAAACATGACCAAGCAAAAAACTTGGGTCCATATTTCAAGAAATCATGGAAGAAAACTGTATAGATCTATTAGAACCACAGGGCAAAGTGAAAATAGAAAGACTAGTGAGTCACCTCCTGGAAGAAACTCCAAATTTATAACTCCCAGGAGTGCCATGGCCAACATCCAGACTTTCCAGGGCAAAGAAAAAAATACGGTAAACAGTTTGAAATGATGTTCAAATACCAAGGAACCATAATCAAGGTTTGTTTGAAACTACTATAAAGAAAAGAAAATCTTAGAATGTAATATTTCAAAAGGGCAAAAATAATGACTTAAAAGCAAGAATATCTTACCCTGTTAAGTCTGAAAATTATCTTTGAATTAGGAGCAATATCTGCCAAGACCAAAGAGGGCCTGAGATATGTTATTTTCCTCTAAAAGATAGGGAAACTGTCATTGAGACTTGAATGGTCCTGGATCCTAAGCCTTGAGCAGTTTGGGTGACTTTCCATTCACTAAAAGCATGAAAAGGCCACCCCACAAGGAGTCAGTGACTCTCAGTTTTGATGGGTGTCTCACTGCCATTTGAACCAATACTCTCTTTTGACTTGACAAGGCATAGGAGGTGACTGATAGGCTTAGTAACATTGAAAGTAGAAGCAATAGTGCTGATGATTTCCAGGAGCAATGGGCCATGGATGGGAAGCATCATCTCCAAACCAGAACTTTCACTCAAAAAATTCGTTAAATCCTCTTGAGATCAAGGATATAAAGGAAGAGACTGGGAATGGAAGTGAGGATGAGACTTGGGAACTGTGAACAGTGTATCACTATACTCTGTATCAGGATTTCCTCTACAGAGGGGCTTGAGGGTGGGTGGGCTTCACCACTGAAATAATTGAAAGGAGAAATTTAAACAACCATGGAAATGATGGTTGAGGACATGTTCGAATGGACACAATTTGTATATTCCCTCCACAACAGCTTCATTGACTTTGGGAGCTTCTTGAAGACCTACTTTTGAAAGCTATTTAAAATCAGTAATGGGCTCCAGATGCAGTCTAGACTTTGCATTGTTGCAGGTAGCTGAAATTAGGAGTTGTTTATTCATGGGCCCATAAATTTAAATCTCATTGCAGTTGATTCTCTAATGGGACTCTGAAGGGAGGTGTTACATTTCGAAAGGGAATATGTTCAGTGAACTGAATCCATGTACCTCTTCCCTAAGTCTTATGACCTGCCTACGTGGGGAGGAATTAGATCTTGCCTTCTGGGCAGAGCTCAGACCTATGGCCTCTTCCAAATGTCATTTACCATACCACCAAAGAGAAAGGAGCACTTCAATTGGCGAAATTCAAGCCAGAAATGTGAAAGCAGTAGCTGCTTGGGCAAATATAATTGTTCGTACAAATAAAATCTCTAGGCATGGAAGGCAGAGGCACAGTATTCAATGACTTGCTAGGCGAGATAACACATATGGAGCCCTCCAGATCCTGCTTCCAGCCTAAATGAGGCAATTCATCTGGAAAGGGGTCTAGCTAACCTCACTAATTGTCAACTAATTGCCACAAACAGAGCAGACAAGCCCTGAGGTCTTGGACAAGAGCTAGATCTGCCAGGCAGATAAAATTACTACTTCCACCTGGACCACCATTTCCCCTTAGACCATGTTGCATATAGCCAGAGAGCTCATAAGACTTGGGACTGGCATTGGTTCTAGCCCAGAGCCTTTCAGCCATCATCCCAGGAAGCAATCCTCATGCAGATGCAGCTTGGCATCTGCTCTTATAGATGCCAAAGATATCTATTGAAAACCCAGAAAAGAAAGGTCTTATTCCAAAGTCCATGGTACTGTCAAATGGCTAAACATCAGAAAGCAATACAATTTTATCTTTGGAAATGATGTTAAAGAGGAAGCATTAGCATCTGCTTTGCCACTGTACTATTGGACTTTTCCTTCTGATTCACCATTGAAACTTTCTATGGTAGGCAATTCATTTTTCACTGCCCTCATCCCTATAGCAAAAAGTTTTGGAGGTGGAGTAAGGGAGGACAGAATTAGTTCCAGCTGAATACCCATCCCCTTTCCTTTGGGCCTGGTGCAGCTCCGCATGTATACACATTGGTGCCTTGTGCTTGTATTCTGTCTTCTTTCTGACTATTATCATGTCACGTAGAGCATGTTGCTGCATCAGGGAGAGCACACTCCCTCTTTTTTATATCTTCTCTTCTTCTGCAAATGGGTAGGCAGAATTGAGGATTACTGCTTGTTGCCACAGAATGGTGGGGTGCAGACAGGGTCAGGATGTGCCAGCAAAGACTGAAGCAGCAGCAAGGGAGATTACAAAACATGAGCTGGTGGGTTGGCTTGGGTGCCCTGGCGGAGCATGGGGACTAGTGGGAAGAGCTGAGTAAGTTAGGGATTGTCATTCTCTGAGGCTAATTCATAAGATTGCTACCTTGTTAGTCTTTTTGGCTTGTAGAGATAGTTGTAATTGCCTTTTTCCTGTCACATAATTCTTCTTTTGTTATCTTTATGAGATTCAGTGACTGGAGACAGTGTCACAAGTAAATAAGATTAAAAACCATTTCCTAATATCAAAGGTTATGAAGTTTTTAAAAGAATGCAAATCATTAATAACCACTTGAAACACATAAAAATCATTGATATTCAGAGAAATGCAAATTAATACAACCCTTTTTAAGGTAGTTTGAGTGAGATTCCAAGGTGCAGTATGAGGAAAGGCAGACTCCATTATGTCAACACAGTATGAGTGAGAGATGGGAATCTACAGAGAGAAAGTTACTGAGTTCAAACTTTAGTTGGAAGATAACTGGAAGCCAGGGAAGAATTTTGAAACAGGGACTGACCTGTTCAAAGCTACACTCTAAAATGATTATTTTTTTTTTAGCAATATAGATAGAATGTGGAAAGACAAGAAAAGAACACCAGTTAGGAGACCAGTATGAGTCTAGTAGAGATGCAATGAAGAATTAAAATGGGGGGAGGGGAAGTGGTGGGAATGGAAAGGATAGGGTAGATAGAAAAATACTTTGGAGGCACAATCAATAACTTTGTTAAAAGATTAGATGTAAGCAATAAATCAAAGATGATTTCAAGTTGTCCAGAAACTAGGAATTCAGGAAGATCAAGGAAGTTAAGTTCTGAATGTATTATTTGAAGTGGCTGCAGTCCATGTAGTTATGGTTAACCTAGTTTCATCTTCTTAGAGCTAATAATTGAGGACAGGATTGGACACATACCTGGGGTTGCTAGAGAGACAACCTCCCTTCCCTGCACTCTTTATCCATTCCTCCCCGCCCCGCTCCCCTTCCTACACATTCTGTTGATTCCCATTTTCTAGTACAGGAAGTTTGGTAGGTCTACAGACTCTGAAAAATCCCCTAAGGGATTGGACTCACTCCAGAAGGAAATCTATTATTGTTAGAAAGTCAACACTTTTCCCATCAGACCTGTACCATTTAAATAACTAATAGTAGTAGGGGAAGTCAAAGCTGAGGTTTTAATCTTCCACATTGTTTTTCTTAATCACACCATTCCCTAGTTTCAATGGCTCCTTACTGCCTCCAGGCTAAAATAATTCCCTCTTTTTATTTTTTTTTGGAGGAGGGAAGGCAAGGTATTTGGGGTTAAGTGACTTGCCCAAGATCACACAGCTAGTAAGCATCGTGTCTGAGACTGGATTTGAACTCAAGTCCTTTTGACTCCAGGGCCAGTGCTCTATTCACTGAGCCACCTAGCTGCTCCAATTCCCTCTTTTTAAAGCCGTTCAGAACGTAGTTCAAATTGACCTCCCCAATCTTTCTTGCACTCTCCAATTTCTTCCTACACTTCACACCTGGTATTCCGTCTCTCATCTTTGCGCTTTCCCATTGGCTGATCTTTATGTCTGGAATATACTTCTGATTTGTTCACTTCCTTCCTTCAAGACTCCCTTCAACCACTGCCATAAATATGAAGACTTTCGTGATCTCCCCAACTGCCAGTGCCTTCTCTCCAAACTACTTTATGCTCATTTTATTTAGAATGTCCTTGTATCCCTTCTTCTGACCTCTGTGTGGATACCACTTTGGTCCTCTTAGAGCATGAAGGGCAATAGCCAACCAGCTAACCAATTTCGTGATTATTTGTTATATACTTAATATGTGAATTTGTCCCTCTGAGAAGATGTGAGTTCCTCAAGGGCAGAGATTTTCCTTTTATCTTTGTATCCCTGGTGCCTGGCACACAGTAGATGCCCAGTAATTGCTTGTTGATTGGTTGTGCCTCTGTTCCTACTACTTCACCTCTAGCATTACATGCTTTATCATTGATTTGCCTGAGTTTCCTCCAGAAGTCTGGGCTTCAGGAACTTCCACCTTCCCACCAAATATTTCCTCTCTTCACAGCTGCCTCTCTGAGACTGAGGGTAGAGTTATTATCCCTGGGGAAGGACAAGAGTGGGTCTTTGGTCATTTCTGCATGGATCTTCCTTTGCATCCCACTTCCGATCCCTTTTAAAGACTGGCTCAAGCAACTTTATTCACAGTAACCTGACCTCGTCAAGTTATCCTCCTAAGCGAGTCAATCACTCCTAAGGGAGTGTTCACAAGTCCCAAACAATGGCTTCAACCATTTAACCTCATCAAGTCCACTAAACATTCTTGATAAATTCTGTCCACTAAATGCCCAACCCTTAAACATATAAACATTTAAATCCTGTTTTGGTTTTTATGATCAGCTACAAAATTTCAGTATAAAATATAATTTTGAATTTTATATTTTTCAAAGTTCCAGTATACACACAGACATACATACACATACACACATATATAGGTATATATGTATGTGTATATATATGTATATATATACATATATGTATATAGTACATATCTATGTTTTCTCTCCTCTTCTTCTCCCCATCCTCCACTCTGCAAGGAAACACTTGAAAATACCCAAGGTTTTTTTTCAAAGTTTGAAAGTCAAGATATTGAAGGTTTGCTAAAAAAAATGGTAACAACTGAGATATGAACATCTGTCTTTGGGGTTTAGCCACCTCCTTTCTGGCTCTTTGCCTATGCTATTCTGCCATATCTCATTGATATTCAACTGAATTTCAAAGAATAGGAGGAAAATTATATTGGGCAAAAGGAAGAATTCTATTCTTGTGGATGGTCTTGAATTGTTCACTAATAATTGGCATCACAATTGGAAGAAGATGAGAAAGATCAGGAAAAAAAATTGAAGGCTCTATTGAAGGATGTGTGGCTTTTCCTTGTGTAAAAATAGAATAAAAAAAAACCAAAAACTCAGCCGTTTTTGGATATTATTTCCTGCCCCCCAGCATAGAAACCTCACTTATAACAGCAACGAAAATTAAGCTGGAAGGAGGGAAACAGAATTCATCATCTGTTACTCAGGAAAAGATTTGACCTTCACCTTTTGAATCCTAGAGTAGGTCTGTTCTATACTGAATTGTTCATGCATGCCAACTGACCAAAGTCTTCCTTTCTCATAGAAAGCTGCTAGTCTGATTTTCTCCTTTATTTTAGTTTTCTATCATTGTACTCTTTTAATTAAATTTAATATGCGTAGTAGGGGTCCTGATCAATGGTGGTCCCATCCCTCTAACACACACAGTGAGAAGACTGCAGAAGTCTACTGTACACCTCCTTGAAGGCTGAGTTCTGCTTCCCAATTCCAGAAGTATTTCACTGGTATTCTATTTGTGTGTGTGTGTGTGTGTGTGTGTGTAACAGAGACAGGCAGAGGAAGAAAAAGAGAGACACAGAGAAACTGAGGCAGAGATAGGGAGAGTGACAGAGACACAGAGAGAGAGGATGAGAAAGAGAACGAGAGAGACAGAGACAGGGAGACAGAGAGATTGAGATTGTGCCAAGGACTTACTCTCCCCTCCCAAACCTGCCTGAGAGATTCTGTCTACAGGAATACTTTTGCAGTAACAATTCCTGATTTCTTCTTTTGTAAGAATTGTGATTTCCATGTGAATAGTCCTCAGGCTTTCAATCTTACACCTATTGTTTTAGGTACCAATTGTTATTGTTTTTAAGCATTTCTGGCCTTTTCTTTTACACTTTTATGAGTTTTGCCTCAGATTAGCCATATGAGTGTCAGTTTAAATTTATTTTTCAGAAAAAGCTTTGATGGAGCTAGCCCTCCCCCATTCTGCCACTGACCTCCACCCCTTACCGCCTGCCAGAAATTGCTAGTAGCTGTTTTCCTTTGATGAAGGCATTTGGGTCAGTTTCCTGTGCAGCTTTTTCTAATTTTGATGGTGTGTCACAAAAATAATTTGGCACACTCATTCCTAGAACTCATCTACTGAGACAGTTGTCAATCCTGTTGGCATCTTCTTTGCCCTTTGAAGTTTCAAATATTTTGCTTTGGTTATTTTACCTGCAAAGGGAATTTTGCATTCTTATTCTGGAAATTATGTTTTTTCCCCCTCTAAAGGTGACTTTTTTTTGAAGCACAGATAATTTTATTTCTTATCTGGTTGCATCCTAAAATTGTTTCCTAGGCAATATTTCAGAGAATCCATGGCTATTTTTATATATAGTTTTGAACTTTTTGGAGGTGTAATGAACTTACCTAGATGAGCTTGACTTCATTCCCTTGCTGATGCTAGCATGAAAATATTTAGTCTATTCCTGAATCTCACTGCTGTGCTACATATCTCAAAGCAAGTTTGGAATGCTGCTGTATGCTGAATTATTTACTACATGTTTCATGAAAAGTCATTGAGATGGTTTATATGATTTGAGTTGATGACTGGTGCTTTGATATTGTACTGCTTAAGAACAATAATCTCATAAAGCAGTATTGCTGCAATGCTGCATATTTATTGCTTGAATATTTCTGTATGAATTTTGGCACATTTTTCTAAAAAAAGATGAGAACCATGTTACCTTCATGTACACCTATGAATATATGTATATGAAAACATACATGCACATATGCATGATTTTCCAGGTATTACACATTATGTATATATATACACATATATGCACAATATGTTTCTTTAGCACTTATATAAAGCATTCCTTGCTTTTGTTCAGAAAAAGCCATTCTAAAGCTCCAGAGGAGCTTTAATGCATGCATATATACATATATACCCATACACAAATATAGAATCTATGTTACGTGAGATATTATCTATAACATGGCATATTATAGCTCAAGCTAGGTTGAGTCCATAACAGAATGACTCAAACTTCTGGCTTCAATGAAGAAAAGACTAAAGGAAAGACTAAACCAGGCAGGGTCAAGATGGAAGAGTAAAGGTGGGGACTCATCTGAGCTCTCCCCTAAATGCTTCCACATACATTTAAATAATGACTCTAAACAAATTCTAGAGTGGTAGAATACACAAAAAGATGGAGTTAAACAATTTTCCAGCCCAAGACAACTTAGAAGTTCAGAAGGAAAGGTCTGTTGCAACAGGGTGAGAGAGGAGCACCAGAGTAGACTGGACCCCAGCAAACCAGGAGCAAGCCTTGGGAGCCACTGAATCATCATCATCATCATCATCAGCAGCAGCAGCAGCAGCAGTCAACAGCTGGTAATGAGGTCGATCGACAGAAGATTATACAGGTGTGTTTGCTAGTACTGATGCAGGACTTGTTACTTTGCCAGTACTCAGTTCCAGGTCACAGTCCTGGCTGGCAGTCCCAGGGTGAGGAGGAGCAATAGCACATCAATCACATCTTTGGGTACAGTGGAGTGGGGAACCTTGGCACAGTTCCAGGGAGAAAAGAGTGCTCAAACCAGAAAACAGGCCAGAAAAGTAGTAAACACCTCACCTTAGATAATACCACCTTGGAAGAACTGAAAACTTACAGGTCCCTAGAAGTATCCTTTAATCTTTGGCCAGTGTGCCCTCTACCCTGGAAGCAGAGCCCTACCTTAACAAAGAGTTAAAAGTTAAGTAATAGGGTGGGAAAATGAGCAAATGACAGAAAAATATTCTGACCACAGAAAGTTACTATGGTGACAAGGAATACCAAAACACACACTCGGAAGAAGATAAAGTCATACCTCCTGTATCTAAAGCCTTCAAGAAAAATAAGAATTGGTCTCAGGCTACGGAAGAGCTCAAAAGCATCTTGAAAATCAAGTAAGAGACTTAGAGGAAAAAATGGGAAGAGAAATGAGAGTTATAAAAGAAAACAATGAAAAGTGAGTCAACAACTTGGTAAATGAGACACGCAAAAAATACTGAAGAAAATAACACCTTAAAAAACAGACTAGACAAAAAAAGTGGTGAAAGAGGTCCAAAAAGTCAATAAGGAGAAGAATGCCTTACAAAGCAAAACTAGCCAAATGGAAAAGGAGGTACAAAAGCTCACTGAAAGAAATAATTCCTTAAAAATTAGAATTGAGCAAATGGAATTTAATGACATTATGAGAAATCAAGAAACAATAAAACACCACCAAAGGAATGAAAATAAATTGAAGACATTGTTGGTGGAGTTGTGAACTGATATAACCATTCTGGACAGCAATCTGAGCCATGCCCAAAGGGCTATAAAACTATACATACCCTTTAACCCAGAAATACTACTACTAGGACTGTATCCCAGAGAGACCATAAAAATGGGGAAAAGACCCACATGTACAAAAGTATTTATAGCAGCTCTTTTTGCGGTGGCCAAGAATTGGAAATTGAGGGGATGCCCATCAATTTGGAAATGGCTGAGCAAGTTGTGCTATAAATGATGAGCAGATGGACTTCAGAAAAACCTGGACTTACATGAACTGATGCTGAGTGAAGTGAGCAGAACCAAGAGAACATGGTACACAGTAACAGCAACATTGTGGGATGACTTTGATAGACTTAGCTCTTCTCAGCAGTGCAATGATCTAAGACAATTCCGAAAGACTTGTGATGGAAAATGCTGTCCACATCCAGAGAAAGAACTATGGAGTCTGAATTCCGATTGAAACATGCTATTTTCTTTCTCTTTTTTTTTTTTGGTTCTTCTTTCTCATGGTTTTTCCCTTTGCTTCTAATTCTTCTCTAGAAAGTGACTAATGTGGAAATTAAAAAAAAATCTTGGCTCTGCTACTTACTACCTGAATAAGTCCTTGTAGTCAAGAGATTTCATTTCTCTGGGCTTCAGTTTCCTTATCTTTAAGACTGAAAGATGACCATCCCAAATGTGCCTCAAACATTTCACTGGATTTAGGGAGGCACAATTCTACTAGACCATTAAAGGTACTACTTCTACAGCCTCCAACCTGCAACCCAGGAACCCCAGAGAAGAACCCCTTGTCTGGGGGGTGCGCTATGCAAGTTGGGGTGTGGGTTTCCCCAAGTGCTACATATAGATGAAAAATACAAGGTTTTTGTCCTAAAATAACTTATCATATTCTGGGGGACATGTACACAAATAATAAAATATTATAAAGGAAAATACTAAAAAAGTTTAGGCGGTATGACATATTTGGGGAATAGAGGAGGTAGATATTTAAGCTGTGAATTGAAAGATAAATACAATGTGAATAAACAGAGGGACCAGTGAGCAAAGGCATGAAAATGGGAAAGTACAGAGTATACACTGGGGAAGAAGCATATCACAGGCAATGAGATGCAGCATGGAGGGGGGAATGGACAGAGCATGTGACTGGAAGTCGAGATACCCCCAAGTTCAAACCTTGCCTCAAACTGACTGTGTGTGATCCAGGGCAAGGCACTTAACATATGTCTCAGTTTACTCATCTGCAATATAAAGGGTTTGTACTTTATGGCCCCTGAGGTCTCTTTTCAGGTATAAATCTTAAGAATGGTGAATAGCCCAATCTGGCTATAATGTATGTATAGGTATATAAAAAAGTGCATTATGTCTGAAAAGGCAGGCTACGTCCGGATCACGAAGAGCCTTAAACGTCCTGTTAGAGGCACACAGCAGATGGTTTTAGGCACTAATTAGGCAGAATTTGCTGTGGAGGAAGATTCTACAGTGATTCATGAGATAAAGTTACACTGTTTTAGTGACCTTCCAGGTAAATTCTCAGTCATCTACCACATTGAGGCATCAAATGGGTAGAGACCGAAATAAAAATATTGCTTAAATGGGGCTAAAATATTAGAAATATGATTAATTTTAGAAATGTCACTGAAAATATAAAAATATTTCAACCTCACCATTAAAGAATTCCACAAAACCTGTCTCCTTTAAATTTTGCCATCCATGCTACATTCACATTATCCCAATGTTAACTGAAGGAACGATAATTACAGAAAAAACATATCTATATCTATATTATAGTCTCTTGTTTTAAAATTACATAACTGTCAGACAGCATTTGAGTGAAAAACTTGGTCACACGCTGCGCAGTTTTGGGAGTGACAGATATTATCGCTTATTTTGGGTATAGGATAAGAAAGGTGCCCTTAGCCAGATGACCACAGCCACTTCCCGTGGGTGATTTTCCACTACAAACACTGAAGAGAACATGATGGAGGTTGGGGAGTGGTTCTCTTATAAAGACTGCATCCCTAGGGCCAAGAGCTTCCTAGGGCCAAGAGCTTTTCTAATATTTTCACTTTTCCAACGGTCCTCTCATCCACCCTGGCCACAACAGCATAGCACAAGCAATGCCCCTTGTTCATTATATTAACTATTAAAACTGTGTGAGGGAACTCTCAGGTGCTGCCTATATAAGAACAAAGTCAATCACAAGGATTGTTTTGCCGTCCAGTGGTTTGATTAACCATGATCAGGATCTTCACTGTCTTTTCTGTCAGTCTCATTCCCAAGTCATCCCTATTCCATTCCTTTCAAATCAACAAGCTCCTTTGCTAGGACACTGTCCTTCTTTCCCAATTTACCCTTTAACCCATTTAGCACCATTTTGGTAACTGGAGGGAGAAGGTTTTTTATTATCTCGATTAAAGTTTACCCTTCAGTTTAAGGTTAAAACTGCTGTCCTGGTAGGTATCTGAAACTTTACTCTGGTGGTGTCTCTTTTGATCCTGGCCAAAGTCATTGTTTCATTAGCTAATCTTCTGTTCTTGGCCCACGGCATCCTGCTTATCTAAACTTTTCTCCTTGATCACATGCCTTTTGCTTCCTCTGTCCACCTCGAACCACCAGTTCCTCAAAATAGTTCCTCCTCAGCATTCCTAACTGGAATCGAGCTCCCATCTACCAGTCACAGGATCATGTTTAAAGTATTAATTCCACAACCATGTCTTGAGATGTTGTAAGTTCATATAGTGAGAGCTAGAAGGGAGCATAAAGGTCAATTAAGTCAACTCTTTCATTTTATGGATAAGGAAACAACAACCCAGAGAGGTTAAACAATTTGTCCAGGGTTATGCAGGCAGAATCATCCCTGTATTGTTCTTTTACATAGAGAATTAAGTGACTTAATGCTCCATGTTTCCCTTATTTAATTCAAGAAATATATAAACTTAATCCTTACAAACCATAGTAGACCTTGCATCACATTATTAGCACTTTATCAATCCTTTCATCTTTCAAGGGTTTTTGCTATATGGGATAAGGTTGCATTCCACTCATTTTATCAGTAGTAGAAATTCACAAAATTTTTATGTGCTACTAAAAACCCCAGGCTTAGAAATGTCACAAATCATTGCATCTTTGAAACATCAATGATTTTTACTCATGTGAGCTGCTTCATTCAACATGGCTTCCATGTTACTGAAAGGACTTTTGTGGGGAAAAACCTCAAATCGGTTTGTAAAAGTTACCCTTCTATTCATCAAAAGGAAGTCAAGAAAAAGATCTCTTCAAATGCCTTTATTTGCCTCACAGCTACAAGTCTTGTGATTTAAACTTATTGTGAGGAAACAGAAAATGACCCAGTCTCATGTCGATGTTTAAGTCTTTCTTCTGGAAACGTGGTCATAGATGACAACTTGTAGATAGAGGTCTGTTTGGATAGGAGTCCTAGTAGAATTATCCCCTGGGTGAACCTGAAACACAAATTGTATATACCATGAGCACTCAAAGAATGTTTCCTTTCATTTTATTGCTAAATATTAGAGAAATCATCAACTTATGGGTTTAAAGAAATTGCAATTATTTTCCTTTAGAAGCTTTTTGGCAGGGAGGATTGACAATTTAAATTCTGAGGTTGTAACTTGCAGCTTGAGGTGCCCCCCTCCATAGCACAATGAGGTAATGTAATAGTATTTCATGGCAACCTGTGGGGTTATTTCAGAAAAAGTAAGGCACATAAGACAATTTCTAAGACTACAAAAAATTAGATGGGCTTTTATACTTTTAGCAGAGTTGGAAATTGCATAGTTTGCTAGTTTTTTGCTTCTACTATAAGGGTGGAAGATCAGGACAAAAGGAGTTACTAATCAGAGAAAAGTGTTAATTATTGCTTGTGCTGGGTTGAGATGAAAAAAGATACTGGGAGAGAGCTGAGAAATTGTCAAGCAAGAAAGATAATATTCCTCAGCATATAATAGTCTCAGACAAAGCACGTTAACTTTATGGTTTGGAACTCAAGATTAGGTGAATTAAGATACTGAATGCCACCTTGTGGCTACATGTCCCATATGTGGAAACTACCATTAAAGGTGAACAAAATTATTGCCACCCCACAGAACAACCCAGCATCTTGAGTGCTAAAACTGCAAATCCAAAAAGCGACGGCAAATTACTGTTCAGTTGTGTCTGACTCTTCATGACCCCATGGACCATACTCTCCAAGGAGTTTTCTTGGCAAAGATACTGGAATGGTTTTCCATTTCCTTTTCCAGTAAATTAAGGCACACAGGGTTAAGTGACTTGCCCAGGGTCATACATTTAGTGCGTGCCTGAGGCTCTGGTCTTCCTGACTCCAGGCCCAGTGCTCTATCCACTGAGCCATCTAGCTGCTCCTTCAGTCAGTACTCACAAATACTATTTGGAAATACTAAGAGCCTGTGTAGTGCCATACTGCTGAAGCATCGTCGTTTAAAAGAACAGGGGCTCTTACTGCCCCCCCCCTTTTTGGTCATGGACCTCTTTAATCATTCTGGTGAAGCCCCTGGAATCCTTCTCACAATAATGCTTTTAAATGCATAAAAATAAAATACATAGGATTACAAGGAAAATTACATTGAAAATTACACGGAAATATAATTATCAAAATATATAAAGCAGATTGCATTATAGTAATACATCTAGCAGTGAGCCAAGAAACTAGTAATTTCAAGTAGTGATGAACTTATAAAGTATATTTCAAAGTATCAGCAGACCCCAATGTGATATGAAAATATGTGATTTCTATTGTGACAGTCACAAGTTCAGCTTGCATTATTATTTTTGCCTATATTCATAATTAAAGAAAATGCTAAATTTGAGTTGGAGGTTAGTGAAAATAAAGCTGTAATAAAGATGTAAATTTTTCTCATCCAAGTTCATGGGCCCCTGAAATCCAGTCACAGTTACCTTAGGGGTCTGTGGAACCCACGTTAAGATCCACTGATTTAGAGAGATTCACATGCATATATTTACATGTGGTTTCATACTAGGCATTCTATAGATGGAATTAAGTCTTCATCTTCTAAAAACTTAAAATTCAATCTAGACAAACTATCAATTAAAAAAGATAAGTAACTCATTAACGTTCTATCTCCTGTAAGTTGTGAGTCTTTCCTTGTCCCTGACAGTCTTGATTTCATTTATTGTATTTATAAATTTTGTTAGTATTTTCTTTTTTTGAATTCCATATTATCTAATATTTTTTAGTTTTCAGCATTGATTTCCACAAGATTTTGAGTTACAAATTTTCTACCCTCCCCCTAACTCCAAGATGGCATATATTCTGATTGCCCCATTCCCCAGTTAGCCCTCTCCCTTCTGTCACCCCACTCCCCCCCATCCTCTTTTCCCTTACTTTCTTGTAGGGCAAGATAGATTTCTATGCCCCATTGCCAAAGAAGCTACTTCTAGTTTTGTTTATCAGTTACATGCTCTTTTTGTTTTACAATGTAGCTATATATTTTTTAAGATTTCCTTTTTTTTTTTTTTTTGCTTATTGTGGATTTGCTGTGTTCCTAGTTCAGGTTATTAACATTCTCTCTTTTTTATTTTGTTAATTATATTTTTTAGAGATGTAAATTTTTCCTCTGAGGTCTGGTTTTCAGGTAATTAATAGTGATTTGTTCTTTGACCTACTACTTATTTCGAATTTCATTATGAAGTCTTGATTTGGGTGTGAGTTATTTGCTTCTGGTCTCTGAATTGTGCTTTTAATTGGGTTATGATTAGTTAAAGATGTGTTTTGTTTTTGTGTTATTTGCCTTTATTTGGAATTTCTCTGTGCCTTAATGCATTTATATTTTTATTAAAGTGTTATATGGTGCTAAGAAATGTACATTATATTTTTTAGTAGTCTTATTCTGAAGGTGCTATAAATCTTTCAGCTCTATTAGGTCAGTTCTATATTGCCCAGCTCTGAGAAAAGAATATAAAAATCTATCATTAATGTTATTATTTATGCTTTGTCCACTTAATAAAATTTCCTATACGAATTTAAAAGCTATGCCAATTGATTCATATGCATCTAATATTGATATTGGTTCATTATCTAGGTTCTTTTAAGTATGGTATTTTCTTATTTTGTCTCTTAATATTTCTTTTATTTTTATTCTGACTGTATGATTGTTAACTTCTGCTTTAAAAAAATAATCTCATGCACAAGTATTATAGCTTCTTATTTAATTAGGTGCCTTTTAAATAGTGTAATTTACTTTCAAATCTATACAAGGCTACTGATTCTTTTTCTTTGAGGGTGGTGTGGGGTAACAAATAACAAATAGCTAAGCAAAACAAATCCACTTATTTGTCAGTCCAATACATAACTGGTCTAATATAATTTTTATAGTCTGTTATCCGAGCGAAGTTTTTTTTTAAATCTTTAGTACTAAGTTGTTTATTCTCCTTCTAAGTATTTCCTCTTCAGCTTTCATTTAATTTATAAAATCATTAAAAAAAAACACCACCACCTTATTCATTTCTTCCAGGAATTCCAATGGAGCATTGGGTAAATCTGTGTTTTTTTCTGAAGCTTTATTTATAAATTATGTGGAATTCTTCCTCTCCCCCCCCCCCCAGTTTGTATCTCAGGCATACCTACCTCTGTAATATTTTTATCTGTTTTCTTTGTTTACTTATTTCCCCAGCATTTCTTTATGATTTGATATTCTATGTATTTTGTTAATCTCTTCCTTGATTTCCAGGATTTCTATTTTACTATTTAATTGTGGGTCTTTAATTTTTGGCCATCTGTTTTTTTAGTAGCATGCCAAATTTGTTGATCTGCTCTTCCTCTTTTTTTGATGAAAGCGAGATATAAATTTTCCCCTAAGTATTACATTGGCTAATATCCCACAAATTTTGGTATGTTATCTCAATGTTGTCATTATTTTTAATGAAATTATTGTTTCTGTGTTTCTTTGACCCATTCATTCTTTATGATTAGTTTGTAACAAATTTTTAATTTTTGATTATTGCATTTTGTCAGTAAAAGATGCATTTACTATTTATGCTTTTCTGTATTTTTGAAGTTTGAATGTCCTACTATATAGTCAGTTTTTGTGAAGGTGCCATACACATCTGAGAAACAGGCAAATTCCTACTCCTACTTAATATTCTCCAGAATTCATCTCCTCACTTTCTCCCTTTTTATTTTCAGTTTGGTTTATTTAGCTCTTAAAAGGGATAATTAAGGTTCCCCACCATTATAATTTTACTATTTCATTCTGTATCACAATTAGGTTTTCTTTTAAGAATTTAGATTCTATGTCACATGGCGTTTAGCATTGATATTCACTATTTACAGTAAAATATACTTTTCGTGTTTATCACTTTTAATTAGGTCTGTTTTTGATTTTGCTTTAAGATCATGATTGCTATACTATTTTTTTTTTTACTTCAGCTGAAGTATAATAGATTCTGCTCTAGAACCTCTGTGTATCTTTCTGTTGTAAGCATTGGTTTTACAAACAACATACTGTTGGATTCTGAAATGTTGGGAAATTATTATTTTTTTAATTGTCCATTTTCCCCTTCTGTTGGATTATACTCAGTTTTGTTGGGTAGGTTATTCTTGGTTGCAAACCTAGATCCTTCTACTTCCTTAATATTCTAAGCTGTCTGCTTCTTCAAAGTGGTGGCTATTAAATCTTGTGTGATCATGACTGTGGCTCCTCGGTATCTGAATTCTTTCTGAGGGCTTGAAGTGTTTTATCCTTTACCTACGAACTACAGATTTTAGCTCTAATATTCCTATGGAAATATGCAAGTTTTTATTTTGAAGTTTCTATGAGGAGGTAGCTGGTAGATTCTTTTATTTTCTACTTTGCCCTTTGGTTCTAAGACATATGGACACTTATGATATCTTGAAATATTTCTAGGCTCTTGATTTTTTTTT
The DNA here is from genome assembly GCA_028646595.1 of Phalanger gymnotis. Taxonomy (NCBI): domain Eukaryota; kingdom Metazoa; phylum Chordata; class Mammalia; order Diprotodontia; family Phalangeridae; genus Phalanger; species Phalanger gymnotis. The sequence continues at coordinate 303,012,507 of CM053623.1, forward strand.
TGGTCATGGCTTTCAAGTAGTCCAATACTTCTTATATGATCTCTCCACAATCTCTTTTTTCAAGTCACTTGTTTTTCCTATAAGATATTTCACATTTCCCCCCATTTTTCAGACTTTTGAATTTATTATTTATTAATGAATTATGGAGTTATTAATTTCCATTTGGACAATCCCAATTGTCTGGGAGTTATTTTCTTTTTTTAAAAAATGTTAATAATTTATTTTTAGTTTTCAACATTCACTTTTATAATTTTTTTAATTTAAAATTTTCCTCCCTCCCTCCCTTTCTTCCTCCCCAAGACAGCATGCAATCTGGTATAAACTATAAGTGTACAATCATATTAAACATATTTCAACATTAATCATGTTGCGAAAGAAGAATCAGAAAAAAAGGGAAAAGCCATGAGAAAGAACAAAAAGAAGAGAAAGTAGTTTGCTTCAATATACATTCAGACTCAATTCTTTCTCTGGATGTGGACAGCATTTTCCATCATAAGTCTTAGTTCACTGCATTGCTGAGAAGAGTTAAGTCTATCAAAGTTGGTCACTGTACAATGTTGCTGTTGCTATATGCCATGTTCTCTTGGTTCTGCTCATTTTATTCAGCATCAGTTCATGCAAATCTTTCCAGGTTTCTCTGAAATCTACCTGCTCATTTCTTGGAGCACAAGAGTGTTCCATTATATTCATATGCTACAACTCGTTCAGCCATTCCCCAATTGAAAGCATCCCCTCAATTTCCAATTCTTGGCCACCACAAAAAGAACTGCTATAAATATTTTTCCAAATGTGGATACTTTTCCATTTTTATGATCTCTTTGGGATACAGAGCTAGTGGTGGTATTGCTGGATCAAAGGGCATACATAGCCCTTTGGGCATAGTTCCAAATTACTCTCCAGAATGGTTACAGGAGTTCACGACTCCACTAACATGCATTAGTGTCCCAGTTCTCCAACATTCCCTCCAAAATTTATCATTTTCCTGTTTTGTCATATTAGCCAATCTGGTTGGTGTAAGGTGGCAATTCAGAGTTGTTTTAATTTTCATTTCTCTAATCACTAGTGATTTAGATCATTTTTTCATATGACTATAGATAATTTTGATTTCTTCATCTGAAAACTGTCTGTTCATTTCCTTTGACCATTCATCAACTGGGGAATAACTTGTATTCTTATAGTTTTGACTCAGTACTCTATATATTTTAGAAATGAGGCCTTTATCCGAGACACTGGCTGTAAAAATTGTCTCCTAGCTTTCTGCCTCCCTTCTAATCCTGCCTGCATTTAGTTTGTGAAAAACCTATTTAATTTAATGTGATCAAAATTATCCATTTTGCATTTTATAATGTTCTCTATTTCTTGTTTGGTCATAAATTCTTCCCTTATTCATAGAACTGACAGGTAAATTATTCCTTAAGGAGTAATTTTCTTCATTAAGGTTTTGTACCCCTTTTTCTAATCTGTTAATTTTCCGCTTATACCTTTCTTCCCTAGCTCTTGTTCCCTCCACCCATTTTTCCTTTATTGCTCTCATTTGGTATTTAAAATAATTTTTAAAAATCACTCTCTTTTTCAAATGCTTAATTATTCTATGAATTCTTGTTGGATGTGTGCCTAAACTGCATTTTTTTTTTGAGGCTTTACTTGTGGATATTTTTGAGCTTTTCTCCTCTGTTTGTGACAGCTGCCCTGTCATCAAAATAGTTCTTAATGGTGATACTCTTTTTTTGCTCATTTTTTCCAGACTACTTCTTGACATTTAGTCTTATGTCAATACTGGGCTCCACATAGTTTTGGGGAGTTGGGCCCGAGCTGACTAAGGCATGTATAGACTGAGCTTCTGTGTTTTTTACATCCTTTTGTTGCTTCAACAGCCCAGGCTGGGGCCCTGGTAAGTTTTCAATATTCCCCATGTCATGTAATCCAATGTGAGTTCTATTCATTGCCCTTCTGATTTGTGCTCTACAAGTTCCTGACCCAGGCTTGAGTCTGTCCTTGGTTGAGAGTTTCAGCAGACTGTTGCTGGACTCAGTTACTGTTAGCTTACTGGGAGACACTGCAGGTTCAAAGTAGCTCAATTGCTGGCTCCCCTTTGCTCTAGGGCTCCTGCTCTGGTTATTCCACTGCTAAAAGCTAGACTTCAGCCATTACTCCACTTCCTCTTATCAGAGTCACACAGAAAAGTTTCAGGAACTTGTTCCTTGCTTCAGTACACACCTAAGGTCCACACTTAGGACTACTCTTCTCTGACCTGAATCTGTGACACAGAACTGAGTAGTGGGCAACAAATCTGCCAAACTGTATCCATGCCTGTACTCAAGGACTCTCTGAGATCTCTTTCTGCCCTAGTGTCCTGTCCTGGTCCCCTTTTAGTCTCTGGGCACTGGAAGGCTCTGTGCTACATGCTTCTGGACCTACTCTGCTCCCAGTTTTAAAGACCTTCTTAAGATCTGTTTAAGCTGCTCTGGGCTGGAAAAAATGACTCACTATAACTTTTTCTTGTTTTTTCCTTATCAGAATGTATTTTCTAGATCACTATGGAGAAGTAATAGTGGGGAGCTAGGCTCTAATGCTGCTTCTCATGCCACCATCTTGCCTCCACCTCCCAAAATTATTGTTTAAATTAACTTTAGTTGATTCTCTAGAGTTCTCTCAATATATCTTTATACTAAATACAGGCAAAAGTGGTAATTTGTTTCTTTCCTGCTTGTAGTTATTCCATCAATTTTTTAAAAGTCTCATTGCTTTCTAGTATGCTAGACAGAAGTGGAAAGAATAGGCATCCTGGATTCTTTGCTGTTCGGTTGTTCAAGTCATTTCCAACACTTTGTGACCTCATGAACCATATCACCCCAGGGCCTTCTACCCTCCAGTACCTCTCTAAGTCTATCCAAGTTCATATTTGTTGTTTCCATGACACTATCTGTCTTATCCTCTGTTGGTCTCTTGTCTGTTTGCCTTTAATCTCTCTCAATATCAGGGACTTTGCCAATGAGTCCCATCTTATTATGTAGCCAAAGTATTTAAGCTTCAACTTCAGTATTTGACCTTGCAGTGAATAGTTTGAATTAATTTCTTTAATTATTGACTGATTTGATCTTGCTTTACAAGGGATTCTTAAAAGCTTCCCCCAGCATCACAGTTCAAAAATATTGATTCTGTGGAGCTCAGCTTTCCTTATAGTCCAACTCTTACAGCCATACATTGCTACGGGAAAAACCAATTTTTTGACTATACAGACCTTTGTCAGAAAAGTGGTGTCTCAGCTTTTTAGTATGTTTTCCAGATACTGCTAAAATCTAGCTTCAAGTTTCTAACAATATTTTTGATTTCTTGTGAATTCTTTTTTTTCATCTTTGATATTTGTAATTTGGTTTTCCTTTTTCATTTTGTTAATCAAATCAGCAAATGGTTTATCCTCTGTTTTAACCCCTCCCCCCCAGCTTCTAGTTTTATTTATTCATTTAACATTTACTTTTTCCCTTGGTTTTCTTACTTTTTTTAAGCTTCATGATCATTTCACTGCTCTGTTCTTTTAGTTTTTGTTGTTGATGCAAGTATTCAGAAATGTAAGTTTTATTCTAAGTTTTGCTTTGGCTGCCCCATGAAAATTTTGGTGTTTTGTGTGATCTTTAATGAAATTATCTATCATTCCTATCATTTATTATTTGAACCACTAATTCTTCAAGATTAAGTTAGTCTCCAGTTGATTTTTAATCTTTTCTTCAATAAATAAATAAATAAATCTTTATGTAACTTTTATTATATTCCGGCTACTAAAGGATGTGTTTGAGATTTGCATGTCCATAGTCAAATTTTTTTATAGGTGTCATACATAGCTGAATAATTTTTCCTATTGTCATTCAAAAATTGCCAGAAATCTATCATAACAAGTCAACAAGCATCGACTATATGCCAGGCACCATGATAAGTACTGGGGATACAAAGAAAATAAAGATAGCCTTTGCTCTCAAAAGCAGTGTCCAATGGAAGAGATAAATAAGCTAACAGCTATGTACAAACAAGATAAGTACAGGATAAACTGTAGATAATTAATGGAAGGAAGGCATTAGAACTAAGGGGATTGGGAGAGGCTTCTTGTGGAAGGTAGGCTTTTAGCTGTGACTGAAGCAAAGAGGTGGAAATAAAATTCCTGGAATGGGAAATAAGCACTGAAAATGCATGGAGTCAGGAGATGGATGGAGTGCATACCTAACTTTTCAGGTCCTTAATTTCTTTCTTGTTTAGTTGTAAAAAAAATTTCTAGCTCTGAGAGAGTTACATTGAGGTCTCCCACTATTATAACTTTACTCTTTTTCTGCCTATAACATTTAACTTTAAAAAATTGTTTACTTGCTATGCTATTTGGTACATATATAGAAACTAATTCATTGTCTGTAGCAGAAGAGTCAAACATGTGGCCCACAGGCTGCCCACTACACTCCCTAGGGTAGTCCAAACCAGATTAAAATATAATTGGGAACATTTAACAAAATAAATAAAAATATAATAAAACACAGATAACATTTTATTTTAAAACTAAGTTACTATGTGACCTGCAGGACTCTTTATATATGGATTATTGGCTCTGTTTCTATTTGAGTTTTATAGCACTGCTGTATAGTATCTTCCCACAAAATATAGTTTCCCTATTTGCTTATTTTAATTAAGTTAGTTTTTGCTATTTCCTTGTCTAAGATAATGATTTCTACCCTTATTATTGTTATTTTTTTAGGTTGAGGCATGCCAGTTATTGTTCCAAATGCTTATTTTAACTTTATGAATTTTTATGTTTTAAGTGTATTTCTTGTAAACAATATATTGTCTTCTTTCTAATCCATTCTGCTATCTCCTTCCATTTTATGGGTTGATATATCTCATTCTGAATCACAGTTATGATTAATAGTTGTATATTTCCCTTCTTCCTAAAGTATAGTACATAATAATACATATTACATCATATATAGTATATAATAAACTTTTCCTTCTTTTTGCTTTCTTTCTTCACTTTCCCTCCTCCATGCTTAGGGTTTCTTTTGCTTATTATTAATGAATCTACCCTCTAATTCCCCATTTCCCCTCTCTCTATCCTGTTTCCCTATTCAATTGAATGTATTTCTTCAGCAAACTTTATGTCCATATATATATATAGATATGTGTGTGTGTGTGTGTGTGCATGTTTCTACCAGTATTTGACCAATTCAGATGAAAGTAAAATTCAGGGACACCAGCTTCCCCTACCTCTTCCACCTTTGTAGACTTCCACTTGTACATATTAATTATGAGAGATAAGCTCCCCTGCCATCATCTCCCACTCTATATCCTCTATTTCCATCTTTGTCCTCTCAAAATCATGAAAATAGAACAAAACCACTCCCATACATTTTGTCTTACTTGATTCATTAGACTGTGCACTCCCTGAGAGGAATAACTGTGTTTTTTTTCATTTTTGCCTTTCTTTGTATCCTTATCACTTAGCACAGTGTCTGGTCCATATTAGGTACTTAAAATGATTGTTGGTTCATTTTGACTCACTCTGTGACTTCTGGTGACATCAGGGTTTTGAAGAGAACCCCACAGTACCACTCCCCAATCATTAGAGTACAAAAATTTCATGCATATACAGTTCCTTCCAATTGCTCACTTGTATTTACCATTTTTAGTCCCATGTTTGTATTTCAAAGTTCTATTCCATCTGGTCTTTTTAACAGGATTACTTGGGAGTCTTCTATTTTTGCTGAAGGTCAATATGTTTTTCCTGCTCTAGGATTATAGTCAGTTTTATTAAGTAAGTTATTCTGGGTTGTAGAACTATATAATTTGCCTTATGGAACATCATAGTCTTTGTTCTTTGTTCTTTTATTATGGTACCCAAGTCTTGTGTTAGCCTTACTGTGGCTCCTTGGTACATGCATTCTTTCATTATAGCTGCTTACAACATTTTTCCTCTGAATTGGAAGCTCTGGATTTGGGCTCTGATATTCTTGGGAATTTTCATTTTGAGATTTCTTTCAGGAGGTGACCATTGGATTAATTCTATTTTCACTTTGTGCTCTGATTTCAATATATCTGGGCAGTTTCCTTTAATGATTTCCTCAAATACTATATCCAGGCTCTTTTTTCTGTCATGGCTTTCAGGAAGCTCAATGACTCTTATATTATCTCTTCTTAATCTGTATTCCAGATCAGTTATTTTTTATTTGATGTCCTACATTTTTTTAATTTAATTTTTTATTTAATATTTTTAGTTTTCAGCATTGATTTCCACAAGATTTTGAATTACAAATTTTCTCCCTGTTTCTACCTTCCCCCCATTCCAAGATGGCATATATTCTAATTGTCCATTCCCTAGTCAGCCCTCCCTTCTGTCATCCCACTCCCGCACATCCCCTTTTCTCTTACTTTCTTGTAGGGCAAGACAGATTTCTATGCCCCATTGCCTGTATATCTTATTTCCCAGTTGCATGTAAAAACAACTTTTTTTTGAACATCTGCTTTTAAAACTTTGAGTTCCAAATTCTCTCCCCTCTTCCCTCCCCACCCACCCTCCCTAAGAAGGCAACCAATTCAACATAGGCCATGTGTGTATCATTATGCAATACTCACAATACTCACGTTGTAAAAGACTAACTATATTTTGCTCCCTCCTATCCTGTCCCCCTTTATTCAATTTTCTCCCTTGACCCTGTCCCTTTTCAAAAGTGTTTGCTTTTGATTACCTCCTCCCCCTATCTGCCCTCCCTTCTATTGTCCCCCTTTTTTTTATCTCCTTCCTCCTCCTTTCCTGTGGGGTAAGATACCCGTTTGAGTATGTTATTCCTTCCTCAAGTCAAATCCAATGAGAACAAAATTCACTCATTCCCCCTCACTTGCCCCCTCTTCCCTTCCAAAAAATTGCTTTTTCTTGTCATTTTCATGCAAGATAAATTTACCCCATTCTATCTCTCCCTTTTCCCTCTCTCAATATATGCCTCTCTCATCCCTTAATTTTATTTTTTAGATACCATCCCTTCATATTCAACTCACCCTGTGCCCTCTGTCTCTCTCTCTTTGTGTGTGTGTGTGTGTGTGTGTGTGTGTGTGTATTCCCTTCAGCTACCCTAATACTGAGGTCTCATAAATTATGCACATCATCTTTCCATGTAAACAAAATAGTTCAACTTTAGTAAGTCCCTTATGATTTCTCTTTCTTGTTTACCTTTTCATTCATTCTTCTCTTGATTCTTGTGTTTGAAAGTCAAATTTTCTATTCAGCTCTGGTCTTTTCACTGAGAAAGCTTGAAAGTCCTCTATTTTATTGAAAATCCATATTTTGTCTTGGAGCATGAT
>CM053623.1:303020335-303037926 GCA_028646595.1 Phalanger gymnotis
GGTTCAAGTTTTTGCTGCGGTGGGGCCTAAATAAATTTCTTGTTGTTTTCTCCTTAGAGATCTCTCATACCTTGCGATTTCAGACCATTCAAACATATACATGATTATGTTTGAGATCATAAATTCGGCCTTCCTACTACAAAGCATTATTTAAACTCTTCTGCAGCCCAAGTTTGTCAATTATTGTTAAATTTTTTTTTACTAGACTTTCCTTCTCTTGTTTCACTATTGTCTTAAATGATCCTTGAAATGATTGCTTTCCACATATCAAAAACCACTGCAATATCACTAGAAGTTACTGCTGGGAATGTTTTAAGAGTTATGACTTTGGCACAGTTCCTTGGAGTAAAAACCATTCTTTAAAAAAATAACAACCACACAGAATTTAAAGAAAAAGTGAAACAAAACAAAGATATATGGAAACCCACCTAGCATTCACCCGACAGAGAACTAATTAAAGGTCATGAAACCAGATTCATCTGGGCAAAGTTAGATGTTTTCTGCTAGCAATGTGACAGTAAAGCACACACACAAGGACCACAGCTATCACAAAGTGAAACCATATCCAAACTCTTTCTTGTCCCAGGCAATTCATGCATCACTCTAGATGCTGTGGAGAAAACTCAAGAGGGATAATAAGTGACTTGGCTTTTTGGACCTTGGCGTCTAGTCAGTAATGGATTGCTCTCCTGATCACTACTGCTACATCACCAGTTCAAAATATCCGGGAGACAAACTCAACATGTCCAAACAGAACTAATTATCTTCCCCCCAAAAAATCTACCTCTTTTCAAACTTCCCTGTTAGTGTTGGGGTCACTCCCATCCTTGTAGCCACTCAGTTTTAAAACCATGGTGTGTCATCTTTCACTCACTTTGACTTACTCATCCAATCAATTGCCAAAAATTGCTGTTTCTATGTTCATAACCTCTCTCACACATGCCCTTTTCTCTTCACTCACACAAGCTGTTATCACCTCTCAATCAAGATTGTTGCAATGACATTTGGTCTCCCTGCTCCATCTCCCTCTTTACACCAATCCATCCTGCCACACAATGGAGTGATTTTCCCAAAGTGCTGGCATCACTATGTTCCCCTCCTCACCCTTAATTCAACAAACTTCAGTGGCTCCTGAGTAACTCTGTGGCTAAATACAAACTCTTTATTTAGCCTTTAACACTCTTCACAACCTTGCCCTTTCCTATCTTTCAAGTCTCCTTACCACCCCTCCATGGATCCTGTGGTCCACTATGACTGGCCTATTGGCTGTTTCTCAAATACAGTGCTCCATCTCCTACTTCTGCCCATTTAGACTGTTGCTAACAACTGGAATGCTTGCTCTTTTCACCTTTGCGTCTATCTTCCTTTAAGAATCGGGCTAAGTGCCACCTTTTCTGCAGAAGGCCATTCATTACTGGTCCTTCCTAATGACGAGTGTCTTCCTGTCCAAGATTACTTTGTGTCTGTGTCCTATGTGTCTTGTTTAAACACATACAACGTGTATGTATGTCTTGTATATATAACTATATTTATATGTTATCTCCCTTGATGGAACATAAGCTCTTTGAGTATACAGACTTTATTTTTTTCATTTTCTCCTATCAGTGAGAATAGCGACTGATGAATCTGTGATTTTTGTCTCTGCAGGTCCTACCTCCAACTCCACTTTTTTTGACAAAGAAATATAATGGAGAGAAACAGGGGATTGGTAGATTTAACTACCATAATTTAAATCACAAATAATGAACTAGAATATAAAATGTATAAAGTGTATAAAGGAAGACTGTAGAATATGTGAGTGATTCAGGTTCTCACATGGAGGTATTTTCTAATTAACGATGCAGTCCTTTCACATTGCCTACACAGATCACAGTGCATATCAGGTTTCTTTGCTAATATTAAATTTTTAGGCTTGTGAAAATGTTAATTTGTATTCTCTTAATTTTTATCACTCATTACACAAGCTTCTAAGACTCTAAGAGCTGATGTCAATCTGAGCTTCGAAAGGGCGCTTCCTCACTGAGAGATTCCTATGCCAATAGGTCTAGTCAAAAGCAAAAGCAAAATAACCCAATGAACCTCAAACACTTTTGTGCCCCACAGAGTGACAATTTGGGGCACGCTCTAGCAAAATGAAGATGCCCTAGAGACTGGTGATTGATGTGTGCCTGTATCCAAGGACCAGCTGGACTCATCACTAAAGGCTTGGCTATCAAGGAACACATGGATTTTCTCATCTAAACCAACTTATGAGGCCCTTCTTAAGGTATTGAAGGATAATCATTTGAAGTGGTAGAGAACATATCCATAGTGGCAAAATTACAGTTCACTGAAATATTCTATTAAATAAAGAACCATAAGTCACTGAAGTTGGCATCAGAAAACCTGGGTTCATGCCCTAACTCCCACTTTTTAGTCACATGATCTTGGGCACCTTAGCTTTTGAAAACCTCAGCTTCTAATAATTGAACTGTTTTCCCTGTAGGGGAATCAAATAAGATAATGTTTTAAGTACTCTGTAAATATAAAAGGTTATGTAAATGCTAGCAATAATCTAATAAATAGAGAAAGAGCTTTATATGTAAAAATTTTGTCTTGGGACTTTTCAGATTTGATTTGACTTTTCTCCTCCCTTTAACAAATTTATTTTTTGAGTTCATCATTTCCTATCTGCAAAATTTAAGAATTTAAGTTCCTTGATGAAGAATGTGTCAAAACTCAATTCAGTTCAACTGCATTAGCAATTTTAAGCTTAAACTGCACTATGTGCATAGCACCATGTTAGATGTTGGAGATACACAAATATCACCTGTTCTTTAGGAGTTTGTCTGCTGGGCACATGGAAGGGCTTCAATGCTAGAGTGAATTATTTAACACATAAATGGAGAAAGATGGCATAAAATCTAGAGAAAGAATTAACTGAAGGACTTTGGAAGAGTGTGTTTTTGAAAGAATTGTGTTGCTATTTAAATTTTAAGCAATGGCATAAGCAGCTTGCCTTTCTGGCAACTGAACAGAAAAAAGCTTCTTTTTATCTTATTTCATAGATTCTTGGGTATACTAAACAGGTTCTTAATAGTAGCCAACATTACTTTGGGTTTTCTTTTTTCTCTTGGTGTATGTCAGAGGAGTCATGTGTTTAAACACATAGGAAGACAAACATGTTGAACATGGAAAATCCTGAGGGAACATAATCATGTCTCCCATTTGGTTTCCTTTTGGGCTTCTGGGGTTAGGGTTACAGGGTGTATAGCTTCCATAGGAAATATTCTTTCTGAGACTTTTCTCAATGCCTTTGGTATAAAATATAGGAGAGAGGCCAAGGGTATTCCAATAAAAGCTTATCATAACCTATTTGCTTCCTTCCCACAGAGCAGTTCAAAATACCAGGCTGGGTTGATGATTTTAAAAAGTGGAATGAATTATGATATATTATACATAATTATGTTATGATCCACCAAAAGATTCATGATACACATTTATGCACAATATTAATTTTACTACAGAATTAAGCAAATGTTGGTTTTATCCTATTAAAAACCTTTGATATAATATAGCTGATTTTTTCTACTCTAGAAAATAAGATATTTCTTGATTTGTAACAACAGTTGAATGTGATGCAAAAACAGTTTTTTTATCAACTTCTCTAAAAATTACTTTAAGAAACCTCCTCCTTAAAATAGTGAAAGAATGCTTTCTTCTAAGTGCAGGCTTTTGGAAACAATTTCTTCTGTGGTTGGCAAACCAATTTCTCTACAAAAGGCTGCTGTAACTGAGTGTGTTGTAGATTCTGTAACTATGAATAGAGATATATTCAACCTGTCTGGAAAGTTTGGATATCTTTCAACAGTAGAATCATCAGTACAACTTTATTGCTGAGGCTGAGACTGTTGGGTCAGGTTTCACATCCAATCTGGCTTCAGAGCAACGAGGAAGATGACTCATACAATTGGTGCTTCCAATAATTTCTAAAAACGTTTTTGAATTAAGGGATGCTATTGTGATGAACTTCTTCACAAGAAAGAGAGGCGTTTGTTACATGTGGCCTCAAAAGGAAAACTGTTCTTTCTATAATTTATAACATGCCTCTTGAGTTCTTTCTTAAATATATATATGTATGTGTGTGTGTGTGTGTGTGTGTGTGTGTGTGTGTGTGTGTATAGAGAAAGAGAGAGAATCTATGTTCACATACAAAGGTATTTGGATTTAGAGAGGCGGCATATAAAAAGAAAGAATGAACTTTTGCTCAAGACAAGCTCTTGCTGGCAGCTTGGGAAGAGGGAGAAGAATTCAGTTGGCAAGCTTCAAGAAAGAGAAATCAAAAGAAATTCTAAAACTTGAAAAGATGGTTGAGTTTAGATTACTCTTTGGAAATTCTAGGTTTAGTAAGCCTCTGGGCCATAATGAAACTAAACTATATGGTGCATACCATGGAGAAACAGAGGCATCTGGACAAACAGTCAGCTTTAATTAGGCCAATAGGTTAAAAGTTACTGGTTATTAAATCAGTACTCCAGTAATCTGCAGTTGTAACCAGATGAAAAATGTAATTAAGTCAGCAGGACAGCCAAACTATCAAATTATTGTAAAGTTCAGAGCAGAAAAACCAGAGATCTAGAATGTCATATTGGTGTGACAATGTGTAAGGGACAGGAGGCACATTAGAATTCAGAAAGTAAAGCCAAGTATATTCCTTCAATTGCTTTGGCTGACAGGAGAGTAAGGGATTTCTGATGTTTTTCCATCATGTTTCCTGAATGTTTAATAACAGTATCAAGTAACAAGCATTGCATCACGATAACTCTTATTGGATGATTTTTCCACAGGGGAAGAGGGAGTTTCTAGCAGAGTATGTAAGCTGGTGAAGGAATTAACCCTGGGATGATGTTACAGGTTTGGAGACAGGGCTCAAAATATTAAAAACCGAATCTGGATCAAGCCACTCTTCTCTCTGATTTGAAGCAATATATCTATAAATGAAATGATCTTTGATATTAAGAAAGAAAATGTCTATAGGCCAGTCAGTCTTGAGAGCTTGATCTAGAATGAACCTTAGAGATCATTTAGAGGTAGAAGCTAGAATCAGAAGTAAGCCTTGTGAAAGAAGTAAGACATAAAAATGAGACCTTCCTTTGGGACTTAAGAGTATTATCTTCCTATGGAAGATATAGACAAAGCCACTAGCAGTTCATTGAGACAAATGAATGTATCTCCTTAATGGGGCATAGGGATGAGTCTTCGCCTCATAATTACTAGTTAACTCATTCACACTTTATTGAGGATGAGTGATTAAATCTCAGCATTTGGAATGTTTTGATTGGTTTGGATAATCATAGATAGGAATGATACATTTGCACTGAAGCCAAAAAAAAAAAGGCAGCCAGCTACAGCAGTTGGCCAGACAAAGAGACAGGACAGGAACAGAGCTAAAAGTAGACCTCTGTTGGGGTGGTGGGGGTGGTAAAGTCTCTGTATCTGTCGTTTGGCTGTTTCAGTCTTACCTGACTCTTCACCCCATTTGGAGTTTTCTTGGCAAAGATACTATGGTGGTTTGCCATTTCTTTCTCCAGCTCATTTTACAGATGAAGAACCGAGGTAAACAGAGTTAAATGACTTGTCCAGTATCATATAGCTAGCAAGTATCAGAGGCCAGATTTGAATTCAGGAAAATGAGTCTTCCTGACTCCAGGCCCAGCACACTCTCCACTGTATCACTTGTCTGCATATCAGTAGTGTATGGGCAACTGTGAATCCTCTATGTCATTGTCTTATTTCAGAGATGTGCACTAAAGGCTGTCATACACACAATAGTGTGAACAGGGTGTTAACAGTAGAGATATACATGACATAAAATTTAAAGTTTCAATGGAAATGTGAAGGAAGGTGAAAGAAACCCAAGACAAAAGACTTTGAGAAGCCCTCAAGGGTTAATTCAGACTGTGTAAGTAACCCCATGTCTGGGAGATACTGGGTCACAGATTAAATTGTCCAATTCCCACATTTTCCAGCTGAGGAAACTGAGTGAGTACCCCAAGGTGATTCAGGGAGCAGATGAAGGAATTGAAACTTTGCCTTGTAACTTCACATCAAGTTCTCTTTCCATTCCACTAATGTTTCCAAAAGCAAAATTACAGGGAAAGAAAAAAAGGTACTATTAACTCTCTTAACCAAATTTACTTTCTCTACTATATGTCAGTTTTCTACTATGGACTTCAACGAAAACCAAATGCTAGAAAAACAGTATATGGAGAGATAAATCAGAGAAAGAAAACTATGGACTGACTTCTGGTTAAGACAGCCACATGAAAAGTACGTGAAGGAGCCCAGTTCTATTTACTTTCCCCCACGGTACTCATTGCTTCAGGACCAGTGGTTTGGGGAGTGCAGCCACACTCGGGGGTCTTGTGTTTATCTGGTGGCATCTGGTCCGCAGCTACTCTTTGTGGTGATAAGGCAGATGGACACCTTCTTCACATCATTTCTCCCCTCAATGATGGCTACAGGGCTGGGCTGAGAGTGGGTCTAGTGGTTTAGGGAGAACTGCTATTTCCAATGTTTTTGGATTCAGGGTCCTGAGCTATCTCTGTCAAAGTCTAAGGAAGGTGATAGTCAACTTATCAGTAGTTTGACTTGCCTGGCACATGCTGAATCCTGTATTACCCTCAGGGTGTCTTGCTCCCTCAGCTAGGCTTGTTTGCTTCCCTTGAAGAACATAACTCTATAGCAACTACAAACAGCACCTCAGAGGGGCAAAAATTATTTTCCACAGGGGCCATGAGAATACCTAGAAGAAATGAAGCAAGAGAGACTCCCAGGTCATGTGACCAGCAAGAGGAAACATTTTCTTGGTTCCTACAAATTCTCAAAATCCCACCAAGAGAGAAATTATGCACCAGAGGCATAGAAATTATAGCTGAATTCACAAAACAAGAAAGTGAGACACTTGACAAGGTAAAAGATCTATTCAGTAACACTGGAGAATGCTTTTCTTCAATATGTTTACTCCACACCCCTTCTCTACCAGTTTCCATGTGTTGGCAAGAATAAATTAACAAGAGAAGACATTAAAATTAGAAGGAAGGATGAATCCTAAATACTCAAATAAATTGTAAAGGAATAAAATAAATTTTTTTAAGAAAAGGAGAATTGAACTACTCTCTGGTGAAACACAGGACACCTTTGGAATTCCAAGATAACATAGAACACAAGAAGATATTCCAGAATGTTTCAAAAGAAAAATGAAAATGATATAAGTCAAAAGGGAAAAATTTTCAGACTTTATAGTTTTACAGAAAAAATTACAGGCAGGTCAGGAAAGATTTGAACCCAGAGTGAAAATTTTCTCCAAAGAAGTGAAAGAGACTTAGAATACAAAAATACTTAAAAGACAATTTAGAAGAATAGATGCAAAAAGATTAAAACAACATGTGATCTCTCTCTGTATATCAAAGCTAATGACCTTGAAGACAGGAGTGCAGAGAAAACTAAAAGATCACAGGTATCTCAGAACAACCTAAGAAATAGAAAAATTTGAATACTTTTAATGCAAGGGAAAAAAAAACCTTCCCAGAAATTCTAAATTCAGAAAAAGCAATAATTGAAAGTATCCATCAATAACAAAAAACCCTACACTTCAAATTTTAATATGCATAGTGATTAGATTTAATATTTCCAAAGACAAAAAACATGTGCTTCAAGTGGACATGAGAACGAACTTCAAATATAAAGAAAAGGAAGTTTAGATAACACAAGACTACACTTTACTCATTCAAAACCATGGAATTTAATGGAATAAAATATTCTAAAAAGCAAAGGATCTCAAGATGCAACTAAATGACATATTTTGCAAACTTGAGTCTCTTTGTCAGTGCATAGAAGAAAAGAATTCAATAAAATTAAAAAAAAACATTAAGACATTCCTTTCTTTCCCACTAATAACAAAGAAACAACACAGGCATTACTATATTTGACTTGGAAACACTCCGAACAACAGAAACACTAGAAAGATACATATGTTTAATTACCAAAGAAGGAATAAGTAATGAACTAAACTACTCCATCTCTAGAGATAATTTTTTTTTAAAAAGAGAAAAAGATTGACATACAGGCTATAAAAAAAAATGAGGGCTCATGAAGAGATTTTAAAAAATATCCAAAGGAATAAAGATGAATGCAGAATTTAAAGAGAAGTTAAGATGGAGGAACAGAACTGAAACACTATGGAACTCCAACCAGTAGTTTGTGGGACAAAATTACAGAATGGGAGGGTGCATAAATTGGGACAGGGGAAGGTTAGAAGACAGAGGTCAATATGTGGTGTGCCCTTATTTAAGTCCATGAGTGATCAACCAAAGGAAGAAAACACACGTAGTCTCTCAGCAAGAGAAGGGGCTATAGAGGGAAAAGAGGTGGCAGAAGGGAGAGATTACAACTAGAGGAACAAAAAGAGAACATTTCAACACAACTTGGGAGGCATCCAAGCTCTCAGAGGGATAAAAGGTATACATCTGTAATAGTTGACAGGGATGTTACAATGACTTTAATCTGTGGGGGAGATGGTGTGCAAAGACATCACTTCATCTGAGAAAATGCTGTTCCTTTACAGATGATAGCCCATCTTGAGAAAAGGAAATTTGGAATTCTTGGGGACACTGGTGCCCAGAAGTATGGAGAGACATGGTTCCAGAAACGAAATTGCATGGCAAATTGGGAAGTAGAATGATTATGGAGAAAGCAGAGGACAGAACTGGACCACATGATTGGGACACAGTGTAATTTCTGCAACGGAGCACTGCTATCCTCATTACTTCCCTGATGAGTGGATACTTTTATAAAAGAGGTACAACAACAACAACAAAAAGGGATGATGGGGGAAGATCTAGAAAAGCAATAGAAATTGGTTAGAAGAAGGAATTTAGCAGTAGCACTTCAGAAGCTTTGTTGTTTTTGTTTTTGTTTGTTCTTAATTTCCATGAGGAACACAATTAGATCAAAGAAGGAATAAATAAAGGCCATAAATCGCAGAATAAAATTTTGTTCAGAATAAAAATAAAGGGAATGAAGAGAGTGAAAAACATCATACTTAGAAAAAGGGAACAGAACAAAAAGAAGACTAATGAAGAAAACAAGTTGGGAAGGGAAAGAGGAATGGTGGTTTTAAATTAACTATTCAATTGGGAGGGGGAAAAAGGAGAGAAAAGAGGGAAAAATCAACTAAAAAGAAAAGAAATGGGTAATTAAAAAAATCCAAAACTAAATGAGAAGGACAGATAAATGGAAAGGAAGGTAATGCAGGGGTGGGGAGGGGGGAGTCTTTAGGAAGAGTGTTACTTCAAAGGGGTTTAAATATAACTAATCATAGATTAAAACAATGACTTAAAACAGGAAAGAGAACTTAAAAACAATAACCTAGAGGAGTAACACGAATGAAGGAAAACATAAACCTAATTCTCATAAATTTAAATGTGAATTCATTAAATAATCCAATAAAATTAGAGTGACAGAAAGGATAAACCCAACACATTTTTAACAAGAAACAAATCTAAAGAGCAAAGAATCTGAGAGATTGAAACAAAATTTATGACATATTAGGTGAATTAAAAAAAAACAAACAAATAAATACAGGAGTGGAATTCATGCTATACTAATACAGTAGTAGTAGGCAACTTTAATATTCCTCTTTCAGACTGAGACAATGAAAATACTGTTGGAGAATGAGAAGCTAAAAGATTTGGGGCAACTTCTGAATGGGACAGTAAAGGATATACATATTTCTCAGTACCAAATATACATAATGAGAGGGTCAAAAATCAAATCATAGAAATAACAACTGTAAAAGACAACTATCATGAAAAAACCTCAAAATCTCTGGGATACACTTAAAACTATCCTCTGAGGGAAATATATATATATATATACATATATATATATATTATATATATATAGTAAAATCACACATTGACAAAATAGAAAAAGAGGGAATTAATGAATTGTGCATTATAAAAAAGAGAGCTAATGAATAAATGAACCAAAAAATGAGTACAAAAGCTGAAATCTTGAAAATTAAGGAAGAAACAGATAAATTGGAAACCACAAAGACTGAAAAAGTTTAACAGCTGGATTTTTAAAAAGACTTAACAAATTTGAGCAACTTTTAGCCAAACTGGGAATTAGAAGGAAGCACAGAGAAGCAGGACAGCTTTGAAAGAAATATGTAGAATTTATTGCTAAAGAAAAAGCAAGTGGAAATTTACTTTTTAATGGCAAAATAGTTTCATGTAAAATCCTATTTTTTATTTCGTCATGTATGTGGTAATGACCTTTAAACATCAGGCTTAAGTACACGACAAAAATTAAATGAAAAATGTATACTGTTAGCCTGGAAAAATAATTATGATGCCACATGCAGCACACTTGAGAATAAATAAGTGAATAAAATTGATGATTGTGCAGATTAATCACAAGTATTGTCAACAAAATGTAATTCCTTTCTAAAATAGCATATTACAGTTATATAAGTAAATGCCTATTTTATATTTAAATTCAGAATCAAAATAATGGCAATAAATTTAAAATAAAATATCCAGATTTGTATTAAGAGATAATTTAAATAACTTCATTTCAGAAAAAAGGATTGGAATAAGCCATGAAAGAACATCAAAAAAAAAAAAAAAACCTCAGTATCCAACTACTAGAATTGACAACTGTTTGGAAAATTTGGAATGCAGTCTAAGAGAAATAAATTCTTAGACAACTATCTGACATCACATGCCACAGTTATCTCCACAAGGATACATGACCTACATATAAAAAGTGATATAATAAATTAGAGAAGGATGGAAGGAGCCTCCTTTTACAATGATGGATAGATAGCTCATGAAATCTTTAACTAAAAAAAAAAGAACAGAGATGATCATAAAAATAGTTTTGATTATATTATATCATAAAGGTTTTCATCAGGTATGGTGGCATATTCCCACAGCCCCTGCTACTGGGAATGCTGAGGCTCATGGATTGCATGAATTTGGGAGTTCTGAGCTGTAGTAAAGCTAAAGCTAATCAAGTACTAAATCTGGTACCAATATGGTAAGCTCCTGGTGGGGAGGGGGATCACTAGGTAGCTTAAGAAGGAGGCAAAGTAGCCCAGGATGTAAATGGAACAGGTCAAAGCTTCTTTGTTGAGTAGAATGGGCCATGAGTGGTTGCCAAATTTCCTGGTAGAAGTAGACAGGGAGACCCACTTGATCTCAAGAAAGAAGGAAAAGAGAGAAAAGAAAGAAAGGAAAAATTTTGTACAATGTGCACAACAAAATCAATTCAGTTCAAATTAAAATAGCAACAGTTAATCTTGGGGAAGAAATCTTTGTAGAAATTTCTTTGAAAAAAGTCTAAATAGCCTAGATACATAGGGAATTGATATACATATATACAAGAGACATTCTCTAACAAATAAATGTCAAAGGATGTGAACAGTTATATTTCAAGTGAAGCTATGCAGTCCATCAAGATCATGTGATAAAATGCTCCAAATCAATATCCTTTGATATTGATACCATAGCTGGGCATATAGCAAAGATAGAGGGAAAGGAGCTATATGCACAGAAGTATTTACACAATAGCACTTTTTAGAGAAGCATGAACTGGAAACAAAGTAGATGTGGTTCCCATCAACCGAGGAATGGCTGAATTAGGGAATTATTGTGTCTTAAAAATGGCAAAAGGGACAGATTCTGAGAAACCTGGAAAGAAGTGTATGGACTGATACAGAATGAAGTGAGAAGAACTAGTTATAAAACAAAACTGCTTGTACAATGACCACACAATTTTAAGGGAAAACAACTTTGAAAGATTTAAGAGCTTCAATCAGTAAAATAAGCAAAGCTAGGCTCAGGACAAGGAACTTCCATGAATGAAACATTAAAACAATACAAAGAACATTGCAGAAACAAGTTTAGAAGGTGACAGACAAGCAGAACAATGTTGGTGTTATCACATTAAATTTAAGTTATAATTTATAATTTGATATGTAACCAAAATGTTACAGGTCACAGTTTCACAGAAGATGCTCTTTTTCTTCATAGCTGTTTTTTTTTCTAGCTCAAAATTTAAAAAGAAAAACACCACTGAAGGATTCTCTAAGTATTATAGGTTAGCTACAAATGTTATTATAATATATGAAAAGCTGATAAACATTTACTGTCAACAGATTATGCTAGTGCTAGGTGATGTGATTTGAAAGATAAAAATGAAAAAAGTTTTGAGCTCATGTTTTACTATGGGTTGTAACATGCAAACATAAGAAAATGAAGCACATAATCTCAGACTTGAATGAAACTTCAGGTCTCAAATTGGCAGAAAGTAGTAAGATGTGAGTGTGTTCTAGGCATTGGAGACAGCCTGGGCAAAAGTATAGAGATAGGAGATTGGTACCTTCTGTAGGCTACTCTGGCTGGAATGTAGATCATAGACAGAAAGCAATGGAAGCTAGCAGTATTCGTGAATGTCCTTCCATAAGTCAACAAATAATCAATCTGCAAGCACTTATTAAGTAGCGCCATGTGTCATGCACTGTGCTAAGTTCTGGAGATACAAAGACATAGTATGTCGAATGGTAACTCCTGCAATAGCCTATCAGGGAAGATACAGAATATAGGTTTATATGAATGCAACACTGTAGATAAAGCTTAAACTGGCTGTCTTGGGCAGCTATGACCCACCTGGAACTAGTGGTGGAGTTTACTGCTGAAGTGGCAGTTTCTGGAGAGAGACTAGAGAAAAGAGTGTTGGAGGGAGAGAGGGGCAGTGGAAACAGCGGTGGAACAGCAGCAAAGAGAGGGACATTTTCCAAGGGACTGAGTAGGAGCTTTATAGTGATTGGAGCCTTTTCCTTCTCCTCTTTTATAAGTTTGACTTAAGGGAATCTAGCAGGGAGTAAAAGAATTATAGCTACTTAGAGGAACTGTTGGAGAAATAAATGATTTTACTCTCTTCTTTGCTTTTACCTTCTGTTTAACTGCCACATACAACGGACAGCATCATTCACTATTAAGTATTTCTTTGTTATTTGAAATGTTGCTTTTTTGGTTATTTGCATTTTAAAATAATAGTATACTAGATAAAAGATGAGATAATTTTGATTGCATGCTGAATTTTCGATTTGCTACAGAGTGTTGTTAAGAGGGAAACCTGGGGATAACTGGGGACAAATTCAGCTAGCTTAACAAAGGACTGACTCGCGGCTAGGAACATTTCATAAATTTTATTTGTAATCTGTATTTTAAAGATTTTTGGCCATGCAGAGAAAGGAAATCATGAAATGTGGACCTTATCCCTCAGAAGTTAGTTTCATTATTTCTAAACTTTTCACCAGCCCCCCACCCCCACATCCCTTTTCCCTTTGTGCTGCCAAGGTGAAAGTTATCTCTACCTAGGTCTGAGGGCAAATGGTGGTTCTTTTCACACATTTCTGAATGGAAATGGAGGAAATCACAAAACCATATTGATTGGATCCACCTCAAATTTATGTTATCTAATCTCTACCTGGCTCTTACTGATGTAATGCAAGCATTCTTTTCTCCCAAACAATTCTATATCACCCCTCCCCCAGTGGCACTTTCAAACCTCATCTGTCCTCAAGCTTCCCACAAAGCCCTCAAACTCTAATCTCTCACCCAAGGACCTCACTTCATACCTCAACACACATATAATTGAGGTTATTCATTAAGAGCTCTCTTTCTCCTTTGTCTCTTCACTTCATACCATTATAACATCTTCCCTCATGATCTTAATCAAGCCATTCTCAGATGAAATGTTGTCCCTCTACCTTTTTTTTAAATCGAAGGCAACCCCCCTATCTGTACCACTGAAAGCCTCCTATCTTTTCTATCAGATTTTCTCCACTGTCATGACTATTATCTTTAATATCTCCCTATCTTCTCTCCCATCTTAAGACAACAGAAATAACTCTTATTAGATCCCGTCATCTCTGCTAGATATTATCTTATATCTCTCCAGGTGGTGGTGGTTTGACTCGCCTGTCTCTTGTCTTTCATGCAGGGGCCTTGCTGCTAAAACTTGGATAACATGGCTGCCTTGTGGGGGACATTTGGTTGGCATTTGGTGGGGATGATTGGCCTCTTCTCTCCACAGGAATTGCTTCCCCAGAAGATATCTCTGAAGGCTGGTCTGGAAGTAGGACCAGTATTTGGGGGTTGCTACCTCCCCCAGGGCTCATCTGTCTGTTAATGGCAGCTGTTCAGCAGCTGTTCTTGATAGTGGTGGGGATGGTGGGCACCCTCTTCACAAGGATTTCTCCCATTTTAATCCAGCCTCACATCCTTAACCAGTGGCTTGATCCTGGATAAGTCACTTAATATATCTCCTCAGTTTCCTCAATTGTAAAAGTGGGGGTAATAATAGAATTTACCTCATAGGGTTGTTGTGGGGATCAAATAAAAAATTTCTAAGTATTTTTCAAAACTTCAAGTTCTATATAAATGCAATCATCATCATCACTTAATTATTATTATTATTATTAGAAAGACTTAAGAACTTTGATCAATGCTCAACCACAATTCCAGAAAACTCATGATAGAGCATGCTGACCACCTCCTGATGAGAGATGATAGATTCTGGATCCACAAGACATCTATATTTTGGGCATGGCTAAAAGAGGCATCTATTTTGCTTGAAAAATTAACTTTTTCTACAGTTTTTTGGTATGATGTGGTTGGTAGAGAAGGGAGAGAAAATGATTTTTTAATTTAAAAAAGGGTAAATTTTAAAAGGCCTACTCCTTAAGAATAAGAAGGTGATTTGTTCTGCTATAGTCTGACCTTTATCCAACAATATCTGGAGTATTCTGACTCAGGGCTCGACAATCAGAAAAAAAATAACTAGGATGGTTTTACTCTACTTGTTCCACATATAGCAGGCCAGCACTGACTAGGCTGTTCTGACAGTTAAGATTAGGACTGGAACAAAACAAGAGTCATAGACCACCTAACGGTTGAGATATGTAGCAGAAACCATATGATTATCTCAATAGATGCAGAAAAAGCTTCTGACAAGATACAACACTCATTCCTATTAAAACACTAGAAAGCATAGAGATAAATGGGATCTTTCTTAAAATCATAAGTAGCATCTAAAACCATCAGCAATCATTATATATAATGCAGATAAGCTACGTGCATTTCCAGTAAGATTGGGGGTGAAACAAGGATGTCAAGTGGATTACCATCCCTATTATTCAATTTGGTACTAGAAATGTTAGCTTTAGAAATAAGAAAAGATAAAGAAATTGAAGGAATTAAAATAGGCAAAGAAGAAACTAAGTTATCACTCTTTGCAAATGATATGAGAGTCCTAGAGAATCAAGTAAAAAGCTACTTGAAATAATAAATAACTTTAGCAAAGTTGCAGGATATAAAATAAACCCACATAAGTCCTTGGCATTCCTATGTATTACTAAAAAAGCTCAACAGCAAGAGATAGAAAGAGAAATTCCATTTAAAGTTACTGTAGACACTATAAAATATCTGGGAGTCTTCTTGCCAAGAAAAATCCAGGAACTATATGAACACAATTACAAAACACTTTTCACACAAAGTCAGATCTAAAGAAATGGAAAAAATATCAGTTGCTCATGTTTAGGCTGGGCTAATATAATAAAAATGACAACTTTAGCTAAATTAATTTACTTATTCAGTGCCATAAAAATCAAACTAACAAAAATTATTTTTATAGAGCTGGATAAAATAACAACAAAATTCATCTGGAAGAACAAAAGGTCCAGAATATCAAGGGAATTAATGAAAAGAAATGCTGGGGAAGGTGGCCTAGCCATACCATATATTAAACTGTATTATAAAGCAGCAGTCATCAAAACTACTTGGTACTGTCTAAGAAATAGAGTGGTGGATCAGTGGAATAGGTTAGGTACACAAGATGTAGTAGTCAACAACTATAGTAATCTACCCTTTGATAAAACCAAAGAATCCAGCTTCTGGGTTAAGAATTCACTATTTCACAAAAACTGCTGGGAAAACTGGAAAATAGGATTGCAGAAAACTGAGCATAAACCAATATCTTACACTGTATACCAAAAAAAAGTCAAAATGGATTCATGACTTAGGTATAAAGGTTGATATTATAAGCAATTTGAGAGAGCAAGGAATAGTTTACACATAAGATTTATGGAGAAGGGAATAATTTATGGCCAAACAAGAGATAGAGAGCGTTATTAAATGCAAAATGGATAATTTTGATGATGTTAAATTTAAAAGTTTTTGTACAAACAAAGCCAATGCAACAAAGATTAGGAGGGAAGCAGAAAATTGAGAATCTTTACAACCAGTGTCTCTGATAAAGGCCTCATATCTAAAATATACAGGGAACTATGTCATATTTATAGCAATACAAGTCATTCCCCAATTGAGAAATGCTCAATGGATATGAACAGGTAGTTTTCAGAGGAAGAAATTAAAGATATCTACAGTCATATGAAAAAATGCTGTAAATCGCTATTGATTAGAGAAATGCAAATCAAAACAACTCTTAGGTACCACATCTCTCCTGTCAGATTGGCTAAAATGACAAAACAGGAAAATGATAAATGATGGAGAAGATGTGGGAAAATTGGAAAATTGTTACATTGCTGGTAGAGTTGTGAACTGATCCAGCCATTCTGGAGAGCAATTTGGAACTATGCCCAAAGGGCTATAAAAATGTGCATACATTTTTACCCAACAATACCACTTCTAGTGCTGTATCCCAAAAAGATCACACAAGTGGGACAGGGACCAGTATATACAAAAATATTTATAGCAGCTCTTTTTGTGGTGGCAAATAATTGGAAATCAAGGGGATGGTATATGAATGTAATGGAATACCATTGTGCTATAAGAAATGAGGCGCAGATGGACTTCATAAAAACCTGGAAAGACTTATATGAACTGATGCTGAATGAGGGGAGCAGAATCAGGAGAACACTATACACAGTTATAGACACAGATATCTGGGATGACTGACTTTGATAGAATTGGCTCTTCTCATCAATACAAGGTTCAAAGGCTCATAATGGAAAAAGCTATCCACATCCAGAGAAAGAATTACAGAGTCTGAATGCAGATTGATGCAAACTATTTGCACTCTCTTTTTTTTTTTTTTTCCATTTTTTGGGCTTTTGTTTCTTCTCTCTCACGATTCATTCCATTGGTTATAATTCTTTTTTTTTAAATTTATTTTTAATATGTTTAGTTTTCAGCATTGATTTTCACATGCGTTTGAATTACAGATTTTCTCCCCATTTCCAGCCCCCCACTTCAAGATGGCGTACACTCTGGTTGCCCTGTTCCCCAGTCTGCCCTCCCCTCCATCCCCCCCATTCCCCTCCCATCCCCCTTTCCCTTACTTTCTTGTAGGGCAAGATAAATCTCTATGCCCCATTGCCTGTGCATCCTATTTTCTAGTTACATAAAAAAAAAAACTTTTTTACTTTTGAACATCTATTTTTTTAAAACCTTGAGTTCCAAATTCTCTCCCCTCTTCCCTTCCCATCCACCCTCCCTAAGAAGTCAATCGATTCAACA